>CM038679.1:462430912-462853312 GCA_021605205.1 Aegilops longissima
CCTACCCTCAAGCACAAAGGCCAGCCCGGCATTGGCTTAAGCCTGCCCGGAAACATCATTGGTAGTTGGGAAGAGCTTGAGGATGTTTTTGGCCAATTTCGAGTGACCTATGTCCGACCTCCGGGGCCTTGACGATCTAAGTCACATAACCCAACAGACGGAGAGTCAGCTCGAAAATTTTGGAACAGGTTCCTCACCAAAAGAACCAAATACTCGATTTGTCGGGACGCTTGAAGCCTTAGCAGCTTTTAAACACAACGTCCAAGGGCGAATGGCTCGCATGAACACCTTGGCCAGGAAAAGCCAAGAACAATGGCCGCACTAACAAGCCTCATGACCCGCTTTTTAGCGGAGAGGATAACTGGCTAGCAAGATGCACGTACCAGCGACCCAAGTACATCCAAGTCGGGGATGGAAATGGGAAACCACGGCCTTGCAAGGACCAGTAGCGGATTAAAGAACGGTCCAAAAAGCGGCAGGTCAGCCTGGATTCAAAAGCTCATGGCGAGAACAATAAAAACTGCCCCTTAAGGACAATAGCGATGAGCTATCCAACAAAACAAAATCTTGGACAAGATATGCCAAATCCACGGTACTCTGGGAAGCACTGCAAACCATACCCACAGACATTGTTGGGTCTTCAAGCGATCCGGCAGACTCAATGCGCGAACACAAGGGGCTCGACACACCAAGTGAGGATGATGGCAGAGCACCACAAGCGAGCCAGGAAAACAAAAGAATTTCCCACAAGAAGGTCAAAATAGTAAACTTACTTCAAGTAACAAAAGGAAAACAGGCGGCACCCATTGAATTCGCGCACAATCTACCCAATGGAGTACCAACCTGGTTGTCAAAACCAATTACCTTCGACCATCGGGACTACTCCGAAAGTATCTGGAGCAGGGATGGACTGCCTTGATACTAGAACCTATAATCGATGGTCTTCAATTTACGCAAGTCCTAATGGACAGCGGCGGTGATTTAAACCTGCTATGTCAGGACACAATCCGCAACATGGGGATAAACCCAAACAGGATTAGCCATAGCAACACTTCCTTCAAGGAATAATGCAGGCACATATGCCCATTATACGGGCTCCCTACTATTGGAAGTTATGTTAGCCTCACCCGACAACTTCCGTCGGAAAAGTTGGTCTTCCACATCGCCCCATTTAAAATTAGCCATCAAGCACTCTTGGGAGCCTTAGCGAAGCTTTACCCCACTTTAACACAATGCTGCATTATGCATCTCTTAAACTTAAAATGCCGGTCCACGAGGCATCATTTCATTAAAGGGAAGATCGCGTGTCCCTCAAGGAAAGAATGTGAGACTGCCTTAACAGCCTCACACTAATCTGACCTTGCTGGCCAAAAGCGTCTAAAGCAGGTCGTTGACCGGACACGGTTAAAGCGAGTCGGCATAAATAAACATGATGCTTACTAGCGCGTACCCCCCTTACAAGGGCTCACGCATGTACAACAAGAGACAATAAAGCTCAATTTTACTCATTTTGAATCATACTCTATTTTATTTCCAATTACATTTTAGTGCGATATTTTTCAAACTAAGTTCCTCTCTTTTCTGAGATGAACACCGTGCTATACCCGTCCAGGATATGGCTATGCGGAGAACAGCAGCGAGGCGTGCAGCGAGGACCGTTGCAAGGATTCTTTTCGATTAAGTCCCTGCGTAAACCTTTTCACTGTCTCTTGTTGTTACTCATCCCGGGTCTCTTATTATAACCGAGGAGGAGGCTGGCGTTTGGCATCGGCCGTGTCGAGAAGTTTGCACGTGCACACTGGACACGGGGCTTGTTACCAAGGGCATTGTTAAAGCCCGCTTTATAAAAGACCGAATACCTTAGGGAGTGTTCGGCGTCTCGAGTTAGGCCTTATATGCATCAGCTCGAATCATGTCTTTGGTCAAATGTTGCGTTTGCCCGGCTCACATGTTTTGCTGCCGTTCCGTTCTATCGGCTAACATGGCACCGGGGAGAACTCTGCGATTGTGCCCGGTTGGTCGAAGCGAGCACCTCGATGAAAGCGAAAACGGTGTCATGATATAGCGAGAGACTGGTCAACCACTCGATGACTCACGGAATGTTTAAATTCCTCCGCATTAACGAAGGATCGTTTTCGATCAGGCACATCGCACCCTGATTCGGGAGAGTCACGGTGCCCAGGGCTATATAGTAGCCCACCATCGAACTCCTATGGCTAAGTGAAAGTGATAAAGCATTATAGTGCGGTTTGCCTAGTTTGCTCGCTACCACCTCATTTATAGGACCAAGGCGTTGGATTAAGTGTGAAAGCGCGACTTCTTTGCAAACACCCCGCACTATGTGCGTGGGGCTGAAGCCGAACTGCCATCTTTCAGTTATATACATATATACATCAGCGGCCGCACAGGAGGGGGTTTTCTACTTGAAGGCACAAGTATAAAAAGCTCTTACATTAAATTGAAATGTTGTTTCATAAAATTATACATGTCATTCAAACACAACATCCTTCGAGCACTGCGTCTCTATTTAACGAGCGCCCGGAAGAACTTACTCAAAATAGCGCTCAACTGGTACTTTCGGCTGCCGTTCGAATCTGGGGCCTTAATATCGGTGGCCTTCATCTCAGCCAGGTATGCCTTGACGGGCAAGAGCCATCCGCGCCCCCTCAATACCGCCGACCGCTTCATTGTGTCGTCGCGGTACCGCACAAAGAGCTGATGCACTAAGCCAAAATAACTCTTGAGGGGGTCCGCTGGCCACAAATGAGTCATGACATGCTTCATGGAAAGTCCGGATAATCGATTCAGCTCGGCCCATTCGCCCAACGATCGTCAGCGGAAGAGGCGCTCCGGACTATGGAATTGCACCAAAATAGCTCTTCCCTTACGCCCGCTTACGGCCTCGGAAGTGCTCAATCGATGTCCATGGCGCTTCGCCGCTAAGTCTAGATAAGCATCCTCCGAACTCCACAGCTTGTCAGTGAGCATACGCCGGATCCGTATATTTCCTCCATGGCGAAAGCGGTTTCCAGCCGCAATATCCCGCACGACTCAGCTCCTCCTTGGCAGCTCTCATAGCGGAGCAGGCATCCTTGGATTCGGTGGCCTTTTGAGTCCTCTTGTTACGCAGCGTTCTTTTTCAAGAACCTCGCAGCGGTCGGTAGTATTCTTGATTTGAGGGCCAAATCGGCCATTTCCTCTTTAACTTGGCGTGAGCAGCCCGTTCGGCTTTCAGCTCTTGATGCGCCTTTAAAGCGCGCATTACTCTCGGGCTTGCTCTTTAGCTCGAGCAAGTTCCGCGCAACCTCTCCCGCAATGACGGCATCATGCGCATCAAAAGCATACAAGTAGTAAGGCATAGGCGTCAAGCTCCCTTACCGGTGTCGCGGAGAAATCGCATACCTTGTGTCTCATCAAACGTTTATTGACCAGTGCGATGTCCGCATCCGCCTCGTCAAGTTGCCGCTTTAGTTCGGCAAATTCATCGATCCGGCTAGCCACGGACGCCCGCCACCTACATAGGAGCGGCGACATGTTAGTCTTGAATTATGATCCTCGGCAAGCAATCGATTTGTGACAGCATGCCGAAGTCTCGAGGCTACTATCTATACACGGCGCATTCTATATGCATAAGCATGTCGGAAAGGTACATCATTTTTTCATACCTCAAACCCGTCGGTAAACTTACGGCGGCTTCGCCAATCCACTCTCGGCGGATGCAATTCTTTCAATCACCGTAGCCATTAAGCGCGGTGATCTTCTGAATATCGCTTCGCCCGAGCAGGTCCTTCACTCCTCCGACCGCTTACGCGATTGGCGCCCGAACCGTCCGGCCGCGGACTTCAGAAAACTCTCCGTGATGACACTTCAGAGTGCGCCGCCTCGCCTGAAGCGCGATAGGTGGGCGTTTAGCTCTCTATCATGTCGGACGAAGATCCCCGAAGGCGAGCTCTGCTGAGAAGGGCTGAGATCCGAACTACAAGGTACAATTTCGGTTATCTTCATAAATAAATACAGGATGTTCTTTATTCACAGGACCCCTTCTTTTTACTTACGGCTCATTTGGAGGCTAATCCCTTGGGGAAATAGTGCGGCTGGGGTACTTCCGGCGCGGACTTTCAGCGAAGACTTCTTTCCCGTTTTGAGGCCTTGGCTTCCGGGTCTTGAGCGGTCCTCTTCTCCCCCTTGGAGGGAGGATCCTGATCCCTCTTCCTTGAAAACCTCCTTCGTGGGCGGTTGCTTCCTGCTCCCCCTTCGCCTTCTTTAAAAGCGCGCCGTCAACATCTTGGTCAGCATGGGATCCGGCGTGGTCTGGGAGGGCGGACACCTTATCAACTTTGCCTTGGCTATCCTCCTGTTCAAGCGGCTCCTTAAAGGGCATATATATGATAAATGAATGAACAGCCTGTCCGGTTATAGGGTTACTTACTTGAGTATCTGGTGATTGCAGCTTAGACCTGCGTCCTCGGTCAAATCCGGACACTTCTCTTGTGATCGAAGAACAGTTTGTACATCTCCTTGGGCGTCGCGCCCATAAAATGTTGGAGGCTTCGTGGTCCCTCGGTTAAACTCCCACAGACGGAGGCGGCATTTGCAGGACAGAAGGCGCCCGAATCAGCATAACCTGCGCCGCCATGACCAGATTGATCTCTCTTTCTTGGAGGTCTCGAATCTGGCCCTACAGCAGAGGAGGCGTCCTTGGGCGGCCCCAGTCGAGCCCCTGGTTGACCCATGATGCCAGCCAGCTGTGGTGGACTGGCCGGAAGGGTGGCGCTCACCATTTGGTGCCCACAGGGGCGGTGATATAAAACCACTCCGTTGCCAGAAACCAAGCTCCTCTTGAAAAGAGCCATCCAGACCCTGAGACATCGGCACACTTACTTATGGCCGCCCCTCCGCACTTCTGCTTGTTTCCCCTCGATCATCTTGGCTCCACCTTGAAGGTCTTGAGTTACAATCAAAGTGAGGGTAATATGGAGGAAGGCTTCACATCGACAATGAATGACGAGATATGGAGGATGGACTCAGTTCAAGTCATGGAAATCCAGCCCATAATAAAACATGAGCCCCGCACAAAGGATCCGTCGGAAGCCTAAACCCGAAGGAAGTGAACACGAACACCACGCTCGCCGGGCTCGGGGAGTGGGAATGACCTGCCTGGAGAAGGCAGCCTTTGCGAAATCTCGCCCGGTTAAATACTTGGCGTCTCGCAGCTTTAGCACATTTTCTTACTGTGAAGAAGACATCCATCGGCCGAGCTGGTGGAGCGGACATCGTCGAAGGTCAAAGCGCCTAAATCTGAAGCTTTGGGTGTTAGAACTCGAGCGCTTGGCGGAATTCGATGGAGGTGGAAAAAGAAGAGGGCCTTGGTCTCGTTATAAAGAGGTTGAATACCAAGAGCCCTCCCGTGGTCGATTGGGACTACGCCTTTAATAGAGGCGTGCCAATGGGCGCGGTTGGGTTACCACATCCGTATTGATGAGAATCCGGAATAAGGGGCACGATCTACGCTTTGGTAAGGCGTGCCAGGAAACCGCCTCGCTAAACGCGCTGAGGTGGGCGAGTAAAAAAGCGATTGAATAAAGGCTTGGCGTGGTGTGATGTCACGCCGCGGAATACGTCAGCGGATCTGTGAAAAATTATTCTCTCTACGGTGGTATGTGGAACTTGTTTTGCAGAGCCGGACACTATCCTTGTGTTCAAAACCTTCTAAGTATTCGGAGGAGGAACCGCCTTGCAATGCGAAGACAATATCACTACCGGACTCGTCGTCATTGAAGCCTGGTTCGAGGCTCTTGAGGAGTCTGGACTAGGGGGTGTCCGGATAGCGAACTATCATCTTTGGCGGACTCTAGACTATGAAGATACAAGATTGAAGACTTCGTCCCTTGTCCAGATAGGACTTTCCTTGGCGTGGAAGGCAAGCTTAGTGATACGGATATGTAGATTTCCCACCATGGTAACCGACTCTGTGTAACCCTAACCCTATTTGGTGTGTATATAAACCGAAGGGTTTTAGTCCGTAGGACGGAAAACAATCATACCATAGGCTAGCTTCTAGGGTTTAGCCTCCTTGATCTCGTGGTAGATCTACTCTTGTACTACCCATATCATCAATATTAATCAAGCAGGAGTAATTATTACCTCCATCGAGAGGGCCCGAACACAGGTAAAAACATTGTGTCCCTTGTCTCCTGTTACCATCCGCCTAGACGCACAGTTCGGGACCCCCTACCCGAGATCCGCCGGTTTTGACACCGATAGTGGTTTTCATTTCTCCTTGGCTGCGGTGGCAGTGGAGGGAGGCCTGCGTTGCCTTGCGGGCGATCCTCGCGAGGCTGATCTCTCCAGCCTCCCTCGCGAGGTGGGTCCTCAACCTCCCTCGCGAGGCTGATCCCCGCCGGTCCTCGCTGAAGTTGGTCACGCCACCCTTGGCGTGGGCCACGATCTTCCAGCGTCTGCATTTCTTCCTCCTCCTCTGCCATAATCTCGATCATTGCGGTCGGGGCATCGACCGATTCGCCCTTCTCGCCTGACTCACGAGCTCTTGACATTCGTTGGTGTTGAGGGTGTGGAGGTCGTGGTACCTGCATACCGGCTGCCCTTGGAAGACTCGGGCTGATCTCTGCCCGCTTGGTGTCGGTTACGCGTGAGCAGCAGCCCCTTGCGCTTCACGTCCTTGACCTTGGGCTTCTTCTCTTACAGGTCGCAGCTAGCAGCTCGAGGAGGGAAAGGCATCCTTCCTCTGTCTGGCGCACTTGGTAGCCAAGTTGAACAACTCGAGGGATGTGCACGGTCTTCATGCATCGACAGCTCCTCCTTCATCTTGGCGTCCGCACACCATCGGAGAAGGCTGAGATGATGGCCTCCTCGGTCACCTTGGGAATCTTGAGGCGTGCGTTGTTGAAGCTGCTGGATGTACTTACGCAGGGTTTCTCAGCTGCTGCTTGATGCGGCGCTTGTCGCTCCGGCGAGGAGGCGGTCGCGATGCCACAGAAGTTGGCGATGAAGCGGGTGCACATCTCGTCGAGGAGGAGATCGTGCGAGGCCAGGTTCGAGGCAGCTGTGCGGGCACCGTCTTTGGCGCCATGGGAAACCAGTTCGCCATGACCTTCTCGTCCCCGTTGGCAGCTTGATGCCCAGCTCATAGAGCTGGAGGAACTCCGTAGAGGGTCGGCCGTGCCGTCGTCGCGCAGCGAGGCGGATCTGGCTTGAACTTGCAGGCCACGCGACGCTGCCTAGCTTCGGTGGTGAAGGCGCGCAGCCTCTGATGGCCACAGGGGCCTTTGGTGACGAAGGGCCTGGTCTTGCGGGTCCCCCTGGCTGCCCATTTGCAACAAGCGGGGTCTTAGCGTCTTTGGAGCAGGGCGTTGGTCTTAGCCGGGCGGTGCGAGGAGCACTCGAGCAGCTTCTTGAGGCGAGAACCTCTTGACAGCTCTGCTCTTGCTGCTTGTTGGCGCTGGGTAAGTGGGTTCCGCCCAGGCGCCCGCAGCTTTAGGGCCAAGCGCCTTTGAGGGCGTCTGGCGCCCCGAACTTCGTCGCTGCGCAAAGAAGGAGTCGCCGTCTTGATGAAAGGGCAACGCAGGAGAGCCCCTCGCGCACAGACGAGCTTAGCGACGCTGTCGAGCCACTCCTACGTAAACGTCGTTGATGGGGCGGTAGCGCGAGAGCTCGTTTTCCGCAGCGAGTGAGGCTCGAGCCTCCATAGGTAGCCGGAGGCCTTGAGACGAAGAACCAGCTGGGGTGGCGAAGGAGTGCGATGCGGCTGTCTCGCCTCACGGATGGATCTTTGGGGCAGCGCTTGTTGCTCGTTCCCGCCGGGCGGTGGTGGCGTTGATGGCGAAGCGATGGGGAGCAGCGCGGCGACGCCAGCGAAGTCGTCTGGCGGCGAGATAGCGAGCGGCCGGCGCTTCAGGCCCGAGCCAAGGCGTCGACATGGTTGCGATGGGCGGCGAAGAACGAAGCGGTGGAAGGCGGATTCGGTGCACCTACCGCGCCAAATGTCGGTTCGGGTTCCAGTAGACCTTCTAAGTTGAACTCTGGGTGCAGCGGAGATCTTACCCCTACCTACCTGCACCTCGTCGCCTCGCAAAGATCTAAACTACACCAAGAGCAACACAAGGGACACAAATGTTTATACAGGTTCGGGCCACCATTATGGTGTAATACCCTACTCCAGTGTGTGGTGTGGTGGATTGCCTCAGGGGCTGATGATGAACAATACAAGGACGAACAGCCTCGCGAGGGTCTGTTCTTGGCAGTCTGGATGAGCCTGCTAGGGGAGTTCGATCGCTCTCTCTCTCTCTCTCTCTCTCTCTCTCTCTCTCTCTCTCTCTGGATCCAAGGTGGATCTCTAGCTCTCTTCCAGATTTTGGATCCCCTCTACCCTATGGGAGGCTAGTCCTATTTATAGGCAAAGGCCCTAGGCCTCTTCCCAAATATTGAGCGGGAAGGGCGCCAACAATTGGCCATTTGAAGGGAACATCTAGTACACTTATCCTGACTAAAGTTGGTCCTCGCTTTGAAGGCTCAGCGATGGCGCGGCTTGGGCTCCGATGACCTCCTTCCTGCCGTTGCGTTGGTCTTGGTCTTGTTGCACGAAATGGCTACCTTTGCTTGATGCTCTACGCTGCGTTTGCCTCCTTTGCACCAAAGAGGAAATGGGACACCTGCGGCGGGCTGTCGCCCTTGGCGCCTTGGTCATCATGGCTTGCGTCATGGGCACCTCGTGAGTACCCGCCTTGATCTCTCCGCCTCCTCGTGAGCCATCCTGACGAGGCCGTGCTGAGGAGGCTTTCGTAAATCCGCCCCATGAGGCTTGCCCCCCTTGCGAGGTCTTGAGCTTGTGAAGATGAAGATGGGCCGCGTTGGGCCACCCCTTGAGCCACGCCGCAGGCCGCAGGCAGGCAAGTCTGGATACCCCCATTCCCAGAACGCCGACAATGTGCTTTGTGAAAGTCCAATTAAGCGTCTTAATCTATCTCTATAGATCTTAATGCCCAATATGTAAGCAGCTTCACCGAGGTCTTTCATCGAAAAACTCTTATTCAAGTATCCCTTTATGCTATCCAGAGATTCTATATCATTTTCGATTAGTAATATGTCATCCACATATAATATCAGAAATGCTACTGGGCTCCCACTCACTTTCTTGTAAATACAGGCTTCTCCAAAAGTCTGTACAAAACCAAATGCTTTGATCACACTATCAAAGTGTTTATTCCAACTCTGAGAGGCTTGCACCAGTCCATAAATGGATCGCTGGAGCTTGCACACTTTGTTAGCTCCCTTTGGATCGACAAAACCTTCCGGTTGCATCATATACAACTCTTCTTCCAGAAATCCATTCAGGAATGCAGTTTTGACATCCATCTACAAAATTTCATAATCATAAAATGCGGCAATCGCTAACATGATTCGGACAGACTTAAGCATCGCGACGGGTGAGATTGCCTCATCGTAGTCATCCCCTTGAACTTGTCGAAAACCTTTTGCAACAAGTCGAGCTTTGTATACAGTAATATTGCCGTCAGCGTCAGTCTTCTTCTTGAAGATCCATTTATTCTCAATTGCTTGCCGATCATCGGGCAAGTCAACCAAAGTCCACACTTTGTTCTCATACATGGATCCCATCTCAGATTTCATGGCTTCAAGCCATTTTGTGGAATCTGGGCTCACCATCGCTTCTTCATAGTTCGTAGGTTCATCATGATTTAGTAGCATGACTTCCATAACAAGATTAACGTACCACTCTGGTGCGGATCTTACTCTGGTTGATCTACGAGGTTCAGTAACAACTTGATCTGAAGTTCCATGATCCTCATCATCAATTTCCTTACTATGGTGTAGGTGTCACAAAAACCGGTTTCTGTGATGAAGTACTTTCCAATAAGGGAGTAGGTACAGTTACCTCATCAAGTTCTACTTTCCTCCCACTCACTTCTTTCGAGAGAAACTCCTCCTCTAGAAAGGATCCATTCTTAGCAACAAATGTTTTGCCTTCGGATCTCTGATAGAAGGTGTACCCAACAGTCTCCTTTGGGTATCCTGTGAAGACACATTTCTCCGATTTGGGTTCGAGCTTATCAGGTTGAAGCTTTTTCACATAAGCATCACAGCCCCAAACTTTCAGAAACGACAACTTTGGTTTTTTGCCAAATCACAGTTCATAAGGCGTCGTCTCAACGGATTTCGATGGTGCCCTATTTAACGTGAATGCAGTCGTCTCTAAAGCATAACCCCAAAATGATAGCGTAAATCAAGAAGAGACATCATAGATTGCACCATATCTAGTAAAGTATGATTACGACGCTCGGACACACCATTACTGTTGTGGTGTTCGGGTGGTGTGAGTTGCGTAAACTATTCCGCATTGTTTCAAATGTAGACCAAACTCATAACTCAAATATTCTCCTCCACGATCAGATCGTAGATACTTTATTTTCTTGTTACGATGATTTTCAACTTCACTCTGAAATTCTTTGAACTTTTCAAATGTTTCAGACTTATGCTTCATCAAGTAGATATACCCATATCTGCTTAAATCATCTGTGAAGGTGAGTAAATAACGATATCCGCCATGAGCCTCAACATTCATCGGACCACATACATCATGTATGATTTCCAACAAATCTGTTGATCTCCATAGTAACCGAGAACGGCGTTTTAGTCATCTTGCCCATGAGGCACGGTTCGCAAGTACCAAGTGATTCATAATCAAGTGGCTCAAAAAGTCCATCAAGATGGAGTTTCTTCATGCGCTTTACACCGATATGACCTAAACGGCAAAGTGCCACAAATAAGTTGCACTATCATTATCAACTCTTGCATCTTTTGGTTTCAACATTATGAATATGTGTATCACTACTATCGAGATTCATCAAAAATAGACCACTCTTCAAGGGTGCATGACCATAAAAGATATTACTCATATAAATAGAACAACTATTACTCTCTGATTTAAATGAATAACCATCTCGCATCAAACAAGATCCAGATATAATGTTCATGCTCAACGCTGGCACCAAATAACAATTGTTTAGGTCTAAAACTAATCCGAAGGTAGATGTAGAGGTAACGTGTCGATCGCGATCACATCGACTTTGGAACCATTTCCCACGCCGCATCGTCACCTCGCCCTGGCTAGTGTTCGCTGATCCGTAGTCCCTGTTTCGAGTTGCAAATATTAGCAACAAAACCAGTATCAAATACCCGGTGCTCTGCGAGCTCTAGTAAGGTACACATCAATAACATGTATATCACATATACCTTTGTTCACCTCGCCATCCTTCTTATCCGCCAAATACCGGGGCAGTTCCTTCCCAAACCACCTTGCTATGAGAAGCATTGAGTTTCAGGCTTAGGTCCATACTTGGGTTTCTTCTCCCGAGCAGCAACTTGCTTGCTGTTCTTCTTGAAGTTCCTTCTTCTTCCCTTTGCCCTTTTCTTGAAACTAGTGGTCTTGTTGACCATCAACACTTGATGCTCCTTCTTGATTTCTACCTTCGCAGCCTTTAGCATTGCGAAGAGCTCGGGAATCGTCTTTTCCATCCCTTGCATGTTATAGTTCATCACGAAGCTCTTGTAGCTTGGTGGCAGTGATCGGAGAATTCTGTCAACGACGCTATCATTCGGAAGATTAACTCCCAGTTGAATCAAGTGATTATTATACCCAGACATCTTGAGTATATGCTCACTGACAAAACTATTCTCCTCCATCTTGCAGCTATAGAACTTATTGGAGACTTCATATCTCTCAATCCGGGCATTTGCTTGAAATATCAACTTCAACTCCTGGAACATCTCATATGCTCGATGACGTTCAAAACGTCGTTGAAGTCCCGTTCTAAGCCGTAAAGCATGGCACACCGAACTCGAGTAGTCATCACTTTGCTCGCCGGACATTCATAACATCCGTGTTGCTCCTGCCGCAGCTGGCACCCAAAGCGGTGCTTCCAGGCGTAATTCTTATGTGCAGCAATGAGGATAATCCTCAAATTCGGACCCAGTCCGTGTAATTGCTACCATCATCTTTCAACTTTGCTTTCTCAAGGAACGCATTAAAATTCAACGGAACAACAGCACGGTCCATCTATCTACAATCAAACATAGACAAGCAAGATACTATCAGGTACTAAGTTCATGATAAATTTAAGTTCAATTAATCATATTACTTAAGAACTCCAACTTAGAAAGACATCCCTCTAATCCTCTAAGTGATCACGTGATCCAAATCAACTAAACCATAACCGATCATCACGTGAAATGGAGTAGCTTTCAATGGTGAACATCACTATGTTGATCATATCTACTATATGATTCACACTCGACCTTTCGCTCTCAGTGTTCTGTGGACATATCTGCATATGCTAGGCTCGTCAAGTTTAACCTAAGTATTCTGCGTGTGCAAAACTGGCTTGCACCCGTTGTAGATGGACGTAGAGCTTATCACACCCGATCATCACGTGGTGTCTGGGCACGACGAACTTTGGCAACGGTGCATACTCAGGGAGAACACTTTTATCTTGAAATTTAGTGAGAGATCATCTTATAATGCTACCGTCAATCAAAGCAAGATAAGATGCATAAAAGATAAACATCACATGCAATCAATATAAGTGATATGATATGGCTATCATCATCTTGTGCTTGTGATCTCCATCTCCGAAGCACCGTCATGATCACCATTGTCACTGACGCGACACCTTGATCTCCATCGTAGCATCATTGTCGTCTCGCCAATCTTATGATTCTACGACTATCGCTACCGCTTAGTGATAAAGTAAAGCATTACAGGGAGATTGCATTGCATAGAATAAAGCGACAACCATATGGCTCCTGCCGGTTGCCGATAACTCAGTTACAAAACATGATCATATCATACAATAAAATATAGCATCACGTCTTGACCATATCACATCACAACATGCCCTGCAAAAACAAGTTAGACGTCCTCTACTTTGTTGTTGCAAATTTTACGTGGCTGCTACGGGCTTAGCAAGAACCGTTCTTACCTACGCATCAAAGCCACAACGATAGTTTGTCAAATTGGTGTTGTTTTAACCTTCGCAAGGACCGGGCGTAGCCACACTCGGTTCAACTAAAGTTGGAGAAACTGACACCCGCTAGCCACCTTTGTGCAAAGCACGTCGGGAGAACCGGTCTCGCGTAAGCGTACGCGTAATGTCGGTCCGGGCCGCTTCGTCCAACAATACCGCCGAACTAAAGTATGACATGTTGGTAAGCAGTATGACTTTTATCGCCCACAACTCACTTGTGTTCTACTCATGCATATGACATCTACGCATAAAACCTGGCTCTGATGCCACTGTTGGGGAACACAGTAATTTCAAAATTTTCCTACGCACACGCAAGATCATGGTGATGCATAGCAACGAGAGGGGAGAGTGTTGTCCACGTACCCTTGTAGACCGAAAGCGGAAGCGTTAGCACAACGCGGTTGATGTAGTCATATGTCTTCACGATCCGACCGATCAAGTACCGAACGTACGGCACCTCCGAGTTCAGCACACGTTCAGCACGATGACGTCCCTCAAACTGCGATCCAGCCGAGTATTGAGGGAGAGTTTCATCAGCACGACGGCGTGGTGACGATGTTGATGTTCTACCGACGCAGGGCTTCTCCTAAGCACAACTACAGTATTATCAAGGTGGACTATGGTGGAGGGGGGCACCGCACACGGTTGGGAGAGATCAACTGATCAACTTGTGTGTCTAGGGTGCCCCCCTGCCCCCGTATATAAAGGAGCAAGGGGGAGGTGCGGCCGGCCAGGGTGGAGGTGCGCCAGGAGGAGTCCTACTCCTACCGGGAGTAGGACTCCCCCCTTTTCCATGTTGGACTAGGAGAGAGAGGGGTAAGAGATGGAGGGGAGGAAGGAAAGGGGGGGGGGCGCCCCCCTCTCCTTGTCCTATTCGGACTGGGGGGGGGAGGGCGCCCTGCTGCTGGCCTCATCTCCTCTCTTCCACCAAGGCCCACTAAGTCCCATCAAGTTCCCGGGGGGTTTCGGTAACATCCCGGTACTCCGGAAAAATCCCGACTACACCCGGAACACTTCCGGTATCCAAACATAGGATTCCAATATATCAATCTTCATGTCTCGACCATTTCGAGACTCCTCATGTCCGTGATCACATCCGGACTCAACAACCTTCATGCATCAAAACATATAAACTCATAATATAACCGTCATCGTAACGTTAAGCGTGCGGACCCTACGGGTTCGAGAACTATGTAGACATGACCGAGACACGTCTCCGGTAAATAACCAATAGCGGAACTTGGATGCTCATATTGGTTCCCACATATTCTACGGAGATCTATCGGTCAGACCGCATAACAACATTCGTTGTTCCCTTTGTCATCGGTATGTTACTTGCCCGAGATTCGATCGTCGGTATCTCAATACCTAGTTCAATCTCGTTACCCGCAAGTCTCTTTACTCGTTCCATAATACATCATCCCACAACTAACTCATTAGTTGCAATGCTTGCAAGGCTTAAGTGATGTGCATTACCGAGAGGGCCCAGAGATACCTCTTCGACAATCGGAGTGACAAATCCTAATATCAAAATACGCCAACCCAACATGTACCTTCCGAGACACCTGTAGAGCACCTTTATAATCACCCAGTTATGTTGTGAAGTTTGGTAGCACACAAAGTGTTCCTCCGGTAAACGGGAGTTGCATAATCTCATAGTCATAGGAACATGTATAAGTCATGAAGAAAGCAATAGCAACATACTAAACGATCGTGTGCTAAGCTAACGGAATGAGTCATGTCAATCACATCATTCTCCTAATGATGCGATCCCGTTAATCAAATGACAACCCATGTCAATCGCTACGAAACATAACCATCTTTGATTAATGAGCTAGTCAAGTAGAGGCATACTAGTGACACTCTGTTTGTCTATGTATTCACACATGTATCATGTTTCCGGTTAATACAATTCTAGCATGAATAATAAAAATTTATCATGATATAAGGAAATAAATAATAACTTTATTATTGCCTCTAGGGCATATTTCCTTCAGGGTCAGCTTTGTTCTTATTCGAAGACGTCGAGCAAATTGCAGTCCAACAGCAAACTATGTCATCAAATTCAAGTTTCACAGCCAAATATGAGTACAACTAAGAACAATGTCATCATTGTTTTAGTCGTCATACAATCACCAAACACAAATCAGCATACATAACATGTGATGTTCTCACAGGAAAATACTAAACAACATGTTCATCAGGTTTGAGTTGTCATAGCAAACACAATTTCACATAGTAGATAAAAAACGTCTTCTGACAGGCAAATACAACAAAAGCAATGTAATCATCATCCGCGGTAGCAGCGTCAACATCTTCGCCATGTGTATCAGTCTGAATCGTAATTCCCCACGGTGTCATCTTCTTCTTCATCCTCAACGTCCTCGAACGTTGGCTTCTTCTTGATCAACTCTTGTATGTCCACAGAACGACAGGCAATCTTTTCGCCGGCGTCATTGACGTGATGGTTCTCAAAGATATTAGGAACTGTTGGGTTCTACGGTAGGGTGCGTCGACTGCAAATTAAAATTTCCAACGCGCAGAACAACCAAGAACATGCTACAAGAGATGGATCACAGTTCGTTACCACTAGACGCGCAGTGCCGTGCGGCGGAAGAAGAGTTGGGGCAGCACGGCCGCGTGGATCGTCTCCTCCTCGTCCGATCTCCCTCGAACAACCGGTCGTCCGATCCCACGTACGAGTTCGCCAGAGCGGCGCAAGTGCATCGCCTCTAATGGTATCCGTGCGTGCAGGAGGAACACCGTGCGGCGGACTGCTAGGCCCGATCACACAGTCGGCGGCGAGTGGAGGTGGCTATTCGCAACACATGCAAACCCTAGTCGCAGCCGAAGCGAACAACCGCATGAGTGTGCCGCACCTCCACTTTATATAGGCGTCCGTCGCAGGCTCAACACTTGGGCCTTGCACGGACCCTAAAGCCCAAAGTCTACTCGGTCACGTTCCTAGTCCAGTTCGGATCACATCTGACCAGTGCCCTACGAACCGACCTCGTAGGTTCCTTCCCTTAAGCGCGCGACCCCTTAGGTTCAAGTCGGCTTGGTTACAGTTCGGATCACCTCCGACCTGCACGGTTGGTAGCGGCCTCTAGCAAGGCGTTCCGACCACCAAGCAGACTATGAAGCTGGTTAGGCGAACCTGTACAATGTGTCACACTTCTGTTCCCTTTGCCACACGATATATGTTGTCGGGCTCAAAGCGAGTCTGTCATCCTTGTGCTAGCCCGACCTCTTTCTCGTTCCAGTGATACCAACCACTATCCGGATTATCTCATAATCCTTGTCGCATGGCCATGCTTATCCTGGCCGGATCACACGAGGGCCCCAGAGTATATCTCTCCTGATCGGAGGGGCAAATGCCATCTTGCTCGACCATGTCTCGCAGCATGGGACTGGACAAACCCGAAACCTACCTTTGTAACTACCCAGTCACGGAGTAGCGTTTGGTCGGCCCAAAGCAAGTCTGTCACCATCCCGAGTACATGCGTCACTCAGGTCTTAGGACATAGAACGTATGTTGTACTAGAGACTCACAGATGACATATCGCTGCGTCTCATAGTTGGGTCTGTCCGACTCGGACCTTATCTCGACTCGGATCCGACTACGTCGATCCGACTACGTCGAATCCGACAAGACCTTTCCAAGTCCATATTATCCGGTTAGCATCCAATGCTCCATGGCTAGTGAGACCAAGCCATCGACCGTGTCATATGCCAGTCTAGTCGGCTGCGCGTCCACACAGCCCTTTCGACTAGGTACCTTTTAGGACAGTCATCATACAATGCATAGTCCCACAAACAAGTCACATACTTGCTGATACACATCATTCATAATGTCCAAGGACTATCTTTATTCATAAACACATAGGAAATATCATCATACATGATTGCCTCTAGCTCATATCTCCAACAGGAACATCTGTGTTATCTTGTACATCAGGAGCAGTGTAAGCATCATTTTGTTGTGCAACTTCATTAAACGTATTCGTCTGCTCAAACCTTTGCAATACTCTCCAGTCATCGCTACCTGCAAATGTGTCTTCCAAGAAAAATATCTATGTTGCTTGATTTGCCAAAATAAAAGGCTCGTTGGTCTTGTACGCCGCCTTGACATTGATGGATTTGAAATAATCATCAGCTCTGGATTTTGCGATCCTGGAAAATAGGTTATACCAACGACAGCACAACAGAACCAGACACCTATGATCCTCGAAACTGGAGATATACTGCAACTGAACAATGTCTGTTACGTTAGCATACATTTCGGTTGTCTCTTTGTCATATGTATCTGTGCTCATGATGGCACTGTTTTGTGTCTTCCTGCCTTCGTCTCATGCAAGGGTGTTGTAGCGCACATCTCCAACAACGCGAGATTCATAATGTCTTACCCGAGTATCAGGACCCATTGCTAGTGAGTAAAGGGCATCATCAACTGCCTGCCCATCCTCCCGTATCTTCTTAACCTATGGTTAGAAAATAGACAAGATAATCATCTTTGTACTCAATATATTAAAAAAACTGACAGTGCAATTCAAAAGCTTACATGGCTCTTGAACCATTTCGCAAATCCTGCCATAACCAGTTTGTCAATTTCTTGGATTTTGCAGCAGTAACTCCTTTTTGTAGATGCTGCACAACATAATGATCTCGTCAAACATCTAAATATATAAGAATGTGCTGCAAGTTTAGTAGATTATGATGTATAAGCTGCAGTACTTAGCACTTACTTTATATAAGGTAGTATCTCAGGACAGTTATTCAACAGATACCAAACCATTTTGTCCAAATCTTTAGGTTTGTCCTCTTGTCGACTCGTAACTCGAACAGAATAATCGAAAACATTGAGCCTGGGATTGTCTTCATCCACCTCTTTGCTAAGCTGATCAGTTGTTTCAATGTATTTTGAGTAGAATGTCAACGCTTCTGTAGCAATGTAGGCCTCTGCAATGGAACCCTCGGGTCTAGCTCTGTTCTTAACATAGCCCTTGAAAGTTCCTAGCCGCCTTTCAATAGGGTACATCCAAATCATCTTGTCTTGGACCTCTAAGTAGTGCCTCATCAGGTAGATGAACAGCCAAATGCACCATCACATCAAAGAAGGCTGGAGGATATATCTTCTCAAGGTCGCATAGGATAGTTGGTATCTTGTCTCTAAGATGCCCCAAAGCATCTATCCCGATATTTCTCTGCAAAGTTCCTCAAGAATTGTCCCAACTCTTGCAACTGCTCCAGATAAATCGTATGGCCCAATCTGTCGGTGTCAAAACCGGCGGATCTCGGGTAGGGGGTCCCAATCGTGCGTCTAAGGCGGTTGGTAGCAGGAGGCGGGGACACAATGTTTACCTGTGTTCGGGCCCTCTAGATAGAGGTAATACCCTACTTCACGCTTGATTGATCTTGATGATATGAGTATTACAAGAGTTGATCTACCATGAGATCGTGAGGCTAAACCCTAGAAGCTAGCCTATGGTATGATTGTTGTTGTCCTCTGGACTAAACCCTCCGGTTTATATAGACACCGGAGGGCTAGGATTACAGATTCGTTACAAGGAGGAGATCTACATATCCGTATTGCCAAGCTTGCCTTCCACGCCAAGGAGAGTCCCATCCGGACACGGGACGAAGTCTTCAATCTTGTATCTTCATAGTCCAACAGTCCGGCCAAAGGATATAGTCCGGCTGTCCGAGGACCCCCTAATCCAGGACTCCCTCAGTAGCTCATGAACCAGGCTTCAATGACAATGAGTCCGGCGCGCAGATTGTCTTCGGCATTCACTACAGAAAAATACACTTCCGTGATGATACGTGTTTGTCACAGTAGGTCGCGTTTTTTCTCATGCATGTACATCCATGACAAATTTATGACAGAATCAAGATAGTCATACACATCTTTGTCAGAGAAGTGTTCCATGACATTACCAAAATTATCATCACGAAGTGTACACTTCCATGACGATAATCGCGGCGTCCGAAGTGCTTTAAATCAAGGGTGACCGACACAAGGCATCCACCGTAGCGGAACGCCGTTAAGCTATCGGGTCGGGTTTTGGATCCGATAACCCGTTGACAGTTTCGACCAATGGGGATTTTCCATGTAAAATCATCATTGGGAGGAGAACACGTGGCAGGTCCGCGTTGGCGCGGTGTCACTCATCCAATGGGCGAGACAGCGCCTATGATATGTTGACACGTGGACCGCCCATCAAGTTTAAATGGGCTGGCCCAACCAAGGCCCACAAGATTTTGCGAACCATAATGGGCCAGCCATCCCGAAGGCCCATGAGATTTTATGGACCATAATGGGCTGGCCCAGCTAAAGGCCCACAAGATTTTGCGGGCCATAATGGGCAACCTAGGTAAAACCCACAATTTTTTGTGCCATAATGGGCGGCCGGTAAAGGCCCACAAGATTCTTGCGGATCATAATGGGCCGGCCCAGCTAAAGGCCCACAAGATTTCGCCGACATTAATGGGCCGGCCCAGCTGGAGGCCCACAAGATTTTGAGGACCCTAGTAGGCCGGCCCATTAACTGGCTGCCATGTTTTTTGCCAAATGCCAGCCCATATTTGATCCGGTCCATTAATGGTCTGCCACGCTCCAGGCCTAATAGTGGCCCATATGAGACCCGGCTCGTTAAAAGCCTACCACGTTTTGGGCCAAATTACGGCCCAGATCAGGTCCGGCCCTTTAAGAGGCTTTGGGCTCAATTATGGCCCATATCAGATTCGGCCCGTCAACTGGACACTATGCTTTTGGGCCCACTTGCTAAAGGCCCACTTAGTAATTCGACCGATATTAGTTTTGGCATGTTAAGGGCCTGTTTAACATTTCGCCCTATATTAATTTCGCCTGTTAAAAGCCCGCATATAGTTGGGTCTAACTACGGCTGGTTTGCATCCGGCCCGCCGCACCGATATCTGATTGGGACAAACAAGGACCGAGACAATTTTGGCCTGTTAAAAGCCCGTGATTTGATTCGCACAATCATGGGCCGGGTGAAAGAACATGCGGTGCCCCCATGTTTGGTTTTGGTAATTGATGACAATCTCTATGGACTAATGGTTGCCTTGAGCTATATTTGAAGGTTTTGTCCATATGCTTTTCTTGGAGTACATATGTTGGTTTCAAGGAGAGTTTGTGTCGACCAAGGTGCTATTCAAGGAATTACCTAAAAGATTGGTCTTGTGAGAGGTTGATCAAGAATAAGTCAAAGAATGAATCAAGTTGATCAATACACAAAGCATAGAAGATGTACCGAGAGGGATCAAGCGATCCCATGTTATGGTAAGCATGCTCAATTACGCTTTGTGTACTAACCCATGGTCTTCGTGAGAGTTCTTTGTGGGGTTAGGTTGCGGTGTGCAAGTTCAAGTAGGATCATCACGAAGAGATCATATGCTTGAAGCTTGCCGTCCATTAATGGCGACAATGGACTTGTGAAGATGTGTTGAAGAGTGGCTCACCCATAGTGGAGTATGGGGAGCAATCTACTAGTCTTCATCAAGCCAGCGTAATCAAGAAAGGTGGTCCATCTTGAGGAGGAGAAGATCGTCATCATCTAGCTCAAGTGGATCATGTGCAAGGCAAAGGTTTGCCCTTGATAGGTTTTCTATTTTACCAGTCTCACGGTAGTTGTGGGAGACCGGGTTATAGGATCGATTGCCGTACTATCAAGGGGGGCTCTCGATGAGTTGCTTGATCGTATCGTTCGTAGAGAGCTCAAACCATTGCATCCTTGCATCATCTTTATTGGTTCTTGTTTGGTTCTTCTCCTTGTGAGTTTTGGAGCTTATGGTTATTTTTATGACAAGCTCGAGTTCATCGAAAACCGAGTTCACATGCATCTTCTATGATGTTTTCGATGTTGGAGGGTATGCCGGTTCTTCTCTGTTGGAGGTGTCACTCCTTTGTTTGCTAAGCATACCTCCCCTGCCTCTTCTTACTCGTTGTCTTTTGTCAAACTAGCTTGAGTTTGCTCAATTCGGAGCTCATTTGCAGAAGTTATGGCAGTTCTGGTTTTCTTTGGAGTATTCTTTGTTTTCGCGGTAGTGGCTTTAGGATGGCGCCAGCGGTAGTACCGCTGGGCCGGAGCGGCAGTACCTCTTATCGCCACAAGCGGTAGTACTGCTGTCCCACAACGGTAGTACCGCCCATGGCCATATCGGTAGTACGGCTCCGATTCCGCGCTGGTACCGCCTCGACTTGAGACGTGGTTTTCTCGTGTCGGGTTCAGCAGCAGTAGTAGCGGCAGTAGGAGCTGTAATACCGCTCGTGAGCGGTAGTACCGCTGGGGTGAGCGGTAGTACCGCTTATATACGGTACTACCGCCCCAAGGTTCTTGCTATGTTGCTCCGTTTCCCTGCTTCTTCCGCCCGGGCGGTAGTACTGCTAAATGGGCGGTAGTACCGCTTCGTGTCTTGGCTGAGCACATAACGGTTGGATTTTCCCCCTCCTATAAAAGGGGGTCTTCTTCCCCAATGAACCTTATCCCTTGAGCTCGTGTTCTTCCCCCATTGTTGACCTTCTTCGAGGTTGCTAACTCTCAATCCCTCCATGGATTCTTGCTAGTTTTAGAGGGAAAAGAGAGAGGAGATCTAGATCCACATTTCCACCAATCACTTTCTCCTCTATGTGAGGGGAACCCCTTGGATCTAGATCTTGGAGTTCTTGGTGTTCTCCTTCTTGTTCTTCCTCTCATTTTCCTCCCTAGCATTAGTTGCTTCGGTGGGATTTGAGAGAGAAGGACTTGGGCACTCCGTGTGCCCTTGCCATTGCATTTGGTGCATCGGTTTGAGTTCTCCACGGTGATACGTGGAAGTTACAAGTTGAGAAGCTTATTACTCTTGGGTGCTTGGTACCCTTGAGCTTGTTCCTCTTGGGTGCTTGGGTTCCCTAGACGGTTGGTGGTGTTCGGAGCACAATCATTGTGGTGTAAAGCTCCGGGCAAGCGTCGGGGTCTCCAATTAGGTTGTGGCGATCGCCCAAGAGCAATTTGATGGTCACCGTGACCGCCCCAAGGGTTGCCAAAGTGTACGGGTTCGGTGATCGCCCCCAAGGGTCGCCATTTGTACGGGTTCAGTGACCGCCCTCAAGGGTCCCTTAGTGGAATCACGGCATCTTGCATGGGCGTGAGGAGATTACGGTGGCCCTAGTGGCTTCTTGGGGAGCATTGTGCCTCCACACCGCTCCAAACGGAGAATAGCATCCGCAAGGGTGTGAACTTCAGGATACATCATCGTTTCCGCGTGCCTCGGTTATCTCTTACCCGAGCCCCTTTACTTATGCACTTTACTTTGTGATAGCCATATTGTTCTTTGTCATATATCTTGCTATCACATAGTTGCTTATCTTGCTTACCATAAGTTGTTGGTGCACATAGGTGAGCCTAGTTGTTGTAGGTTTTGTGCTTGACAAATTAACCGCTAGGTTTATTCCGCATTTGTTCAAGCCTAAACCATAATTATTTTAAAGCGCTATTCACCCCCCCCCTCTAGGCGACATCCTCGATCTTTTACCGGGGTTCATTTCGGGCTGCTACCGGCCCGTGAGCTTTTCGGCACGTTTCAGGCCCAACCTACTTCGTGATTGCATGACGGCCCGATTATGTACCGTAATTTTACAGTTTGGCCGGTTTACTGCAAGACAGGATATATATACAGTAAAATAACTGTAGCATCATGAATAAGAAAAAACCTAGACTATACAATAAAGAAATTATGGCATATTACATCCACTGGGCATCAAAGTTCGCCACTATGATAATAAAGCACAAGCAGACAGCAGATTACATACACTCGGCATCAAAGATCGCCACCAGTGCAAATAAACACGCCGACAAAATAATATACAAAACCGACAGCACTTCAATAGAGTTCAAGAAAGGTTAGCCCTGCTGGGGAGCTGGAGCGCAAGCAGCTGAGCAAGATGATGAGACTGCTCTTGTTCAACACTTATATCTTCCTCACTCTGAAAGATAAACAAGCAGACTGATGACAGGTTTTGCACATAAAAGTATCGATCTTGACAATTCATCACATTTCTTCTTGATTTAATAAAGTGACACGGTTTAAAATTGCATTAACACAATATGGTATTGTTCAGGTCAAGATATGGCAGGAAATAACATTGTGAAGGAGTTGGCAGCTTCACGACACCACTGGATTACAGATCAAGAACTCATAAGTATCAATGATTAGTGTGCTGTCAATTTATACCATTTTAGATTGGCAAATAAAGAGACGGTTTGAATGATAGTAGAATGATATGACATTGTTCATAGTTAAGACATTGCAGAATATGACATTGTCTTTGTAGTGGGTAGGTTCACCACACCACCGGATTACGGATGAAGAATGAAGCATACATGCGATGCAAAATAAGATCACTTGCTCTGTATAGTTTAATTTACATGGTATGAAGAAGGAACTTGGTTGTACAACTGAAAACTTAAATTGAGAAAGGACAAACTTTTGTTTATGAACTACATAATAAACTTTAAACAAGCAATTTGATGCAAACACCAAAAATAAACAGCTTATTGCGGTCATGCCTAACCAAATATATACAACAAAGTTTGAAGGCTTGAGATGGACAAACTTACATTATTGGTGAAGACAGGCTCTATAAAGGCCTTATCCATGCCGATGGGGGGGGGGGGGGCAATTCAAGAAGTTTACCACAGAATCTTCTTCAAAAGCATTGCCTTTATTCTACATTTTGTTAAGAGTAAATATAGATGTGATAATATAAAAAAAATGGTGAATATTTAAGATAAGATGAAGAGTGATGCTACATAACCAAGTAGCTATAATGTAAGTGCAGCGATACAGGCAAAAGGTACAGCCAAGAGCAATGCACAGCTAAACTTCTTCAATACCAACCTTATGGTAAGAGTAAATATAGATCTGATGTGTAGAAAATGGAGGGCAAAAGAAAATAAGTTGCAGAGTGATGGTACATGAACAACTACCTGTCATTATAAGTACACTGATAAAGGACAGCATGTACTTACAAGAACAATGCAGAGCTAAAAAAACATTGGCATTGGATATATTCTACACTAATGTAACCATTCATACAGATCAGATAATTTGGAGGAACAATTGATAAGCAAGCTATCATGCCTCTGCTGTCACATAATGAACCGGTATGTATGCAAGTATAGTGATACAGACAACAGTACTAACAAGAGCAAAGCAGCGGGTAGCATATTTGCCATATCACATCGTTCTTGTCAAGCGAATTCTTCTTGAGCAGATTTCCTGCAAAAAAGATCCATAAGGCACATGCGGAAAAGTAGAAGTTCAAATTGTCATGTGATTTCATAGACAGTATCTCATCCTGGGAACAAGACCAGTGCATCACAAG
The DNA here is from genome assembly GCA_021605205.1 of Aegilops longissima. Classification (NCBI taxonomy): domain Eukaryota; kingdom Viridiplantae; phylum Streptophyta; class Magnoliopsida; order Poales; family Poaceae; genus Aegilops; species Aegilops longissima. The sequence goes on from CM038679.1 coordinate 462,455,357, forward strand.
GTTTTTCCATTAATGTCTTCTAAATTTAGCACAGGAGACTTCATGGGAAATTCATTTATAGACTTGCCATCAAAGTGTGATTTCCTCAGGTAACACTGATATTGCTGCAATGCTTCCTTGAAAAGCACAAGCAAGCTTTGCTCGTCATGACTATCCAGATTGACCCTCTCCTAGTTACAACAATGTAACGTAAATCATTCATGTGTTCAATCAGCAGAAAACAGGAAAATAATAACCATGAATAATAGCACTTACACGTAAGTTGGACAGGAAGATGTGAAAATGGTGTTTGTCTTCACAATTATCTTCCCATGATGGGAATATATGCACGTAGTCCCCAACAACATTGAAAGCATTGTCTTTTAAACTGGGAATAAATGAAATGGGGTTCCAATCTGCAGGAATTGGCCGTCTCTGCAGTTGGGATAGGTCTTCGGCCGGTGGACTTGCTGTACTTTTTGCTGGAGTGGGATTTTTCTGTGGTACCGCTGGTGCTATGGCAAATGAAATCGGTATACCTTTTGCTGGAGTGCAGGTCCTATGTGGTGGGGCTAGTGGTGTACCTAGTGAAGTATGGGTACAGTCTGCTGGAGTCGGTCCTACGTTTTGTGTCACTGGTTGTAGAGCCAATATAAGTGGGGTGTTGTCTGATTTCTCCGGCACCACCACATTTTTCAAGTACTTTGCTGGTGCTCCTTCAGGTTTGGCAATCACCCTCTTCCTTTCTGATGTCTGATGCACAAGAACAACATTTGAGTGAAAAAACAAGGTATGGTGACAGATGGAATATGTATTGATAATGGATGGGCATGGTATCTTGACATATATGATGAGTAAACTAAGCAAATGGCGGTGCTACAAAGTAGAGGAAATGCAAGACAACTTATGCAAGATACACGCAATCAATAAAACCTTGCCAAATTAGAACAGGCACCTTGATGGGTGAACATGACAGGCCATCTGCCTTTGACTCCTCGAGGTTAGAATAGTCATTAGGATCATATTCGGAACAAGAATCTACAGGTGGGGAGCGTATGAGTTTCATTGAATCCAGAATGGCACTCAATGCCTTGGTGCCAATTTTGTAAGTCGTTGCAGTGTTCCACTATATTCTTCTGATGCGCGGATCCTGATATTCACTATGATTACGTATAATATCTGAGAAGCATGAAAACATAAATAGTAGTGAGATTATCTTTGTAATGCAGAGGATATTCTAATATAGGGGCGCCCCTGTAAACCCTTGTGTGCTATCACCGGATTCTAATGAGAGAGCCCATGTGTGGTGTAATATGGTGTGTGCATTAATATAATCTGGCATAAGTAAAAAAAATAGGCTCCAGAAGTAAGGACAGTTGGCGGATTATAGGTTCATAATATACTGTATAGAGAGTTTATTGCCAAACCATGAGAACAACTAGGCAGATCGTAGTGTACATAAAAGGGGTACACCATAACCAGGATATATTAATCGGGAAAGTGGAACTGGCTGGAAAATAAGGTGTTGTATTGCCGCTACTAATTGAAAGCCTATCGATCACGTACAGGCCAGCTCTATCAGCTGTTGACTGCAGATGTCCCTTCTACCCTTCCTGACAAGGAACATACCGTGCTTCCCATACAAAACACTGCACGGGCCGCCGACCGAACCACCGGCCCCATCGCCTGTGTTACTCCGCCACACCAATCCCCGCCCCCACCCGCGTCGAGTTTTCTTCGTTCGACGAGGCCCCACCATCGCCCCCACATCCACCATCCCCACCCGAGCCCCTTCCTTCGCACCGGCGAACTCCGGCGAGCTCTCAAAAATCGACTGACCCAATTTTGAAATTTAGTCTACTGTGATTTAACTAGTGTGGAATATAAAAGGGGAAAACCATAAGCATTGTGAGTATAGTGTTGAGGGTGCCATGGCGGACCTGAAGGTGCAAACCGGACAAAGCAACTTCGCAACCAAGACAAGAAATCAGAGTAAAGAAGTGGCGATCTATTTTCTTGCTGCGATAAATAAGTTGAGCAGATACGAAAGAGTACCGCCTCTGGTGCGGCGTCGTGTACGCATCTGCTGAGAATTTGACGGTGCTGCGGTAGCGATGACTTTCAGCGGCGTGGAAGCAGATCTAGGAGGGTAGACGGTGGCGGCGGGGCGTGGTGGACGAGACGGTCGTAGGAGCGGCGCCAGCAAGGTGGACGACGGCGGGGATGAAGCGAGAGGACGGGATGCAAGGATCCCGATGCAAGCCGTGGATGAGAGAGTCGATCTCTTGTAATGGACGGCGGCGTCGGGGTATCAGCTCCGGCATGGTGGAGGAGGACGGCGGTGGATGGGGTGGCGACGGCGCAGACGGAGGAGGTGGGGTGGAGAGGTGTTTTGGCGCCCGAGGAGTACGAATGGGGAAAAGGGAGGTGGAGAGGAAGGGGAACCATGTATTCAGGCGCTTGTCTCAAATCGAGAAATTCTGAACTTAGCCCCGTTTCAAATTTCTACTACATCACATCAACATTAGTCGGTTGGGGATAGGGCGGTAATCTTGCATACACGAATATTTTCCGACGAGAGTTTGCTTTTAGCGCCCACCGTATGAATATGAATCGGGAGGAGTCGATTTGGCCGAGGACACACTGTGTTTTGGCGCCCACCGTGTATGAATCCGGGTGAGGCGGTTCGTCACGTTTGGGTGAAATTACAAACCTACCCTATCGAAACCTATAGAAATCCAGCAGATAGGCTTTGCGTGGCGGGGATAGGCGAGTGATTTCCATCTCGCAGATTTTGGTTTGAGCAGTTCTTTGCGACTTTCCCCGCTTCGTTCAAATTTTGCAGAGTGCACGTTTACCGTGCTCACTCAATTCGAATCCCGTTTGTATTCTATTTTTTTCGGGTGGGATCCATTTTCAAATGGAATTACATTCTATATACATCATTTTTTTATATATACTTTCAAAAGCACAACAAAGAATTTTGCTCCGTTATATGTATAATATGATTTACAAATACAACGATCTCGAAATCTTAAGGTTGAATTCAAAAAATTTAACAAATTATGTTCTACTAAAATGTATGGATCAGTAATATCTACATATTAAATAACATAGATGTGCGTGAATTCATATGAGTATGCATGTTTGATAGATCAATTTTGGTTCTAGTATGGATTACATGTATCACCATCTCAATTCAAATATTTGAATCCCTTTTTGTTCCTCCTTTCACGCCCATCTCTCTCGCATGCATGCTCCTTGGTAGCTATCACTCTCTTTTCTCCAGCTCATCCATGACGCTCACTTCATGTTTCTCCTATCCTCATAAACATGGTCTCTCGGCGTCTCCCTTGAGAAGTGTCACACTCTCCCTATCATTATACATTACACGGTTTTCATTATCTCTCACGTCTCTACTGTTCTCTGGTATCACTCGGTACCTAAGCTTTCTTTTTCACCGCCACACACACAGTCTCCACTTGTCTTTCACTTTGTCTTTCTCTCTATGGGATTCTCTCACACACCCTATATGTCTCTACATATGAATCATACCACTAAAATTACTCTCTCTCTCTCTCCTGTAGACACAACATTTGTTGCGGTCTCCTTTTCGTCTCCATCCCAGACTGACATTATTCATTTTTTTACCGATCAGACAACCCCGACTACCGTCTCCTCTCTCTCACATGGACACACACACAACTCCTGCTTCCACTCCCCTTCCCGACTACCATATCTCTCTCTCACACACACACAAAACTCTTGCTTTCACACCCCGACTCGTATTTCTCTCACAAACATTTATCGACTAGCTAGCCTCTAGATAGGTTTATACACCCACACACTCGTGCTTCCACCATCGCATACATGTCTCTCTCCCACTCCTTGTATCTATGTAGATTTTTCTTCCCTTCTTGAGACACGCCCTCTCGATCATGCACACACACACTATCGCCTCATTTTAAGCTGATACCTATCACACACACACACTCCTTGTGTCTTTGTCACACATGCACTCCGTCCTCCTCCACTCTCCCTCTCTCACACACACACATGGGCTTTTTGCAACAACTAGCAAGATGCCCATGCGTTGCACGGAACATCAAGATGCATTTGTATGATTAGTTTATCTTGTGGGGGAAAAGGATGAACGAGGGAAGGCCTTATTTGCAAATGTGGAGAGGGGTGTGGGTATCTTTTTGCAAAATTGCCATAGTTTCTTTCCTATCCGTCAGAGATAGATCAGACGGCCTATATTGCAGGATGACAGGCACACAATCATCACCGACAAAGCTTTTTATAAGAGTAGGGATAAAAAATAGAGTTGGTGATGATGGTGGGCCCGCCATCCTGCAATGTAGGTCGTCCGATTTATATCTGACAGATAGGAAGGAAAATATGACAATTTACCCGCACTCTTCACCACATTTGCAGATAAGGCCTTCCCTCGTTCATCCTTTTCTCCCACAAGATCTTGATGTTCGTGCAGCATACGGGCATCTTGCTAGTAAGAGTAGAAATTAGACATATACCACTTCTCTAATCTTGAAACCAACAACATCCTCCCTTATCTCATCAAAACCGCCAAAGGAATATATTTTGAGTGAAACATAACATATTTTTAGTGATATACGTATTTCAGAACTAGACTTTTTTTCCTATCAAATCGGTGAATACGTATTAACCTACTTTGATCGTGTGGCAACGCATTGGCACATTGCTAGTAGTTATTATAATTTTTTGGACACCAGACAAGCGGTGGAGTACATATACGAAGAGAAGAGGCACATGCACGCAGTCGGCCTCTCATTGTCTCGCACACATGAGTGTTACGTAAAGGCGACGTTAACAAATAAACCCTAAAACCCTAGGTGCACGATTGCTGCATTCGCGGGTACCGGGTTCGTGGTGGAGCACCTTTGTAGGAATAGTCAGCTCGCATGATAATTTGATCCGTAGGAGTTGATGGTCGGGACCACAGGTGAACGACTTGGAGCGTGGTGGCTCGCCAGTTGCCACAGATCGAGTAGCCACGTTTAAAATATCGTTTTTTAGCGGGGTTAAGAGTTCCGATTTTCAATGGCACATTATAAGTAGTAAGTAGTTTTTAGAACGATTGGTATGGAGCGAAAATGGAATACATAGTACTACGTACCTCCTTGGCGTATGGTTGTATGGTTTTTTTTTGCGATGGAGGTTGTATGGGTTTATGTTGCGAGATGTTGAACCTGGTAGTTCTAGGGCAAATACTGTGGTTTAGATTTAGATGCTGGTTTTCGATAATGAAAATCGGAAGGGAACCCTTCTTTGATTAAAAAACTACTACCTCCATTCGGTTTACTAGTCCCCATCGTACTTTGGGTCAAAGTTTGTCCATGAATTTTACTTGTAAAATGTGAATGGAAAACGAGATTTTGTTATACCCAAACAAAAAAGGACTAGAGGGAGTGATTGCTCTGACACGGACGCGACCTCTCATAGCGCAGGCATTGAACCAGCGCGCCGGCCAAGAGGGCTGCACTCGCTGCAGGCCCGGCTGAGCACGCCTCCTCGCCGCGTGCAACCAGCTTAAGACTGCCCGCCTGCCTTCATTTTATCCGTGCGTGTGCCGACAACACGTCCTTCCGCGAGCCGGCAGGCATATTAGAACACAAAAAATGACTAAAGTATAATTAATTTATGCATGGTCTTGACTTGTTGTGCTCGCATTGGTAGCAGGAACTAGTAGAGGATTTTCTTTATTTATAACTCTCCTCACATTTTTTTTGGATTTGAAATGAATCATGGTTGTGGACATTATGTATGAATGTGCAGATATCTGTGAACATGAGTTTGATGTGGAAGTTGAACTTGGAATGTCGGGCTTGCGCGTGAACTATACCATGTCCAATGCTTAAATGTTATTGTTTGGAAAGTAATTGCTGTTATTACATGACCCGAAAAAAACATTTTGTGCCACATCGGTAGATGCACGGACATCACAACAGCATCTTGTTGGATAAACATTTGAACCTAGAAATTATGAAGGAAATTTTGTATTGACAACAGTTTTAGATAGCAGGAGACGCCTAGCCTGCTCTGCCTCTGCTAGCTTATTTCGGCTTCTTCCATCTCTTCTTTGGCTTGGGTGAAGAGAGCATCTGATTGCTCTTTTAAGCTTCTTCAGAACTCAGCTACATTCTCAAGGGCTGCTGCACGCTTTCTTTCAGCCTTTACTAATGCCACGAGGACACGAACAGCTGACGACTCCAACTGGCTTGTGTGTAATCCAGCATCATCTGGGAATTTGCACCTTGTGTCTAATCCAGCATCATTAGGGAACTGGCACCTTGTGTGTAATCAAGCCTCATTTTGGAAACATGATCTCGAGGTTGACCATACTTCCCTCCTCGCAGGAACTGCATCCTGACATGAAGTTACTTCTTTTTTAGATCAATACTCATAGCAACCTAGATCCATTTAGTAGAAGCCAGATAAACAGAACTCGGAGAAGTGAATTCAAAAGGAAAAAAATAAAAACAGACTACAAGGTGAGAACACCCACTTCCTACATCAAGCTAAAACGAAAGCATTAGGACGATTAAGACTCTTCTTATTACACATCGAAGAACACCACGCTTAAGAGAAACAGAAACTACAACATATACACATGAAGAACACGAGGCTACATGAAAGTAATTGAAAGGGTGTTACTTACCAAAGCTCGTTCTACAGGTTCGGTGCAGCTCCTCTTTAACCTGCCACGCTCCTTGAAGATGTCCCGAATATCCCGTGTTGGGTCTTCATTACTCCTCTGCATGTTCGCACTCGTGGTTTTAAAATCTCAACATGGCAAGAAAAATATACTACTAGTAATACTCGTGCATCTTGTGGGCAACATTAAAGCACTCATATGCCATGTTAGAGCATCTCCAACAGAATCGCAACGCGCGGCGCTTTAAAAAAGCGTTTACAGTGCTGAGATCGAGAAGTAGATACTAGAGAGTAGAGGATAGTTCTCAGCATAGATAGATTAAAAAAGATAATTCAACTACTCCTCGTCGTCCGACTCCTCCTCGGTGATGTCCTCCTCCGACGTCTGACTGTAGGTGTGAAGATACCGATCGTCGTCGGATTCCTAGGGCGACGCTGCTCCTAGCCTCATGTTGAATTTAGCATCCGCTTTTCGCCTACGCTTATCCTCGCGATAGGCGGCTCGCTCCGCCCTCCTCTTATCCCTCTCCGCCCTCCTTTGCGCGTAGAACTCGCGCTCGTTGATGATGTCCTGCGCGAAGTGTTGGCGCCACAGCGCCATGGCTTCCTCGTCCATCTTGGCGATGACGAGACGGTGCTCCCGCCTTCGGTTGTCGCGACGATCCTCGTCGGTGCTAAGCCGCGGCAGAGGCACGAGCTCCTGCGCCCGCTCCCGCGTCGGCACGTTGGGGAAGTTCAATGTTCTATGAGGCCACCGGAGGCGCCACACTGTCGCGTCGTACGCGCGGGCGGCCTGTTGACGGTGTCGAAATTACCGAGGCCGAGGCGCATCCCGCGGAACCAGATCTCGGCGGAGAAGCCGCCGGAGGGGCGCGCGCGGACGCCGCGGTATCCCCAAGTTTCCCGGCGACGTGGCGGCATGGTGGCGCGGCGGCGGCGAGGAAAAAAAGAGCGGGGAGAGAGCGGTGGCAAGGAATAGAGCGGGGAGAGAGCGGTGGCAAGGCACAGAGCGGTGGGAGGGCGTTGGATTTTATAAAGCATGCCGGACGCAGCGCACCAAAACTAGCGCACGCCCGACCGCTTTTTCCCGCGCGCGCGATCCTTTCTCGACATCTCTGCTATTTCTACTCTCTTCTCTACTGTTATATTTATTTAATATTTAATATTTAATATTTATCTCTACTTCCTTTACTGTCTACTTTTTTTTCTTTATACTTTTTTTTCTTGCAATATAGGCCGTCCGATTTATATCAGACAGATAGGAAGGAAACAAATGGGAATTTTGCAAAAAGATACCCATACCCCTCTCCAGATTTGCAAATAAGGCCTTCCCTCGTTCATCATTTTATCCCACAAGATAAAATACTCATACAAATGCATCTTGATGCGTGCAACGCATGGGCATCTTGCTAGTTCTAAAAACCTTTCCATCATTTGCCACACTACTGGTTGCAGATGAAAAACCTACCCAAGCACAACGCGATACAGGAGTGACGCACAATTACAAGGTGATATTCTGTTGGACAATGGAGGCTATAACCAATTACTTTTACGGGAACAATAGCACCCAGGAAATTTGAAGGGTAGGTATGAACAAAATTGGAACTGCACATATACTGCTAAGTGATTCAATACACACATTACCAATTGAGGAGGAGAACGATGGTCGTGGCGGCCTCTGTGAGTCATGGTCGGCAACGGGAGTCAGTTCATTGTCCACGATGGTGGTACTTCTGCGCTTGGCGTTGGCTTCCGGGAAGACGATGCCGGGGAAGAGGCTCCGTGTACGACGACGACGGTGGACCGGCTCCAGTGTGGCGTACAAGGTCGTCGATGAGGCAGATGCGCTGCGGTGGACGAGTGCGCCGATGTAAAGGGGAGGATCACGAAGGCTGCGGTGCCGTGGAGAAGTCTATTTTGCAATGGGGATAGAAAATGGGGAGTATTCAGGTTTACTACTCTGTGTGCCGAGGTGGGGTTGGCTGGGTAGGGTCAACCTGAAGTTACGAAAACAGCCCCCTACCAAGCATCATCCGTAGGCCTGTTCCGAAGGCTATGATGGTAACTTCCCACTGCTCGAATCAGGGTCGCGGGAGATTTTCCCGCCGACCTCAAAATTTTGTGACACTGGACTCCCCATGTGGCGTGTTGAGTGATTCGGCTAAGAAACTAGCGAGTAGTAGTAGTAAACTCTGCATATTAGGTTTGACCGAAGTCAAACTTCCTAAAGTTTGACCAAGTTTATAGAAAAATATAAACATTTACCATAACAAATATGTATGATGTGAAAGTACATTCAATAATGAATCTAATTGTATTTATTTGTTATTGTATATGTTAATATTTTTGTTATAAACTTTACGAGAGTTTACAAAACTTGACTTTGACCAATGCTAATCTGCGGACTTAAATAAAAAGCGGAGGAGTACACATTTGTTTTCTTAGTTTGTAGTGAACTAATCATTTGTTGAAATTGTGAAATAAATATATTAGGCTATTGACTTGAATGTAATGGTCTATACAATTCAATAGTTACAATCATTGTGAATCCCAAGATTTATACAAGGTCTATAGTACTTCACAACATGCTCAAACTCACATAATCCTAGTCAAATGAGAATCTAAATGTATTTCATAGTTATTACTTTGTAGTATGCAACAAAAACAACCATAACTCTACATCAGCCATTATAGAAGCAACATTTTGACATATCCCAATGTGTGAATGAAACGTGCAGAGAGAGCTTTTGAAGATGGAGCAGATAGGGCGGGAAAGATTGTATGTATGTGGATGAGAGAGTAGGAGACGAACCTAATGAGACAGAGAGAGAGAGAGATAGATAGAGAAAGAGAGAGGAAGAAGTTAGGTCTGTGAGAAAGATGGATACATGTAATATACATGAGATGCGTGTGCATCTGGATTCTGTATACGTGGAAGGAGAAGAGACAACATGTTTGATGAGAGAGCTGGAAAAACATGGACGAGAGGGGAAGGATCTCGTGGGTTGAGGGATTGACAATTTTTGTGCAAGGGAGAGAGGGATTGGTAATTTTGTGCAAGAGAGAGAGAGAGAGAGAGGGTGGGGGGAGGAGTCAGTCAGCCGTCGTGACATCACTCTACTTCCAAATGACCCCGCATTCTCTAGCGCGGTGTGGTCGCCGTCTTCGATCTGCTTGATGCCCTCTTTGAAGATTGAGGTGTTGTGCATGTTGGGGTGCAAAGAAGCACAAGCGAGAGTGGTCGCCGTATAACCTTGGATGGGGATGAATTGTGTGCTCGAGGGAGTGTGTGTGTGTGTGTTGTGCTGCGTGTGTGTGTGTGTGTGTGTGTGTGTGTGTGTGTGTGTGTGTGTGTGTGTGTGTGTGTGTGTGTGTGTGTGTGTCAGATATTGAGATAAAACTAACCTAAGGAGAGAAATGGGTATTCACGAAGAGATTGCGCGGACCTTGAGGTGAGCAGTGGCCGGGTGAGGGTGTCAAAATGTGCGCGTTGATGCATGTGTTGCATGCGACCGTGCGAGGGACGAACGAATCGAGAGAGATGGTTGTTGTGTTACGGATGCTCCTCTCTCTCTCTCTCTCTCTCTCTCTCTCTCTCTCTCTCACACACACACACACACACAAGTAAACTAGAAGACCGTTCTCTCATGTATACACAACGTATCGGCATCTGTCTATGTCTCACTCATGCATGATCATTTGCACATTCACACCTCTCTATGTCTGTATCACACGCACACCGTCTCCACATTGCCCTTCCGCCACAACACACATATGGACACATACACACGTTCTCTCTCAGTCACACACACAAAATCAGTATTAAAAAAACTAGGGGACACCTAAAACGTCCAAATCCAAATAAACACGAACTGGAGCTAAATTCAAATATATGGAAATATTGCAGCGTCAAGAACTTTCACAGGAAAAAAAATTTGAGTAATATTCGAGGATTGTTTTCACACACACAAAAAGGTTCGGTGGATGTCCTTCGAGCGCGACACGGTGACGCACCGTTCGACCGACCGCCCGGCCGCGGTTCACGCGCTTGCACATGATTTCGTATCGTGGTTGTGGTACTAACTAATAAAAGCGCTGCCTAAGTCTAATGTTTACGTGTACTAGTACGATTTTCTTTTAAGTTTGACCAACCTTATATATAAAACTAAAGTAAGCTCCCACACGCGCTCATCAATATGCCGCCACCGCCGTTGCGCACGCCGGCTCCCGCCTGCTCCGGCCAACAATTTCTCGCCCATCACCGCCGTGTCGCCGCCATCCCTGTGCCATGAAGCCGAAGGCTCGCCCGCTCACGTCGACTGCAGTCCCTCCTCGCGATGCCGCCGCGCTACCAAGCACGCGAGCAGTTGGTGGAGCCGCGTCTATGCATGCAGCGTACGAAGAGGGGGACGAGCGCGTGCTCCAGCACGCCGGCGAGGAGGAACTAGCGTGTCATTGTCGTCTCCGCCCGCACGGAGGAGGCGCGCATGGTGGCTGTCGCGGCGAAGCGGTCGCACAAGCGTCGAGCCCGCAAACCGGGTGCAGACGCGGAATCTACCTTCGAGCCCTTGAATGTCACGTGGATCCTGCAATCTGAAGGAGCAATTTGGGTCAGTCGACTCATGTGAGCCGTTTGATGCAACATGGATGGCTAGAAGGGCTTCTTCCACCTCTTCTGTCGTCTTCTTCCTTCGCTCCGTCGAACTTCTTTCACAAATTGACTGACCCAAATTATACTACTAGTACGAACATATTAAGTACAGTAGGAACACGAAGATACGAGCAGTAGTACCAACTGCAAGAAGAACAGTAGTAAGACATAGTACTAGTATTACTGTATGTACTAAAGAGTTCAAATAACGAGCAAGAACATAAACATAGTTTTGCTGGGGCCTCAGCACAACACACCCTTGAAAATAAACTAAGCAACTAGTCCGCTTGACACTGCAGTAGAACCAGCATGAGTGACGGCACTGCCACCTACTCCGAGTCCAAGTCCACGTCCTCGACTTCGTCCTCGTCCCTCTTCCTCTTCCTCTTCGCTGACGCTTCTTTGCTTGAACCGGACCTTTGGGCTCGCTTCTTCATCCAACCCTTGTAGATATTTAAACAAAGGTAGGCATCCATTGCTGCGTACAGGATGTGATCTTCATCTAATGTCTTCGACTCCCATGCATGATGAAGCTCATGATGAGGTTTCTTCAGTTTAGCGTATGAAGGATCAATCATGGCTGCTGCCAGGGTCAACATTGAAGGTTGAGAGGAGGACACCAGGCTTGCCTTCTGGAGATCGAAGGGCTGGCCTACAAGGAGACCTATCCGACGCAGGACATCCCTGTCGTTCTTAAATCCTACAGTAATGAATTTCAATCTTTTGTCCTCGAGGAAGTTCTTAAAATCCTGGCACTCAACGTCGGCATGGCATATGTGGTAGACCAAGCAAAGGTTATGTACGCAAACCTGGATCACGTCGGGCTTCTTCCTCTCTTCGTCCTTTAGATCCTTCTCTCGTCCCAGGACTGTAGTGTACTCAACATCTAGCCCAGCGACCCACTCATCCGTTGAACTGTTGAACATGCGTAGGAAGCGAGCAAGCCATGCTTTGACCGTCACGGATCCACGTGTGTAGATGACGATGAACTGATCATTGGTGATGGCTCTAACCTGGTACTCAGCGGCGACCATGGAGATTTGGGAGGCCATGGATTTTGGAGGAGGGTTAGGAGAAGTTGAACTGTTGTACCCCGCAAAAAAAAACTGGGAGCGAACTAATGTGAAAGGACGGGACGATTGGGAGCAAACTGTTGTAAGGTAGAAGACGGGGGCGAGTAGGGCGTCTTGAATGGCGTGGGGTTCTTGGCTTGCCCGGTGGATAAGCGGCTGCAAGCCCCAAAGAGTTCTCAAGAACTATCGGGGCCCACTAGATGTCATGTCTACTAGACCCATATCGTAGGCTGGCGATATAGCTTACACTTTGTTCATGCGCCATGCCGGTAGCGTGGATGTAACTTCACTAAATTCTGTCAAACGTCGCGCCTCCCACGACCTTCGCCTCCCTCGTGCGGTCGCGCCCTTTGAGACTTCGACCGGCTATAAATGAGCAAAAAAAATTTGCCTTTTTTTAGACAAGCAATTTTTTTTGCCTACTCCGCATGCATGATACTCCATCTGGTCCTTTTTACTCCTGTCAACTGTTTGCAAAGTGTTTGACCAAATTTATACTTTTTTAACACCACCTTATATTAATTAACCAGCCACACCAGTACACTCATTCGATACAATATTCACCACACAGGGCGGTACAATATTTACAAGAATACCATCTAATCTATTGTCAAAGCTATACTTAGCGATTAAGTGTGCCACCTTATTGGCCGAACGGCTAATCTTTGACAATTGAAGATTGTTGATCAACTTCGATATGCTCAAGGCTTTCAACTTCAGGTCATGCATAGCAAACCTGTCATAGTCCCCCGATGCAAGAGACGCTACCACAAAAGCGCAATCAGTCTCTAAAATTACAGGATTATGAAGAGAAATACCTATGTTTTCCCGGCAATGCAAGCCCTAAGCTCCGCTTCCTCCACGCTTTGACATGCATCAATGAAATCCCACGACAAAATTTATACTAAAAATATCAATATCTACAATACTGATTATAATGAGTATAAGAACTACATTTTATAATGAGTGTAAAAATATTGATTTGACATTGTGAATGTTGACTTCAGACAAAACTTAAATGCACAATGCAGACTAGTTCCTCCGTCCAGGTTCGTGCCATGTCCTATCTTGTTATCACAACAAGGTTAGCTATTAGAGTACCACTACCTCCCTTCTAGTTTAAAGGGCTCGATTCAAAATTTTCACCTACTCTTAGCAAGATAGTAGAGGCAGTGGAATAGTTTTTGAAGTCTGCAAAAGTACTCAACTAGTGATGTCGTTCTTCACAAAAAAATGTGTTTACCAATGCATGCATGAACACTAGTTACTCTAACCCCCACTCTCTTCTTTAATTCTTTGCCACATCAGCATGTTTGCTATTCCCGTGTGCATGATACCAGCTAAGATACCACCATTATGGCCAGCCTTAATCATCGCATGCAATAATTTAGTGCACCTTGAAATATGAACATGTGTGGGGCGTGTATGTTTTTAATGACTTGAGACAATACCTAGCCTGGCATGCAAGATGACTTATTATGCACCGTTCCCCATACCTGTAGGAAGCCCGTTCGTCTCCAAATATTTTCCTCTCCATGTGTGGAAACAATTGCCTGCCAAACTCTCCTTCTCCCTCCGGCGGTCCCACCACTCCACCCCGTGTGAAAAAATCTGCATGCATGACTCTCCTCCCCCACGCTCGTCCAATCCGTTGTGACCAGCAATATTTCCACCCCTTAGCTCCCCCGTAATTTACTCCAACAAATATGCCCACGTAGTTATTACTTAACTGCAGGTGCATGAGGTCACTGACATATGGGCCCAACAAGGGTCTGGCCCACATGTCAGTGACGCAACTGGACCTGCAGTTAAGTCAGTGCAGCTCAGTCCATATCTTACGTAGGTGTGCCATTTTTCTCTATAAATATTGCGCCTCCCATGACATCGCTATCTCCTCCCCCTCACGTTCATGTTCATCGCTATCTCCTCCCCCTCCCTCTCATGTCGACCACCATGGCATCGCCCCTCCCAAGCCCTAGGAGCCCCTCACTGCACCGCGCAGACGGTCACGCGTCGCGTTCCGTTCCTCGCCACCACTAGTCAAGGAGGACGCGTCGGTGTTCCGCTCCTCGCCGCTATGCGACGCGTCGCCGTTCCGTTCCTCGCCGCCACTAGTCGAGGAGGACGCGTCGGTGTTCCGCTCCTCTCCGCGACGCGTCGGCGTTCCCAATCTCGCCAGCACGCGCGCCGGAGGACGCGTCGGCTCCCCGCTACGAGGAGAACGCCGCGACGCTCACCGAGCCCCCCCAGCCTTGAGGAGCTTTGGAAAGAAATGGATGTCTCCTTGTGGGAGGCTTTGCCTCCAGCAGAGCGCGCCAAAATAGAGGCGGAGAAGAAGGCCGAGGAAGAGAAGCGCATCAGCGGAACAAGCTGCCCGGGAGGCCTATGTCGCCCGAGAGAGTCGAGCAATTGGCTCTTTGGCGGAAGGCTTGTCGAGGGCCGTGAGGGTGGCGGACGGACGCCGTGCCGGCATACGAGTGCGAGTCGGGCCCAAGCGCCTCATCTATGCTTGGCGGTACATGGACCGGATGCACACTTCCAGTGAGGAGGAGTACCTGTTGGCGCCGGATCACCACACTGGTGAGACCGCGCTCGCCCGCCGGCAAGCCGCCAATAAGCACCTCGCGAGTTGCGAGGCTGAGGAAGAGGTGTTGTGTCGGCGCGCTGGGAAACGTCCGCGCACCTGGGCACGCGTGCCACGCCGCAAGCGCTCCTGCGAGCGTCGTGGCTTTTAGGAGGAGTATAATTTTTGTTTCGTAAGGCGATCTCATTAGTTTTGGGACGCAAATGATAAATCACGAACTTTCAGGAATTTTTAGCGTCCTTAATTAAGTATGTAAAAGGGAAAGTTTGGAAACCTTGTGTATTCGTACGCATTTTGCAAGTACGTGCATATAGCACAAACTTTACTATATACTATCGCACTACATGTCTCTCTTGATATATGCTTGCAGACTATGCTACTCCCTCCGTCCGGGTCAATATGTCATCTTTGGTTGTGCACCGTGACCAAGAAGGAGGGAAGACTTATACACCTAGACGGAGGGAGTACTACTATTACTTATGTACGTGCAAATGTATGTTTTAACATTACGATGTGGTTTGTGTAAAAGTAGAAAAACTGCACTAGTCAAGCTTGTGAAACGATTCAATGCAAAACAAATGCAAAAATACTCGTTTGATTGTTTACTTTTAGCTTCCTTCTCTGTGGTTATTTCTCTGTCGTACTTTATACGGAGTAACTGGTTGGAAAGGCATGCAAATTCCCAAACCGCTTCCTACACCCTGTATCGAATTTTTTGCCTAACAAGTTGTGTCGTGCAATTGGAATTCCAACTTGAGTACTACTACTAGTAGGAGTACGAGGGGTCAGTTCTTTTAGGCTTCTAGATTTGTAATCCCATAACTACTACCTCTGTCCTGGTTTATCTGTGTCAAAATTTGATCATAAATTTAACTAATGAAATGTTAGTGCATGTCACATGCACTACTCCATCCGTCTACGTGAGTAAGCCATCTTAGGCTGTGCACCGTGACCAAGGAGGAGGAGAAAACAAGAAACATTAATGTTTATTTGCTAATTAATAGTATTGCATGCAATGAACTAACCACTACATGTCGTGTTTGCTATCTCAAGTCATTAAAAGCATGCACACTCTTTATCTCTTATTGGTTGATATGTCAAGAAACAAGAAACGAGGTAGAAGTTAATGCACCGCGCCTAAGTGTTTTGGGATTATTTGGTTTTTGTAAGATGACTTACACACCAAGACGGAGGGATTACAATGGTGAGGAATAAACCAGTTAAATCTTTGGTCAAATTTTAGCACAAATTACAATGGTGAGGAATAAACCAGGACGGAATAGTAGTTATAAGCCCAAATAAATGAGTGAGGCGCCTTATTGTTACTCTCCACTATGACTAGTCTTGTGGGAAAAGCTGGGGAAGCCGCCAAAAGAATTGGCCCTAGGAGTAGTAGCTAGGGATCGAGTGTGCGAGATGAACCGGAGAAAGTAAATGCAGAGAGATGAAATGCAAAAAATACGGAGGGATGTGATGGTTGCTTGTCCGTTTATTTTACCAGGCCACTTATTACTGGGAGTGGTTGGGTTTTGTGATATGACGGCTATACTGCCGCGCCACGAGCGGGGTGAGAGGTGAGACTCCCGTGCAGCGCCACCCTCTACACTAGTACTCCCTCCATCTAGGTGTGTAAGTCATATTACGTTGTGCACCGCGACCAAGGCAGAGAGGAAAATGAGAGAACTTAATGTCTTTTTGCTAATTAATAGCATTTCATGCAATGAACTAACCACTGCATGTCATGTTTGATAGTCTCAAGTCATTGAAAGCATGCACCGCCCACATCTCTTACTGGTTGATATGTCACAAAACAAGAAACTAGGAGGGAGTTAATTTACCGTGCCTAAGTGTTTTGGGATTATTTGATTTTCGTAAGGTGACTTACACACCTAGACGGAGGGAGTACTACTACATCGGTCGTGGTTTATCCCCCATTGAATTTGACTGAAGATTTAACTGACAAAATGTTAGTGCATGTCAACAAAAACAATATCGTTGGATTCGTATTTGAACATAGTTTTCAATGATATAATTTTAGGTGACATGCATCATCATTTATCGTGCTATATATAATGTTAGTTCTATTTTTGGTCGTACTAATCTATAGTAAGGTGCCCGTGCGTTGCACAGAAGAGTGAAATGCATTGATCGGGGAGTAGTTTATTTTGACAAAGGATGTGGGGGTCATCTCATGTGTAACGAGTATCGATAGGTTTGTTCGGATATTATTTCATCTCTAGAGCTCACAAACATCCGGGTGAAATAGATAAAAAATATCTTTTGCAAACAAAAGCGTTCAACTGTTCAACCTGCATCCAAAACTTGTGAAGAAATAAGTCTTATTGTGCTTTGTAGGAAATGATCTTCAAGAATTAGTTTTTGAGTATCCATTGTTATACATGTTGGCTACAGATGACATGGCACTTTCTTATAGCCAACAGTTGGCTATACTATTTAAGTATTAACCATGCCCTTATACACCTAGACGGAGGGATTAAATCAGGATGACTTGGAAGGGGGCAGAGGATATGTAAGAAATGGTTCATCATAACTCTTTCACCAGTACTGTAGTAAAAATTCATACATGGAATATTCTAGACTAAACCATAAATGGATACACTTTTATTCATGCGCGATACTCCAATAGAGCAAGATCATGCATGGAAGTCTCCACATGCTTAGACAGCGGATTACATTGAGCGGAGACTAATGATCAACATTTAACTTGAATAGGCAGATGTCCAGGTGAACCTCCTTGGTGTCCCCGTGCACATTGTTGGGGCTCAAATAACACCGTGCGTCTTCCGTGTCCACATCGGCGGGAAAGTCCCAGCTCGGCAGAGTCCAAGTATGCTTGGTGTAGCCAGTGTCGCTGCCCACGGACCTCCGAGGGGTAGTAATAGTGAGCACGCACCCGTACATCGACCTCGTGTCAGTGTCAGCGTCAGCGGCGTCGCCCCTGACGCACACTACAGAGATGTGGTGGCGGCCTGCGCGGGCCTCGTCGGTGGCCACGATCAAGAGGAAGACGCTGTCGTCCTCCTCCGAGACTAGCAGGCGGCGATGATCCTCCAGCGACTCTGGCACGGTGAACGGATAGCACGTCTCGTACTTGATGTTCTTCGCCAAGGGCCATTAGTGATTGCCGCACGCCTGTGTCAGGTGATGCACGATGTCCGCCCGCGAGCCCCAAAACGGCATCGGGCACTCATAGCAGTAGACGAAGGGCTCCTTGGAGGCATCGACTAGGCCGCCCATGAAACGGGAGTGGTTGTAGGGGACGTTCCTCCAATTGAATATATGAGCAAGTTACTATGATATTTAGTCCGAATAAGCACAAAATAAATCATGACGGCTATAACAGAGATTAAACTAATCATGCGGACTAGCATAGTAGATGAACAGATCGAATCTAGTACACAGACTAGAAACATGAATTCTACCACGATTTCGAACAGGAAGGACAGAAACACATACGGTGCAACGGGAGCAGCACCATTGGCGTTGAGGTTGTCGCCGATGTCGTTGAGTAAGAGGTTGCCGAGGTCGGGGAAGAAGTCGTCGTCGGTGAAGTCATCGCTGCTAGCAGTCGCGAGAGTACGCTCGCCAAATTTCAACATCGCCCGCCGAATGGAGCGCAGGAGGGAGTGGCTGTAGGGGACGTTGCGGCCGCCGAATGGAGCGCAAGAGCAGCCCACGAAGCAGTAGATGGTTCTCCTCCCTAGTCTCTATTCTTATCTCTATCGCTACTACTCTTCTTTGTTTTTTATAATATACTGGACATAGTTGTCAAATCGAATAGTACTGCGCCGTCCACTGCACGCCCGGCTGAACACGCCTCCTCGCCTCCATCAAACCCCTCCGTTAAACCCGCATGCAAACCGAGAAACCTACTCCGACCCGCGGGAGGAAATTTGCCCGTTGCTGTTGGAGAATAATAGAGTCATGTCCAATCCATTTGAGTTAATTGCGTGTATGATTCTCCCTCTATAAAAAGTTAATTGCATCCTTAATCTTGTGTTCTAAGTACTCTGTGGGTTCCACTGTCAGTGCAGTGTACATGACTTGCACGCTGGCTACAGATTCATACAGAAAGTTAAAAAGAAACAAATCCATGACTTGCAGGTTTGGAGTTAGCAACGATGGCGGTTCATAGTCGTTCCTTTTCGGGCATTGAAGTTTGTAACTATTTTAGATTAGAACATACTACTCCTCGGTGCTAGTAGTAGAGCGAGTCCTACTCCACTACTACTCTAGTCAAGCAAGTTAGGGCATAGTAGCAGTCTTGTAGGGAGTACCGATCTTGTGATCACTCAAGCAAGTTGTCCGACTTGATATGACCCTCGCTGCTGGTATGTGTCTCGTAAGTCAAGCGGCGTGTTGTAGTCATCATCACCGTCCATTTCCCACAAGACATATTCGCTTCTCCATCTTTGTCCGCTCTTCCATCCCGCTAAGCGCCTCCCCTCGTCCGAAACCCAAGCACTAACAATGGCAGAACCGAGCAGCGTTTGCCGAAAGAGTGGCTGGAATTCGCTCCCCATAGAGGTAATCAAGCTCATTGTCTCGTGTGTGGACAATCTCAGTACCATGCCGCTCGCCGCGTGCTCGTCGGGGCTGTACCGTTTACTCAAAGCCCTCAAGCCGGAGCTTTTTAAGCCATCTCCTTGCTTGCTGATGCCGCCTGATCTTGAGAAATGGCGTTTCACGCAGCATAACGATCGTAGGGTGGCGAGCATCAACCCCCTTGACTGCGATCCGATCCCCGTCAGCCTGAACTACATTAACGATATGTACTGGGTCGGCATGAACACGTCTTGGATGGTGCTCGTCGACAGTCGCGACAGCTGGATGCTCGTGGAGGTCTACACCCGGCGATTTATCCCCCTTCCTTCGATTAACACTACACTTCTTTGGCACAGCGGTCCAGAATACTCGAAATCTTACAGTAGCCAACATGATACCAAGTTTGATTTGCTCAAGGTTGTAATCTGCCAAGTGCCCACAAGATCTGCGAATTATAAAGACTTCAGGCAAATTGCATTCTTCAACCGCGGTCTCGCCTATCTGACAGGTCACTGCGATAAGTGGATAAATCGACACGTCCATCGCAGGATCATACATCATCCATGGTTCTCTGATGCCATTGAACACAAGGGCTTCATTTACGCTGTCGACTCCTTCTATGGCTGGATGTATTGCTGGCCTACTCCAGTCATCGCTACAAATGGTTGTTATAGTAGTATGTTACTTTCCTATGATATCATGATGGCTTGCTTATATTCCTGTCAACATTTGCTGAAAAATATTCATGCTCATAACATGTTGTTCTTAAGATTGACTAAATCAAGAGCCCTTTTTTATTTGACTCCAACTTGATATGATGTTGTAGGCCGCCTGGTGTCCCTACCCTTCCTAATCCCAGAACCTTTCAAAGAAAAGCGGCATGGCAGTTGCAGGTGGTTCCTGGCTCGATCAGACGACGGCGAAAGATTGATGATCGTTCGCACGTACCGGACGTGTTGTTTCGCGGAATACAATCACAATCACTACAAGGTCTTTAAGCAGGATCCCAGCTTCTCTGGGCCTTCAGGAATTTTTGACTGGAGGCTGGTAAGTAGCCTTGGTACACGCTCTCTGTTTGTCGGACTGAATTATCCGATTAACCAGGAGATAACCGACGGCAAGGATCATGATGGCAGCGCGGTTTCGTTCATCGGGAAAAACTATGTGTACACAGCGTACCATGCGTCTCTGCATGCACCATACCCTGATATGTGCCGCCACGCCTCGCAGCCCAAAGTAGGAGAGAGGGTCGCAAGTATCGACTTTGACCTCTTGGCTGGAGTTTCCCCGTCGAGCACCCATCTGGTTCAAGCCGTCAGCCAATCTCCACAGCTTAATAAATAGTAACGTCTAACTGAGCCAGTTAGTTAGATGCGTACACTAGGTGTAGTAGGATCTTTATTTAGTTTGATGCACACACTTGTTCTTTTTTGGTAGCCCTTTTGTAATGATGGCTAATGTTTGGTTTGGAAGAGAGAGCTGCGTCTTCACTCTTCTGGCCTGCTTACTGCTTCTGTTGCACCCCCAGCTCTAGTTTCTGCTGCTGCTGTTTTCAATGTACAGTCAGTAGTATATTTCGTCTGTTGGTTGAATAAATGTGTTGTTAGAACGACAAACACAATGTTTTGGAAGTCGTTGCATGGTTCGATCCTTTAGTGCCCCGTACCGTACGTAGCGCATTCTATTTTTCCTACAGAACACATTTTCCACTTGTTGATAACATGCAGCCCACTGATGAAAGCCCAATAGAGAATCCCATAATTAACTAGAAGGGAGGCTCTCACATGAATCCGGCCCAGGTACATGCTCATGGTCCCCTAAACATAAATAAGTAAATAAATAAATAAATAAATAAAGCTAAATGCTCATGCACCAGTTCTTTGGGAAAATAGGTAGCCCAGTATTTCTTTTTGAAGAATACCCAAGCTAGGCCTATTTTTTCTCCAATCTTGGGCTGCAAATCTTTCAAGACGAAGAGGGATGCATTCCGGCCTGGCTTAAGAGTATGGTCAATGTCTGTTAAAAGTAATATCAAAAGGGGTTGAAAATTCCAAAAAAGTTATAGCAAATGGGATATAAGTTTCTTTTTTTTTGTTCTTCACTGATATCTTATACGTATTTCATTGGATTTAACATGACATAGTACTAATTTATTTTCAAATTTGTTTTAGTATGGCTATTAATTTTTGGATTAAGAATATTTCGTTCCCCAGCAAAAAATTGCGAATTCTCAAATTTCCCACATATTTAGTTAATTTTTTGACCCTGGTACTAACCAGAAAATGGCCAGCAATTCTAAAAATGGAAAACGGGCTGCAATAAATTCCATATGAATTAGAAATGAGTAAAAATTATAAAAATAATAGCGAATGGGCTGTACACGCCTTAGATTTTGAGGCTGAATTGTTTACGCAAGGCTTTGTCAGTGAACACACGATTCTAGCAGCAGTGAGTGTTGGATGTCCATCCAACGGCCGACGTGCTTCTTCAATCTCTTATCTTCCTGCTCCAGCCGCCAAAACTAGAGCTGGCGGGACTGCCTGCTCCCTCCTCTTGTGGCCCGCTATGATGCCGCGCAGGCTTCCCCGGCCCACCCTACTCCCTTCGCTGGCCTGGCCGCACGCAATCAACTGCCTCCTTATTACGCGAAAAAAATGATTCCTCCCACTAACAGCTGGGGCGCACCGGTTGGGAGGCTGACCTGTGGGCCTACTAAGTTGACGCATACGCAGGGCTTGTCAACTTAGTCAACAAACGATTCTAGCAGCAGTAATCGTTGGATTTGAATCGAACGGTCCTGCTGCTTCTTCAATCGCTGCTCTTCTTGCACCAGCCGCCTAAACCAGCGCCGGGGAGACCGCCTGCTCCTGCCTCCAGTGGCCGGCTGTGCTGCCGATGAGGCCTCATCGCCCCCTACTACTCCCACCGCTAGCCAGGCCCTGCGGTGACGGCAGCCTCACACCGCAGCCGAACCAGTGAACCCTCGTACTCCTCACCGCGTGGGCATCCACTGCCACGTCTTCCCCGGCTCCGCGTCCTCCCCTTCCTAGGCCTCGCCGTCATCCACCACCTTGGTGCTCTCGGCGCAGCATGGTCAACATGGTCAACGACATTCCATCAGAAGAGTACTGTACGTGGAGAGGCTGACAGCTGGGTCCACGGCCACAGCCTAGTTTTTTTGTGATTTGCCAAGTAAGTCGCTTTGTCAGGCCTGTTGGGCAGCAAATCTTTCAAGACGAGGAGAGCTTTCATTCGGCTGGCCGAGAAAATGGCCCATCAGTAATGAGAAATGGGTTGTACATTTCTAAAACACATCAAACCGGCAATTAGTTTCAAATATCTTTTTTTTTCATTTTGAGATTTTAAATTATATTAATTTTTATGCGTGGAGAATTTGTTGGATTTTTTATTGATATACATTGATTTTTAAAATTAGTTTGAAGGTGAGTCAAAATTTCGGGATTAAAAACAGTTCGGACCGCACCGAAATATGCAAAATTTCGTATAATTTTTTAACCGTGGCCACAATATGGGCTGTAATGCTAACAAAAAGAATATGGGCTCCAAAATAACCTTAATAATTAGCAAATGGGCTATAAATTATTAGAAATAATGGCAGATTGGTTGTATGCTGTTTTCCATAGATTTGAGACTTTCCTAGAAAAAGGTTGACGCATAGCGATGGATCGTTGGATGGCCATCCAACGGCCGTCGTCTTCTTCAATCTCTGCTCTTCCCGCTCCACCACTCAAACAAGCGCCGGCTGGATTGCTCGCTCCCTCCTCCTGCAGCTGGCTCTCTTCGCCAGCAGAGCCTCGCTGCCCCACCGTCTTCGCCATCGCTGGCCTAGCCATCCTCTACTCACCCTTTTCTTGTTATTCTCCGGCGCGACGGCGAGACGAACCAAGAAACCCTCGTGCAACAGTACTCCCCTCGCGTGGAAACAACTGCCGAGTCTTCCTGCCTCCGTGTCGTTCCTTCCTAGGCCTCGCCGCCGCCCACCGCCTCGGTGCTCTCGGCGCTGCTGGTCAACGTGGTCAACGACCAACATGCATCTGAAGTGGATTTGTATGTGGAGAGGCCGACAGCTGGGTCCACGGCCACACGCAAGGAAATGCCTCCTTATTACGCGCAAAATAATGGTTCCTCCACGGACATCAGGGACCCACCGAAAGGGCCTCTGTATTTCATGAAAAAAAACGTTACTGCCGCTGACAGCTCGGACCCACCAGCTATATCTTCGCACGCAAGGAAGTGCCTCCTTATTACGCACAAAAAATGAATACTCCCCCTGTTAGCTGGGACCCAGTATAGTGGCAGGCTGACTTGTGGGCCTACTAAGTTGACAGGACGGAGGGCTTTGTCAACTTAGTCAATATGCACGATTCTAGCTCCAGTGACCATACGATGTCCATCCAACGGCCGTAGTGCTTCTTCAACCTCTGGTCTTCTTGCTCCAAATTACCCAAACCAGCGCCGGTCGTGCCTAGTGCTCCTGCCTCCCGTGGCCGGCTGCGATGCGGCGGAGGCCTCACCTCCCCTACTTCTCCCACCGTTGGCCAGGCCATCCCTCCACTCACCCACACCCCCTGTTATTCCGCGGCGACGGCTGCCTCACACCGTAGCGAACCAGTGAACCTTCATACTCCTCTACGCGTGGGCATCCACTGCCGCGTCTTCCCCGGCTCCGCGTCGTCCCCTTCCTAGGCCTCGCCGTCGTCCACCGCCGTGGTGCTCTCGGCGCGACATGGTCAACGTGGTCAAGGAACGGCTTCCATCGGACGTGGACTGTACGTGGAGAGGCTGACAGCTGGGTCCACGGCCGCAGCAAGGAAGTGCCTCCTTATTACGTGCAAAATAATTATTCCTCCACCTGATAGCGGGGACCCACCGTACGGGCCACCGTATTTCGCAAAAAAAAAATGTTTCCCCCCTGAAAGCTGGGACCCACCAGCTACACCTTCGCATGCAAGGAAGTGCGTCCGGGCAAAAAAACATAACAATTCGCCCCCCTGACTGCTTGGACCCACCAGCTACATCTTCGCACGCAAGGAAGTGCCTGGCAGTCGGGACCCACCTGGTCAAAGCATACGTAGCGCTATCATTCTGGTCGCAAACGTGTACGTACATACTGGTCGATGTAGAGGTGCGCACGTATCGCATTAAGGGCGCGCACGTGTCGTAGTAGAGGCGCGCACGTAGCATGTACACGTACGTACAGCGGCCAGGGTGCAAGAAAGAAAATCGCCACGATGTGTACATCTGGCGGGTCTCGACGCCTACTCACGCGCTCACGTGCACGGCCGTGGCTCGTGTACATGGCTGGGTTGGAACGGAGAAACAACGTCGTCGTCATGTTCATGGGGAGGCAACGGAATGCGTCGTGTTCATCGGGAGGCAACGGAACGCATGGGAGCCAACCGGCTGGGTCGGAACGGAATGCGTGGCCATGTTCATCGGGAGGGCTTGGACGGAACAGGCGATGGAAACGAGGCCCGGCATACCGCAATACGGAGGAAACGGACCTCCTACGTTCGGACCGGGGTCTTATTGATAGGGAAGGGTGTGGCGTACCGCAAAATGGAGGAAACGGACCTCCTACGGTCGAAACGGGATCCTGTTGATCGGGAGGAGTGTGGCGTACCGCAAAACGGACGAAACAGACCTCCTACGGTCGAAACGGGGGTCCTGTTGATCGGGAGGGGTGTGGCGTACCGCAAAACGGACGAAACGGACCTCCTACGGTCAAAATGGGGGGACCTGTTCATCGGGAGGGGTGTGGCGTACCGCAAAACGGGACTCCACGGGATACTGTTCATCTCCACCGTCGACCTCCTCCAGCCTCCACGGGCTACCGTCGACCTCCTCCAGCCTCCACGGGCTCTTGTTCATCCAGCCTCCACCGCGCGGTACTCCACCAGCTACTGTTCAACCACCCCTCCTCGGGCACCCCTCCATCCTCTACTGCTCATCTAGCCCTCCACACCACGGGGTCCTGTTCAACCACCCCTCCACGGGCACCCTTCCACCGTCTACTGTTCATCCAGCCCTCCACACCACGGGTCCTGTTCATCCGAGGCAACGCCACCGCCACTGCTCATCCACCCCCCCACAATGCTCACTGCTCATTCAATCGATCGGCTTGATTAGCAGCAGAGTGAAGAATCCTCGATTGGGTTCGATTAACAGCCATCGATCGATCACTCGGGTTTAGTAACGCCAGCGTAACAAAGGTAATCGCCGGGTTCGATTAGAGCCCAACGCCTCGCTTCGGGTTCGATTAGAGCCAATGCCTCGCACACACGCGCGTACGTGTACGAGAGAAACGCGCATTGCTTGGCCCCCGGCGTCCCACCATAACCGGGAACTCCCCGAAATTTTCCTCCCCCTCGCTTCTACCACGAATTTTTCCGTCATGGACGGCCCAAAGAATGTCATGCAGCTGCGTCCGCCCAGGACGAAAAGCCCATTTTATGTCATGATTTTTTGTCATAGAAGTAGGATCCCACCACATCTATGATGATACCGGGTTTTGTCACAATTATCATCATAGAAGGGTCATATGTATGACAGGAAAAAAATTTGTTCGGCCCAAAATGTCACGAATGTGTCTTTTTTTTTGTAGTGATTGCAAGGCGGGTTCCTTCTCCGAATACTCCATAAAAGATTTTGAACACAATGATAGTGTCCGGCTCTGCAAAACAAATTCCACATACCATCGTAGAGAGAATAACATTTCCACGAATCTAATCTGCCGACGCGTTTTGCCGCATGACATCACACCATGGCCCGGTCATTATTCGAACCGTTTTTCACAACCAGCCACTGCACATATTGCGAGGCGGTTTCCTTGGCACGTCTTGTCGAAGCAGAGATCGTGTCCCCTTATCACGGGATTCTCATCAATACGGGTGTGGGTAACCCAACCGCGCCATCAATTACGGTGCTTGGGGAATAAGCGATTTTACCAGGTAGGTGGGGAGGCGCATAGCCTCTTCCGCCCTTATAAAGGGACAAGGATTCACCCTTTTCACCCACGCCTTCTTCCTCCTTGCTCATCTATTCTTTCGCACTCGAGCTCCAGCGCCCAAGTTCGCATTTTTCTCCTCAAACCACTCCAAGCATGTCCGGAGCGGGAGGCAAGTGGATGGTCTCCTCCGTTAGGGAGGAGAACATCACAAAGTTGCGGGGAGCCGGATACCGGCCGCGGATATCGCGCACCGCCGCCGATGCGGGGAGATCATCCCTACCCGTAACCCCATGAGAGGGTGGTTTTCTTACCCACTTCGTCCATGCGGACTAGGATTTCCCCTCCACCCGTTTGTCCGTGGGCTCATGTTCTACTACGGACTGGACTTTCACGATCTGGCCCCAAATTTCATCCTCAACATCTCGGCGTTTATCGTCGTGTGCGAGGCCTTCCTCCGCATCCAACCACATTTCGGCCTGTGGCTGAAGACCTTCAGTGTTAAACCGAAGGTGGTGGTCGGCCAGCAAGCGGAGTGTGGAGGCGCCATGGTGGGCAAAATGCCCAACGTCACCTGGCTCGAAGGCTCCTATGTGGAGACCATAAAGGGGTGGCAATCGGGGTAGTTCCACATCACCGAGCCGCACGACACCAACTGGGTGGCGGCCCCCAAATTTCGATCCGGAATCCCCACGCGGCTCACCTCCTGGAAAGAGAAGGGCCTATCCTGGGGTTCCCCGATAAAGATGATCGGACTCCAGACATGCATCAAAAACATGATGAGCAAGAAAATCAAGCTCGTCAACTTGGTCCAAGTCAAGCTCATTCGCCGGATCCTCCCTTGTCAAAGACGGGCATTCACCTTGCGGGAGTTCGACCCGGCCGAGCACCAGACGCTGCGAGAGCTCTTCGACACGACGCACAAGGACGTCTGGAAGGTGTTGTTCAAGGGTGCCGAGGTACCACCTCCCCTTACCGAGGACCGCGGACTCAGCGCAAAGCACCCTGCGAATTCGGTAAGTCTTTTATATCTTATAAGATGTTCGTTTCCCTAGTATAACTACGCGGGGGATCTAAGCCTCCACGCCATTTAACAGGACTGGGTAGCGATAGCGGAGCGGATCGATTATCCAGCTCCCCTGCCCGAAGATCCAGCAGACGCTCTCCTAATGGAGATACTGGTTCCGGCACCTTATGAGGTGCCGGAGAAGAAGGCCAAGAAGAAGGCCACGGGGACCAGGAAGGGTCTCCTGCGCAAGGTTATATCGGACTCATCGTCCGAGAGCACCAAGGCGCACTCCTCCCGTGAAAACGAGGAGGAGGAAGAGGAAAGTCCCCCCCCCCCAGCCGGGGAGACAAGAAAATGAAGGCCACCCCGTCCGGGGCGGCCAAAGGGTCCAAGAAGGGAAGAACCCTCCTTCCGGACAACTCCACCACCGCCGCCTTCAGCGAAGAGGAGTGGTTGCCCAGGGACAAGCCCCCGGCGAAGTCGTAAGTATCCGGATACCATAATAATTCTTGGTGTGTTTTATTGAACTGCTTCTCATCACGCTGAACATGATTATGCAGTCCATCCCGAGCCCGTATCGACGTTTCTTCATCGGATGGTTCTTTGGACCCGTCGGATCTGAATAGTGATTCACTTCCGACCGCCTCCTCCCCTCGCCCTACGGACATTGTCGAAGTGTTGTCTCAAAGGGCACCGTGCCGAGGGGAGGTAGTCCTGGAGGTGCCTCAAGGCGACCTTCCGGATGCTGGGCGCAAGGGGAGCAAGACTCCCATGGGCTTTGATGATCGGGGCAGCAAATTCGGCCCCCAGCCGAATACTGCGCCAGAACCTCCAGTGGTTCCGGACTCTGTCAGGCAACCCCTCGCTAAGAGGGGCAAGCCGCCTCTGTCGATGGCCTTTGTCCATCCAGAGGCATCGGACAACTTGCTGGAAGCGCTTCGCGGCGCTTCCGTCGATGAAGAACACCGCACTATCATGAGTGCAGTGGTCTAGAAGGTTCAGTCTGCCAAGAGCGGACTGACTGAAGCCTGTGCCAGCCTCCTAACAGGCTTTGAGGTAAGTAACCGGATTATAAGAGAATGTTACCGCATAGACACTAGCCTCTGATGCTCTATTTGGCGTTCGCGAAGAGAAGCCGAATAGAGGATCAAATAATAATCGCAGGAGTCTAATCGAAATATGTCTATGTCCATATGCAGGCTTCACTGCTAGCCGCTGCCGCACGTACTGCGGAGGTTGCACTAAAGCGGGACCTTGAGAGGTCCAAGGAAGAGCTTGGCCTTGCCAAAAGGCAGCTCGAAGAGAACAAAGGTAAGTTATACCCCGTCTGTATATTGGTAAGAAAAAACAAGGGTGGTTGCTTAGATCATAGGATCATCATGAATTTTGCTAGGGGCCACGACCGAAGTGGCGACCCTGAAGAAGGCGCTGTCCGAGGCCGAGGACAAGGCGGCCAAGGAGCGCATTGAGCGGGAAAAACAAGAGGCCCGGGTGGGCGAGGTGCAGCAAGAGCTCCAGGCTCTTGTCAAAAAACACGAGTCCTTGGAGCTTGACTCTAGGACGCGAGAGTCCGAGCTTGGGAAGGCCCTCGAAACCGCACAACACGCCAAGGCCGAAGCCCAAAAGGCCCTCCAGGAAATTGAGGCGGTTAAGAAGATAGCGGCGGGTAAGGCATTCATTATGCAAAGCAAGCATGTGAAAGAAAATTTCATTTTACTTACCCGAGTTCAGAGCTCTCTAGGAGCGTTCGCAGATCTACCCCGCAGTGTGTCAGATGCCGCGGAGTTCTACCGGGCCGAGGAGGGGAGCTCGACAGAGAAGTTGTCCTGGTCTCAGTATACTGGGACCGAACACCGTATGACCTTGAGCGACCAACTGAAGCAACTGGTCAAGCTCCACAAGGCGGCCGAACAGGCCATGAAGGGTCTTATAGTCCGGATGTGGCCTGGCGATCCCCTGCCTGATAGCTACTTCGGCCTAGTGAGGCGGCTTGTGAATGCCTGCCCACGGCTTGTCGTCATAAAGCGGTCTGTCTGCATCGAGTGCGCGCGCAGGGCTTTTGCCGGAGCAAAGGTGCACTGGGCGAAGCTGGACGCCGAGAAGCTGGTGAAGGAGGGGCGCCGGAAGGCAAGGAGAATCGCCACCCCGAAATGTATTATAACAGTGTCCTGAAGGGTTCTTGCCTGGGGGCGGAGGAATCTACTAAGGATGTAATATTCGAATGAATGTACTCATGCGATCCTGTAATATGAAACAAGTTCCTTTGCGCTATGCAACGCTTTTGAATTTAAAATATTACCTTCTGTGCGGCCGTTTATAAAATCTAAGAGTTGGCCAGTCGTCGGCTTCTGCCCCCATGTAGCTAGTACTGAGGTGTTCGGGATAAACCTGAGAACTCTTTATCCCAATTTTGGGTCCTTGAGGAGGTGTTCAAGACAACGAACCGAGCAATCGGACTATAAGGCTTTATCACTCTCACTTAGCCATAGAAGTCTACAATTTTAAATTTTGGCGAAGCCCCTAGTATTCGTAAGGCCGAATTTGGGGCGCTATATACGCCTAAGTCGGGCAAGGCCGACTCCTCGCCCAAAGAGGAAAAAGTCTTTAGGGACTTGAGACCTCTCGAACAGCGACCAGCTCTCGCCTTATCATGACACTCAGTTTTCGGCTTTCTCTACTGAGGTGCTTGTCCGGAAGAACCGGGACACAATCGCAGTAGTTCTCCCAGCGCTACCTTAGCCGATATTGTGGAACATAAGGTACCAAAACATGGGAGCCGAGCAAACCCAACTATTGACCCAAGACATGATTCAGAGTTGATGCATACAATGCTATAAGTCCGGGGTGCCGCACTGTCGAAAGTGTTCGGACTTCTCACGCCGTATTATGGGGTATACTGAAGCCCCTGGCGTACTGGTCATACCAGAATGTACGGGTGCAAGTTGTCGTAAATAAATAGACAAGGAAAAAAAGAAGGGTAATTCAATAATAGACTAATGCTATGCATTGTTACTTAAATAATACGTCGAAGCGTACTGATAAAAGTAGTGCAATAAGCAAAAAAAATAGGACTATTTGACATGTCCTATCCAAGGGCAAGCTGCGTACGGGTATTACAAGCGGTTACTTCGATTGTTATCAGAGACCTCCTGGGGATTCCCTTGTACGTCTTAGCTTCTTGCCTCCTAGGTTGTTCCTTCCCGTAATGTGTCCAGCAATCAGACTGCCGGAAAGGGCTTCGAGAGAGTAAGGTCCTGAAAGAGAGAAAATGATAAAGGTATACAACCCCTGGGGTGGTTGAGCCGCATTGTGGGACGTGCCTTGGTCGTGCCCCCGCCTATGCCCATGGTATTTTTAGTGCGTAATTATGTACGTGCGGCACAGATTTCGTCGCTTGACTGGGACTAGGACGGGGCCCGAATTGCTAGGCGAGCTCTGAACGTGCCAGGCGATCCTGTTGCAGGTTACTCCGGACTCGCTTGAAGGTATCCGAGGGCTTTATCGCCGAATTGGCGGTTTGCCTTAAAAGGATGCTTTGTGCCTCAGCTGCAAGGGCCGCAGTGTGCTCCTCCGTGCGGAGTGAGCGTTCTGTGTTTCCATTGACTATTATAACCCCACGAGGTCCTGGCATTTTGAGCTTGAGGTATGCATAATGCAGTACGGCATTGAATCTAGCAAATGCGGGTCGCCCGAGCAGTGCATGATAGCCACTGCGGAACGGGACGATATCGAAGTTTAACTCCTCGCTTCAGAAGTTGTCTGGAGATCCGAAGACCACTTCCAGTGCGATTGAGCCCGTGAAATGGGCCTCTACACCTGGGATGAAACCTTTAAAGGTGGTTTTAGTGGGTTAGATCCTCGAGGGGTCTATACCCATTTTGCACACTGTATCCTAATAGAGCAGGTTCAGGCTGCTGCCGCCGTCCATAAGGACTCAGGTGAGGTGAAATCCGTCAATGATGGGGTCAAGGACCAATGCGGCAGATCCGCCATGATGGATACTAGTGGGGTGGTCCCTGCGATCGAAGGTGATCGGACAAGGGGACCATGGGTTGAATTTTGGGGCGACTGGCTCCATCGCGTAGACGTCCCTTAGTGCACGTTTCTATTCCCTCTTGGGAATGAGGGTTGCGTATATCATGTTCACCGTTTTCACTTGTGGAGGGAATATCTTCTGTCTTCCTGTGTTCAGTGGCCGAGGCTCTTCCTCGTCGTCGCTATGCAGCCCCTTGTCCCAGTTTTCGGCATTCAACTTGCCGGCCTGCTTGAACACCCAGCATTCTCTGTTGGTGTGATTGGCTGGCTTATCGGGGGTGCCGTGAATTTGACACGAGCGATCGAGTATGCGGTCCAAACTGGACGGGCCCAGATTGCTTCTTTTGAACGGCTTCTTCCGTTGACCGGATTTAGAGCCGCTAAATCCGGCATTGACTGTCGTGTCTTCAGCGTTGTCGCCGTTGTTGCGGCGCTTGTGTCTATTACGATGTGGTCTGCCGTTAGTATCCTTTGTATCTGAAGTGCCATGACTTCCTTATGTGTTGTTGCTGCGAGCCAGCCAGCTATCTTCGCCCGCGCAAAAGCGGCTCATGAGCGTTGTGAGGGCTGCCATAGACTTTGGCTTCTCCTGGCCAAGGTGTCGGGCAAGCCACTCGTCACGGATGTTATGCTTAAATGCCGCTAAGGCCTCTGCATCCGGACAATCGACAATTTGGTTTTTCTTAGTTAGGAACCGGGTCCACAATTTCCTGGCCGATTCCCCTAGTTGTTGAGTTATATGGCTCAAGTCATCAGCATCCAGTGGTCGCACATAAGTGCCCTGGAAGTTGTCAAGGAATGCATCTTCCAAGTCCTCCCAACTGCCAATGGAGTCTGCTGGCAGGCTATTCAGCCAATGCCGAGCTGGTCCTTTGAGTTTTAGTGGGAGGTACTTGATGGCATGTAGATCATCACCGCGAGCCATGTGGATGTGGAGGAGGAAATCCTCGATCCATACCGCGGGATCTGTTGTACCATCATATGATTCAATGTTTACGGGTTTAAAACCCTCTGGGAATTCGTGATCCATTACTTCATCAGTGAAGCATAGGGGGTGTGCGGTGCCTCTGTGCCGGGCTATATCATGACGCAGTTCATATGAGTCTTGTCAGCTGTATTCGGCCCGGACGGATTTGCTTTTAGTGTATCCAGCGTGACGGTCATCGTCCAGCGTTGGTGCACGCCCCCGTGATCCATAGATTGATCTTGCATGTTTTTCCTTGTTTTCCAATACGTCTCGCAGGTCCCGCGTGTTGCCCCGGGCCTTGGTATTTTTGTTTGAGTGGAGGCGGGGTGCAGGCTGGACTTCGGGCTGAAATGCCTCTCTATCTCGGCCACGAGGTGGCCGATCAGCCGCATCATACGCTGGTGATGTAGGTTTCAATGCTTCCTCCTCCAGTAGAGGTAGCAACCTACGCTTTTGATAACTCTTGGTTGGGCACTCGAGTTTGTATTCCTCGGCTGCCAGGACTTCGGTCCATCTACCCGCTAGCAGATCTTGATTAGCTCGAAGCTGTTGTTGCTTTTTCTTCAGGCTGTTTGCTGTGGCCATAAGCCGGCGCTTGAAGTGCTCCTGCTCGACGGGATTCTCAGCCAAGGAGAGTCCCATCCGGACACGGGACAAAGTCTTCAATCTTGTATCTTCATAGTCCAACAGTCCGGCCAAAGGATATAGTCCGGCTGTCCGAGGAGCCCCTAATCCAGGACTCCCTCACAATCCTCTAAGGATAACAGGTAAAACCCTTTGAAGTAGGACGTGACAGTCATGAGTTTTCAACCCTTGTACCTTGTTTCCATCTGCACTGACTCTCCTTTCAGGGTTGGAAGCAAATACATGTGGGAATCTCACACGTGACAGGACCTCGTAGAATTCTTTTCTTTTACCTTGTCCAAGACGCATACACCGTGGTGCCATATCCGTGGTTTACCTTCATCTTGCACCTGCAAATCCTGTCTGATACCCAGGTGTGTCAAATCAATCCTAGATTTTAAGGTATCTTTAGTCTTGCCTTCATATTAAGAAGTGTGCCGATAATGCTGTCACATATATTTTTCTCGATGTGCATCACATCAAGATTATGCCGCAGATCCAAATCTTTCCAATACTCCAAGTCCCACAAAGTGGACCTGCGGGTAAACAATAATCTCTCTTCTGCCCTGCCATGCTTCCTTTTCCCGCTACCATTACCAAGATGGTTTCCCGGTGTAATATACCTGACCTTCTCTAATTCCACTTGCAACTCATCGGCGGTGAGCCTATTTGGCGCATCACAATTTTCATGCTTTGCATTGAACACATGTCTTCGGTATTTTCAAGGATGTGGCTTGTCCTTGGCAAGGAAACGGCGGTGTCCAATGTAACAGGTCTTGCTAAGTATTGCGTATGACAGCGGATTCCTGTCAGCGAACACATGCATTGTAACCATGTGTCATTCGCCCTAACATAGTGCCCAAAGCCAGATAATCATGGATGCACCAAATTATAGCAGCACGTAGAAAGAAATCAGCTGGTGGGCTGCTACATAGGTCTCAAGTGAGAACGCCCCTCCATAGCTGTTGAAGTTCCTCCACAATAGGCTCCATGAACAAATCAAAATCCTTTCCAGGACATGTTGGACCTGGGATGAACAAGGCCATCATGTAGTTTGATTCTTTGGTGCAGACATTTGGAGGTATGTTGTAAGGGATAACAAGAACTGGCCACATGCTATATGTGGCGCTCTGGTGGCCAAATGGGTTAAATCCATCTGAAGCTAAGCCAAGTCTAATGTTTCTCGGGTCAGCAGCAAACTTTTTGTCTTTCTGATTGAAGCTTTTCCACTCACTACCATGCGATGGATGGCTCATTACATTCTGATCTCTGTACTCCTGGTTCCTAGAATGCCACAGTACATCCTCTCTTGTTTCGGCATCATGAAACAACCTTTGCAATCTTGGTGTAATTGGAAAATGTCTCAGAACATTATGACGAATCCTCTTCACAACATCGCCATATTTCCATCTTGATGATTTGCATTTCGGGCATTCACTTAAGTTGGCATAATCCTTCCGGAACAGAACATAATTATTCTTACAAACATGGATCATATCATATCCAATTCCAACTTCACGAAGGAAATTCTTCATTTTACTAATAGGTGTGTGGCAGCTCAGACGCATGTGGGAAAGCTTTGCGGAAAGCAGCCAACATCGCATCGAATGATTTGTTGGTCATCCGCTCAGATGTCTTCACCTGAAGAAAGGTGACCATAGCTGAGAATACTGACAGCTTATTTCCTAGGGTGACAGCCACGTTGCATTTTTCCAACATGCGGGCCCACCATTTTTCTTCTGCAGGTGAAAATTCACGGAATGCATGAGCATTTCGTAGCATTGTTTCAATGTTGGTCAAGCTCACTGGCTCCGCCACCACCACCACCTCCTCCTCCTCTTCCACCTGAGCATCAGGCAGACCAAGATGGTGAGTTGTTGCTTCCGCGTAGAGATACGTCTCCAACGTATCTATAATTTTTGATTGCTCCATGCTATATTATCTACTGTTTTAGGCAATATTGGGCTTTATTATCCACTTTTATATTATTTTTGGGACTAACCTATTAACCGGAGGCCCAGCCCAGATTTGTTGTTTTATGCCTATTTCAGTGTTTCGAGGAAAAGGAATATCAGACGGAGTCAAAACGGAATGAAATCAACTAGAGAAGTTATTTTTGGAAGGAAAGCAACCCAGGGAACTTGGAGTGCACGTCAGGGGAGATACGGGCTTCCCACGGGGGTGGGGGGCACGCCCACCCCCCTAGGGCGCGCCCCCTGCCTCGTGGGGCCCCGTAGCTCCACCGACGCACTCCTTTCACCCATATATACCTCGCACCCTAAAACTTCCGAACAGAAGATAGATCGGGAGTTCCGCCGCAAGCCTCTCAGAGCCACCAAAACCTCTCGGAGCCCGCTCCGCACCTCGCCAGGGGGGAACCCATGACCGTGGCCATCTTCATCATCCCAGCGCTATCCATGACGAGGAGGGAGTAGTTCACCCTCGGGCTGAGGGTATGTACCAAGCTATGTGTTTGATCTCTTTCTCTCTCTCTCTCTCTCTCTCTCTCGTGTTCTTGATTTGGCACGATCTTGATGTATCGCGAGCTTTGCTATTATAGTTGGATCTTATGTTTCTTCTCCCCCTCTACTCTCTTGTAATGGATTGAGTTTTCCCTTTGAAGTAATCTTATCGGATTGAGTCTTTAAAGATTTGAGAACACTTGATGTATGTCTTGTCGTGCGTATCTGTGGTGACAATGGGATATCACGTGATTCACTTGATGTATGTTTTGGTGATCAACTTGCGGGTTCCGCCCATGAACCTATGCATAGGGGTTGGCACACGTTTTCGTCGTGATTCTCCGGTAGAAACTTTGGAGCACTCTTTGAGGTTCTATGTGTTGGTTGAAGAGATGAATTGAGATTGTGTGATGCATATCGTATAATCATGCCCACGGATACTTGAGGTGACAATGGAGTATCTAGGTGACATTAGGGTTTTGGTTCATTTGTGTCTTAAGGTGTTATTCTAGTACGAACTCTAGGGCTGTTTGTGACACTTATAGGAATAGCCCACCGGATTGATTGGAAAGAATAACTTTGAGGTGGTTTCGTACCCTACCATAATCTCTTCGTTTGTTCTCCGCTATTAGTGACTTGGAGTGACTCTTTGTTGCATGTTGAGGTATAGTTATGTGATCCAATTATGTTATTATTGTTGAGAGAACTTGCACTAGTGAAAGTATGGACCCTAGGCCTTGTTCCCTATCATTGCAATACCGTTTACGCTCACTTTTACCACTTGTTACCTTGCTGTTTTTATACTTTTCAGATTACAAATACCTTTATCTACCATCCATATTGCACTTGTATCACCATCTCTTCGCCGAACTAGTGCACCTATACAATTTACCATTGTATTGGGTGTGTTGGGCACACAAGAGACTCTTTGTTATTTGGTTGCAGAGTTGCTTGAGAGAGACCATCTTCATCCTACGCCTCCCACGGATTGATAAACCTTAGGTCATCCACTTGAGGGAAATTTTCTACTGTCCTACAAACTTGTGCACTTGCAGGCCCAACAACGTCTACAAGAAGAAGGTTGCGTAGTAGACATCAAGCTCTTTTCTGGCGCCGTTGTCGGGGAGGCTAGGTAAGTGAAGGTATGTCTTTAGATCTTGCAATCCAATCTGTTTGTTTCTTGTTTTAGCACAAGTTAGTTTATAAAAGAAAACTACAAAAAAATGGAATTGAGTTTGTCTCATACGCTTCATCTTTTTAATATCTTTCGTGAGAATGATGGAAAGGAAAATTGTGCCAAAGTGCTAGAAGAAGAATTACATAGAATGCTTGGCATGAAATATGTGAATGATGAGCATGATTGCAATGTTTTAAGTATGAATTCCTTGAATATCCATGATACTAGTGATATGCAAAGCCACAAGCTTGGGGATGCTATGTTTGATGAAGATGATATGTTTAGTCCCCCAAGCTTTGATGAGCAAATTTACTATGATGAAAACATGCCTCCTATCTATAATGATTATTGTGATGACACCTATGCTTTAAAGAATAATGATAACCATGAAACTTGTCATCTTGATCTTAATCTTCAATCACATGATAGTTATTTTGTTGAGTTTGCTCCCACTACTCCCTCCGTTCCATAATGTAGCGCATATAGATTTTCTACAAAGTCAAACTTTATAAACTTTGACCAAGTTTATAGAGAAAACTATTTATATCTACAATACAAGATGTATATAATATGAAAGTATGTCTTGTGATGTATCTAAGCACATGTATTTGGTATTCTAGATGTATATGATTTTCTCTATAAACTTGGTCAAAGTTTATAAAGTTTGACTTTTAGAAAAATCTATATGCGCTACATTGTGGAACGGAGGGAGTATTATTCATGAGAAGAATTTTGCTTATGTGGAGGGTAGTAAAAATACTATGCTTGTAGATCATGAAAAGAATGCTTTAGGTGCTGGTTATATTGTTGAATTCATTCATGATGCTACTGAAAATTATTATGAGGGAGGAATATATGCTTGTAGGAATTGCAATAATATCAAGTTTCCTCTCTATGTGCTTAAAGTTTTGAAGTTATGCTTGTTTTACCTTCCTATGCAAGTTGATTATTGTTCCCATAAGTTGTTTGCTCACAAATTTCCTATGCATAGGAAGTGGGTTAGACTTATGTGTTTTACCTTCCTAGTCATATTCTTCATGATGCTCTCTTTATGTTTCAATTCTTATCTCTTATGTGAGCATCATTGAAATCATCATGCCTAGCTAGGGGCGTTAAACGTTAGCGCTTGTTGGGGGGCAACCCAATTTTATTTTAGTTTCTTACTTTTTGGATCTGTTTAGGAATAAATAATCCATCTAGATTCTTTTTAGATGTGTTTTTGTGTTTTAATTAGTGTTTTTGCCAAGTAGAACGTTTGGGAAGACTTGGGTGAAGTCTTTATGATCATGCTGTAAAAAACAGAAACTTTAGCGCTCATGAGATTAGCTAAAACTTTTTACTGGAGAGTGCTATTTAGTTGATTATTTTTGCAGATGATTACTAGACAAATTCCTCCGGTCCAACAATTTATTTTAGAATTTTTGGAGTTCCATAAGTTTCGTTAGTTATAGATTACTAAAAACTATTCTGTTTTTGACAGATTCTGTTTTCATTGTGTTGTTTGCTTATTTTGATGAATCTATGGCTAGTAAAATAGTTTATAAACCATAGAGAAGTTGGAATACAGTAGGTTTAACACCAATATAAATAAAGAATGAGTTCATTACAGTACCTTGAAGTGGTGTTTTGTTTTCTTTCGCTAACGGAGCTCACGAGTTTTCTGTTAAGTTTTGTGTTGTGAAGTTTTCAAGTTTTGGGTAAAGATTCGATGGATTATGGAACAAGGAGTGGCAAGAGCCTAAGATTGGGGATGCCCAAGGCACCCCAAGGTAATATTCAAGGATAATTAAGAGCCTAATCTTGGGGATGCCCGGGTGGCATCCCCTCTTTCGTCTTCGTTCATCGGTAACTTTACTTGGAGCTATATTTTTATTCACCACATGATATGTGTTTTGCTTGGAGCGTCATTCTATTTTCTTTAGCTTTGCTTGCTGTTTGAATAAAGTATCAAGATCTGAAATTCTTAAATGTTAGAGAGTCTTCACAAAGTTGCACAATTATTCGACTACTCATTGATCTTCACTTATATCTTTCAGAGTAGTTTGTCATTTGCTCTAGTGCTTCACTTATATCTTTTAGAGCATGGTGGTAGTTTTATTTTGAAGAAATATATGAACTCTCATACTTCACTTATATTATTTTGAGAGTCTTAAATAGCATGGTAATTTTCTTAAATAATCCTAATATGCTAAGCATAAAAGATTTGTAAGAATTCTTATGAATGTGTTGGATACTATGAAAAGTTTGATGCTTGATAATTGTTTTGAGATATGGAGGTAGTGATATTAAGGTCATGCTAGTTGAGTAGTTGTGAATTTGAGAAATGCTTGTGTTGAAGTTCTCAAGTCCCGTAGCATGCACGTATGGTTAAAGTTGTGTAACAAATTTGAAACGTGAAGTGTACCTGGCTTGTGCATCCTTATGAGTGGCGGTCGGGGACGAGCGATGGTCTTTTCCTACCAATCTATCCCCCTAGGAGCATGCGCGTAGTACTTGATTTTTGATGACTTCTAAATTTTTGCAATAAGTATATGAGTTCTTTTGACTAATGTTGAGTCCATGGATTATACGCACTTTTACCTTTCCGCCTTTGCTAGCCTCTTCGGTATCGCGCATTGCGCTTTCTCACATTGAAAGTTGGTGCAAACTTCGCCGGTGCATCCAAACCCCGTGATACGATACACTCTATCACACATAAACCTCCTTATATCTTCCTCAAAACAGCCACCATACCTACCTATTATGGCATTTCCATATCCATTCCGAGATATATTGCCATGCAACTTTCCACCGTTCCGTTCATCATCATCATGACATACTTTACTTTTGTCATATTGCCATTGCATGATCATGTAGTTGACATCATATTTGTGGCAATGCCACCATGCATTATTTTTCATACATGTCATTCTTGATTCATTGCACCATCCCGGTACACCGCCGGAGGCATTCATATAGAGTCATATCTTGTTCTAGTTTCGAGTTGTAATCCTTATGTTGTAATCAATAGAAGTGTGACGATCAACATTATTAGAGTATTGCCCAAAAAAAGAGAAAGGCCAAAAAGAAAAAAAGAAAAGCCCAAAAAAAGGGCAATGCTACTATCTCTTTTTCCACACGTGTGCTTCAAAGTAGCACCTTGTTCTTCATGTATCGAGTCTCATATATTGTGCTTCAAAGTAGCACCTTGTTCTTAATGTAGTGAGTCTCATATATTCTGCTTCAAAGTAGCACCATGTTTTTCATATAGTGAGTCTCATAAGTTGTCTTGTTCATACTAGTGGGAATTTTTCATTATAGAACTTGGCTTGTATATTCCTACGATGGGCTTCCTCAAAATTCCCTTGGTCTTAATGAGCAAGCAAGTTGGATGCACACCCACTAGTTTTATTTTGTTGAGCATTCATAGCTCTAGTGCATCCTTTGCATGGCAATCCCTACTCCTCATGTTAACATCAAATGATGGGCATCTCCATAGCCCGTTGATTATCCTCGTCAATGTGAGACTTTCTCCTTTTTTGTCTTCTCCACACAATCCCCATCATCATATTCTATTCCACCCATAGTGCTATATCCATGGCTCACGCTCATGTATTGCGTGAAGGTTGAAAAAGTTTGAGATTATTTAAGTATGAAACAATTGCTTGGCTTGTCATCGGGGGTATAGAAGTTGGGAACATCTTTGTGTGACGAAAATGAAGCATAACCTAACTATATGATTTTGTAGGGATGAACTTTCTTTTGCCATGCTATTTTGAGAAGACATGATTACTTTGATTAGTATGTGCCGGCGTTCTGGGAACGGGGGTATCCAGACTTGCCTGCCTGCGGCCTGCGGCGTGGCTCAAGGGGTGGCCCAGCATGGCCCATCTTCATCAGCACAAGCTCAATACCCTCGCGAGGGGCCAAGCCTCGCGGGGCGGACGACAAGAAGCTTCCTCAGGCACGGCCTCGTCAGGCTGGCTCACGAGGAGGCGGAGAGATCAAGGCGTGGTACCTCACGAGGTGCCCACGACGCAAGCTATGACGACCAAGGGTGCTAGGCGGGTGCCAGGCGGGCGCCAGCCCGCGCAGTGTCCTCCTTTCCTCTTTGGTGCAAAGGGGGCAAGCGCAGGCGAGGGCATCAAGCAAAGGCATCCGTTTCGGTGCAACAAGACCAAGACCATCGCAACGGCAGAAAGGAAGTCATCGTGGAGCCCAAGCCGGCGTCACCACCAGAGCCTTTGACAGGCGAGGACCAACTTTAGTCAGGATAAGTGTACTAGATGTTCCCCTTCAAAATGGCCAATTATTGGCGCCCTTCCCGCTCAATATTTGGGAAGAGGCCTAGGGCCTTTGCCTATAAATAGGACTAGCCACCCACAGGGTAGAGGCATCTTGCATCTCGGAGACATCTTGGAGAGATCAAGACATCTCGCCTCATCTTAGCTTGATCCACTCCGATCGAGAGCCTAGCCACAAGAACACCTCACCCTCGCGAGGTTGTTCTTCCTTGTATTGTTAATCATCAGCCCAAGAGGCAATCCACCACACCACACACTGGAGTAGGGTGTTACACCACAATGGTGGCCCGAACCAGTATAAACCTTGTGTCTCTTGTGTTGTTCTTTTGGTAGTTTAGATCCTAGTGAGGCGACGAGGTGCAGGTAGATAGAGGGCGAGATCTCCGCGCGCACCCCGGAGTTCGGACCTAGAGGGTCTGCCGGAACCCGAAATCCGACATTTGGCGCGCCCGGTAAAGTGCGCGGAATTTAAATCTCCCGCCGCCTGTTCTTCGCCGACCATTGCATCCATGTCGACGCTCGTCGGGCCCGCGCGGCGCGTGCCGCTCTCGCTTCACGCGTCGCCCAGACGGCCCCCGACGGTGGCCGCCTCCGCCGTTCCCCGTCGCCTGCCGACAACGGCGCCACCGGCCCGGCGGGGAACGAGCAGCAAGCATCGTCCCGGCATCCGTCCGTGAGGCGAGACGGACGTACTGCTACTCCTTCACTCGCCCCAGCTGGTTCTTCGTCCTGCGCGCCCATGGAGGCTTGAGCTGCGCTCATCGCGGCAAACAAGCTCCTGCGCTACCGCCCTGTCGACGACGTCTACGAAGAGTGGCTCGACCGCGTCGCCAAGCTCTTCCGCGCTGCAGGGGGCTCCCCCGCGCCGTCCTTCTCGCTGCACCTCGCCCCGCCCTGTGCGGGCGATGAAGCTCCGGGGGCGCCTCAGCCGCCTCCCCCTCAAGAAGGTGCCCTGGCCCCAAGGCGCGTGGCCCCTAGGAGGAACCCACTCCGTCCGGC
Organism: Aegilops longissima; assembly: GCA_021605205.1. Classification (NCBI taxonomy): domain Eukaryota; kingdom Viridiplantae; phylum Streptophyta; class Magnoliopsida; order Poales; family Poaceae; genus Aegilops; species Aegilops longissima. The sequence continues at coordinate 462,497,429 of CM038679.1, forward strand.
GCCAGCACAGTAAGAGCAGAGCTGTCACGAGGTCCCTCTCCCCCAAGAAGCTGCCCGAATGCTCCCTGCACCGGCTCGTCACGACCACGCTCATGCTCCAGCACGCCAAGACCCGACGTTGCTCCCAGCGGCAGCGCATGGGGACCCGCAAGACCAGGCTCTTCGTCACCAATGGCCTCCCGTGGCCACAGCAGGCTGTTGCGCCTTCACCACCGAGCTCCGCAGCGTCGCGTGGCCCTGCAAGTTCAAGCCAGACCTGCCTCCTCGCTACGACGGCACGGCCGACCCTGCGGAGTTCCTTCAGCTCTATGAGCTGGGCATCGAAGCCGCCAACGGGGACGAGAAGGTCATGGCGAACCGGTTTCCCATGGCACTCAAGGACGGGCCAGCACTGCTCTCTGAACACAGCTCTCGCACGATCTCCTCCTGGGACGAGATGCGCACCCGCTTCATCGCCAACTTCCAAGGTACTCGCGACCGGCCTCCTGCCATGAGCGACATGCACCGCATCAAGCAGCAGCCAGGGGAGACCCTGCAGAAGTACATCCAGCGCTTCAACAACGCACACCTCAAGATTCCCAAGGTGACCGAGGAGGCCATCATCTCAGCCTTCTCCGGCGGTGTGCGTGACATCAAGATGAAGGAGGAGCTGGTGATGCATGAAGATCTGTGCACATCCTTGGAGCTGTTCAACTTGGCGACCAAGTGCGCCAGGGCTAAGGAAGGACGCCTTTCCCTCCTCGAGCTGCAAGCCGCAGACCCAGAAGAGAAGAAGTCCAAGGCCAAGGACGTGAAGCGCAAGGGGGCTGCCGTGCTCGCGGCAGAACCAGACACCAAGCAAGGCCGAGATCAGCCCCAGTCTTCCAAGGGCAGCCGGTACTATGTGTACCACGACCTCCACACCCACAACACCAACGAATGTCAAGAGCTCCGAGCCGTGCGAGAAGGGAGGATCGGTCGACGCCCCGACCGCAACGATCGAAGCTATGGCCGAGGAGGAGGAAGAAACGCAGGACGCTGGGAAGACCGTGGCCCTCGCCAAGGGTGGCGCGACCGACCTCGCGAGGATCGCTGGCAGGATCAGCCTCGCGAGGGAGGCTCGAGGGATCAACCTCGCAAGGATCGCCCGCGAGGAAACGCAGGCCTGCCTCCTCTGCCGCCGCAGCCAAGGAGAAACGAGGACCATCATCAGGACGAGGGGGCTGGGGGCTTCCAGGAGCCGTGCGCGATCGCTTGCATCCTGGGCGGAGCTCAAGCCCCAGCCTCTCAACGCACCTTCAAGCAGTTCGCCCGCGAAGTGAATGCAGTCCTCCCCAAGCTCGAAGCCACGCGCCCTCTCAGGTGGTCAGTGTGCGCCATCACGTTCAGCTCAGCGGATCAGCTCAAGTGCGCGGCCACAGCCGGAGTCCTCCCGATGCTTTGCTCCCCAATCATCAGCAACATGCAAGTCACCAGGACCCTCATCGACGGCAGAGCAGGGCTCAATGTCCTGTCCGTAGAGAGATTCAACAATCTCCAAGTGCCTTACAATCAGCTTCAGCCAACCAAGCCTTTCTCCGGAGTCACCGATGGCTCCACGGCTCCGATGGGGCAGGTCCGCCTCCCTGTCACCTTCGGGGCGCGCGACAACTACCGCACCGAGCTCATCGACTTCGATGTCGCCCACATTCGCCTGCCATACAACGCCATCCTTGGGTACCGAGCTATGGCCAAGTTCTTGGCCATGACTCATCACGGCTACAACATCCTCAAGATGCTAGGAAGCGGCGGAGTCATCACGGTGCCTTGTGAAGAAAGAGACGCAGTGTGCTCCCTGGAGCGAGCTTTTCAAGCTGCATCACTTGAAGACCCAGATCGCAGGACCGTGAGGCTCCACGAGACCACTCCCAAGAAGAAGAAGACATCGCCAGGCCCGACCCCTCAGGAGGCAGGCCCCTCAGGGCCCGCGCCTGTTCAGGGGGCACCTCCTTCTGTCGCATAGGAAGGCGTGCCCGGCGCCCTCCTCAAGCAAGGCTCGGGGGCTCTCTCTTGGAGGGCCACCGACCTTGCTAAGGTCACGAGGGAGGCACTTGGGCACCACTTGGAGGTGTGTTTCAAAGCACGTTTCCCTCAGGAAGGAGCGAGGCAAGTAGGGCCAAACCCTCAAGAGTTCGTCAGTCAGATCATGCAGGAGCTGCAAGAGTCAAGAGTCATGAGTGGCAGCCGCAGCTTACCCACCGTAGCTCCCCATCTAGGCGAGGATGGTGGGCTGCACGTCTGCATCGACATACCAGGGCTCAACCGAGCCGCCTCTCAGGAGCGCTTCTGGCCCTAACGCTGGGGGCGCTGCAAGGTCCACCCACAGCCCACGTTCGCATGCCCTACAACGTGCCGAACGCTGCCGCCACGCCGCGCCTCATGGGGAGCATCCTGAGGCTCAAGAGGCCAGCGCCCGCAGTCTGGCGAAGATGGAGATGGTCGCGAGGAGCCACTACGCGCCGGAGCCTCCCGAGGCTCTGGGCACGGGGCTCGTGAAGATCGGCTTCGCAGCCCACGACGTCCGCTACTTAAGCATCCCTTCGTCTTCAACATTATCAGGTGATATCCTTCAAGTTTCATTTCCAGCTGCGAGCGCCCCCCAGGGCTGCATCATTCCCAGGCCGCGTGGGTCCGTCCCTGCAGCGTGTATCTCTTTTACTTCATGTTCCTAGCTTACTTTGTTGGGGGCGCCCCTCGGGCTCCATCATCCCCAAGTCGCTCGGGCCAGACCCAGCGGCATGTACCCCTCTTGCGTTTATTTCGGGTCATGCGTTCGACCCATTATGATTGTTATTTAATGCCTGTCCGCGGCACCCTTTCTTCCTTCATGTCGGCCGCTTGCACGTTAAAGGGGGGGGGTAGCTAAGCATCGCGACTTATGGGCTCCTACTGGCTCTCCAGCCCTCACCCCCTGGCCTTGTCCACGGCATCGCGACCTGGCATACCAGCGATGGCTGAGACCCGCTCGAGGGCCGGGACCCGAGGACGTAGAGCGTCGGCATCTAACCAAATTTGCAGGAACACATCACAGGTTAAGGCCAGTGCAGCGCAACCCGCTTTGAGGTAGGGCCCGTGAGTCCCGCTGGCTCACGAGTGCCCAGATACACCTCGTCGAGCCCTACCGTGCCAGCCACGTGTCGGGCGGGTTGTACACGCCCGGGCTCCTCCCGATGGGGAGCCCCCCCACGCACTGATGGAAGCACCATGCTCGCTGCTGGTGACGACATCGCCGAGGAGCGGCTATGCCCGTACACACTGAAGCGCTATGTTCCGCTGGTGATAAACAATCGAGGGTGGCCCCCGTCCGCATCAACCTCAGGGAGCCCAGAGCTCAGTGTCTGGCCTCATCGCAACGCCTCCCCTCGGGAGTGCCGCGCGAGGGGGATGGGCACGGGGGCTACGCCTGGGTCACGCCTAGACGCACGCCACCCAGCCAGGCCACATGGGCCTGGTTCCTCGCACGTCCCTCCCCGAGCGGAACCAAGGTACGAAGGCCGTTTGAACGTTAAGGGGGAATCCTGAGCATCGTGACTCAGGAGCCTAACTGGTCACGTAGCCCCTCACTCCTTAGTTCCGAAAGGCTAACGGCGGTTGAGGTATGCGTGGGGCCGGGCTCTGCAAACGTAGAATGGTAGATTCACCCACACATCTCACCTCCCTACTTGATGTTCGTGCGCCAAGGGGGACTCCTGAGCATCGCGACTCAGGAGCCTAACTTGTCACGTAGCCCCTCACTCCTTGGTCCCGTCCTGGTTTCCGGTCGGGGCTAATGGCAGCCGAGGTATCTTGAGGGCAGGCGCTGCCGCGAGAACATAAGCAAGTAGGAAGGAAAAGCGCAAATCTCAAGGAATTTAAAAGCAAATATTACAGTCCATAACTGTTGTCACAACACCAAACGCAAGTTTAAACGCCTCCCCGAGGCATGACGCATGTTGCAGGAGCTGAAAGCAGAACAGGAGCACAAAGGAGTCACTTGTTGGCGGCGAAGCTGCACTGGGCGGGTTCGCCTCGTGAAGCCTCTGGACCGGCAGCGCCTCGCTTCGGCTTGGTGCTGAAGGCCCGGAACTTCGCCAGCAGAGCCTCCGCTCGACCCTTCACGGCCTCAGCAGCGTCAGCGGCAAGCTCGCCGCTCACGGGCTCCAGCAGGCTGTCGAGGTCGATGTCGGGATCGCGAAGGTAGATGTGGGTAAGGACGCGCGTCAGCGCTGCAGAAGACAGGACACGCGCCTCGGCCTCAGCCGTGGGGCCAAGGCCAAGGGTGACATCTTCAAGGGCGCGGATCAGGAAGGGAAGCAGCTTGGCAGGGCCGTCCTCGGCGCCGGCCAGCGGGCTTTCCAGGCCGCTGTCGTAAAGCAACCTCAGCAAGGTGCGAGCCTTCACCTCCATCTCCGCGAAGGCCACGCGGTCCTCGGTGAGGACCCGCGCCTTGCCGTCCAGCTCGACCCTCCTCGCCTGCAACTCCTGCTCCAACGCGCCCAGGCGGTCACGATGCTTGTTAAGCTTGGCGTCCCGGTCCTTGACGGCCGCCTCGCGAGCCTTCATGTATTCCTCCTTCTCTTGGCGAATGCGGGCCTCCTTGGCAAGCTGGTCACGCAAGCCCTGCAACTCGCTCTCCAGCGCCTTGCAGCGACCTCGGACATCGGCTACCTCCCCCAAGGTGGCATCGCGAGCAGCCTTCGCCCCAGGGACGGCTTGCTTCTCCTCGTCGCAAGCCGTCGCGGCCTGAACCAGCGCCGCTCGAATTGAAGCGTCGGAGCGAACCCAACCGGAGGCCAGCTCAAGGGCCCGCCACCAAGCAAGGTTGGCGCCGGAAGATCTTGCCGCAGCCGGTCCAGTTCAGCGGCGAAGACGATCCAGGCAGATGGGAGGAGTCGGAGACAGCAGTTGGTGGAGTAGGAGGAGAGGACGGCAGCGTAACCACAACATCATGAGGCAGGGCCTTCTGCGCCCCAACAGCTGCGGCGGTGGCATCAGGCAAGGATACCTCAGGAGTCGCTTGGGCCATGGGGGCTGAGCTCGCCCCAGCTAGCTCCGCCAGGCCTCGCGAGGATGAACGGGCGGGAGAGGCCCGTGTCTTGCCGTCACCTTCTTTCGCGGGCAGAGGCGCTGCCCCAGACGGAGCCTCAGGAGCTCCCCTCAGCTTCTTAGCCGCAGGCACCAGCCTAGCCAAGGAATACAGATATCAAGCCTCAGCGACAAAGCAAGGAATAAAACAAGAATCAAGCACTTACTGGTCATCGCTCGCGTGCTCGAGCAACCTCCAGCCATACTTGAAGCCCGAGAGCCGGCTGCAGGGATCAGCCTCGAGAGGCCCGGAAGCAGGAGGCACGTTCGCGGATCGCCTCGGAGCCGGGGCAGACCCGCGGTGGACCAGCCCAGTCCTGTCCTTCTTCGGGATCGGGGGCAAGCTCTCGCCGCCCCGCTCATCGCCATCCTCGTCGTTGCTCGACAAGAGGCGGAGAGCACGGGACCTGCACCGGGGGAGGGATGCTCTCAACTCCCCGTCGGTCGCCTCGGAGACAGGCCCCTCTTCCCGCTCCTCTTCTTCCTCCTCTTTGCTGGAGTCGCCGGAGGACACGTTCACCGTCGCCAGGGCCGCCGGGTCCTCGGGAACCTCCACGGGCACGGGCCCGTCCCCATTGAAGACGGGCATGGATTCCACCGCCTGCTCCCAATCATCTCGAAGGAACAGGGGTACAGGAGCGCCCTCCAGCCTCGCCACGTCTCCCCCAACCAAAGATTGGAGGACTGCGGCCAGATCTTCATCGGCCAAGACTGCGGGGCTCGGGCGGGGCCTCCACAGCGAAGCAATCTTGTGAAGTGGGGCCACCGGTGCTCCAAGAACTCCCTCGGGATCGGCCTTGCGTCAACCGCCGCCGCCATGTTGCCCGGCCACAGGTCCGCGTTCATCTTCTCCAGCAACGGCTGCGCGCGGGGATCCACGAGTTCCACGCGACACCAATCGTCGGAGGTCGTGGGCTGCTCCGTGGGCAGAATCAGCCGAGGATGGATGCGCCCAGCATCTACCATGACCCACTTGCTCCTGAAGCCCTCAATCCTCTTCCCGGGCTTCGAGATGACGTTGGAGCTGCCATAAGCGACAAAGCTCGCGCACGCAGAGATGGGCCCGCGGGAGGTCCGGAGATAGAAGTAGTGGCGTAGCAAGGCCACTGAGGGCTGCACCTCGACGTGAGCCTCACAATAGTAGGCGAAGATCGCCAGAAGAAGAATGGAGTTGGGGTGGAGGTGCAGAGCTTGCAGTTTGTAATGGCGGAGGACAGAGAAGAAGAACTCAGAAAAGGGAGGCACCAGACTGGCAGCAATGGCGCTCACGAAGAGCGGATAGAAGGTGCTTCCTTGGCCCTCGGGAAGGGCGGAGCCGGCCTTGAGCACCACTGCCCCGTCATTGCCTTGCGCCGCCACCATCGAGCGCACCCGGGGAAGGACCTTCTCCGACACGTTCGGCGAGTCCAAGGCGGGTGAGTACCAAGCTCCGGCCGGGGTCTGGCGAGGCGCCATGTCTTGCTAGGGCACGCGGTCGAAGTAGATCTGGAGATTTCGGAGGCAGGAAGAAAAGGCACAAGAAAGGGGATCTGGGCAATGGCCGAAGGAGGCAAAGCCTAGACAGATGCCGCTCTTTTGTCGATTCGCGTAGTTGCTAAGGCGCCCACGTCCAATCAACCGCCACATGGCGCCCAAGGCCGCAGGCTGTTAGGGCCCGTGGCTCTTCGCACTTGCCCGTTCGCTTCTCTGCTCGGCCAAGTCCAGGCGCGCCTTGGGCCCGGGCTCTGTCGGCGTTACGGGAATGGGGTACCAGACTTGCTCGCTGCGGCTGTGGCGTGGCTCAAGGGTGGCCCAAAGACGCCCATCTTCATCAAGACAACCTCAAGACCTCGCGAGGGGCAAGCCTCACGGGCGGACGACAAGAAGCTTCTCGAGCACGACCTCGTCAGCCGGCTCGCGAGGAGGCGGAGAGATCTAGGCGGGTACCTCACGAGGTGCCCATGACGCAAGCCATGACGACCAAGGGCGCCAGGGGAGCGCCAGCCAGCAGTGTCCTCCTTTCCTCTTTGGTGCAAAGGGGCCAGCGCAGCGAGGGCATCAAGCAAAGGCATGCGTTTGGTGCAACAAGACCAAGACCGTCATAACGGCAGGAAGGAAGTCATCGTGGAGCCCAAGCAAGGCGTCACCACGAGCCTTTGACAAAGCGAGGACCAACTTTAGTCGGGATAAGTGTACTAGATGTTCCCCTTCAAAATGGCCAATTGTTGGCGCCCTTCCCGCTCAATATTTGGGAAGAGGCCCAGGGCCTTTGCCTATAAATAGGACTAGCCACCCACTGTGTAGAGGCATCTTGCATCTCGGAGACATCTTGGAGAGATCAAGACATCTCGCCTCATCTTAGCTTGATCCACTCCGATCGAGAGCCTAGCCACAAGAACACCTCACCCTCGCGAGGATGTTCTTCCTTGTATTGTTCATCATCAGCCCAAGAGGCAATCCACCACACCACACACTGGAGTAGGGTGTTACACCACAATGGTGGCCCGAACCAGTATAAACCTTGTGTCTCTTGTGTTGTTCTTTTGGTAGTTTAGATCCTAGCGAGGTGACGAGGTGCAGGTAGGTAGAGGGCGAGATCTCCGCGCACACCCCAGAGTTCGAACCTGGAGGGTCTGCCGGAACCCGAAATCCGACAGTATGCTTGAAGTATTACTATTTCTTTTATCAATATGAACTTTTGTATTGAATCTTTCAGATCTGAATATTCATATCATAAGTAAGAAGAATTACATTGAAATTATGCCAAGTAGCATTCCACATCAAAAATTATCTTTTTTATCATTTACCTACTCGAGGACGAGCAGGAATTAAGCTTGGGGATGCTTGATACGTCTCCAACGTATCTATAATTTTTGATTGCTCCATGGTATATTTTCTATTGTTTTAGGCAATATTGGGCTTTATTATCCACTTTTATATTATTTTTGGGACTAACCTATTAACCGGAGGCCCAGCCCAGATTTGTTGTTTTATGCCTATTTCAGTGTTTCGAGGAAAAGGAATATCAGACAGAGTCAAAACGGAACGAAATCAACTGGAGAAGTTATTTTTGGAAGGAAAGCAACCCAGCGAACTTGTAGTGCACGTCAGGGGAGATACGGGCTGCCCACGAGGGTGGGGGCGCGCCCACCCCCCCTAGGGCGCGCCCCCCTGCCTCATGAGGCCCCCGTAGCTCCACCGACATACTCCTTTTACCCATATATACCTGCGTACCCTAAAACTTCCAGAACAGAAGATAAATTGGGAGTTCCGCCGCTGCAAGCCTCTGTAGCCACCAAAAATCTCTCGGGAGCCCGTTTCGGCACCCTGCCGGAGGGAGAACCCATCACCGGTGGCCATCTTCATCATCCCGGCGCTATCCATGATGAGGAGGGAGTAGTTCACCCTCGGGGCTGAGGGTATGTACCAATAGCTATGTGTTTGATCTCTCTCTCTCTCTCTCTCTCTCTCTCTCTCTCTCTCTCTCTCTCTCTCTCGTGTTCTTGATTTGGCACGATCTTGACGTATCGCGAGCTTTGATATTATAGTTGGATCTTATGTTTCTTCTCCCCCTCTACTCTCTTGTAATGGATTGAGTTTTCCCTTTGAAGTAATCTTATCGGATAGAGTCTTTAAAGATTTGAGAACACTTGATGTATGTCTTGCCGTGCGTATCTGTGGTGACAATGGGATATCACGTGATTCACTTGATGTATGTTTTGGTGGTCAACTTGCGGGTTCCGCCCATGAACCTATGCATAGGGGTTGGCACATGTTTTCGTCGTGATTCTCCGGTAGAAACTTTGAGGCGCTCTTTGAGGTTCTATGTGTTGGTTGAATAGATGAATTGAGATTGTGTTATGCATATCGTATAATCATGCCCACGGATACTTGAGGTGACAATGGAGTATCTAGGTGACATTAGGGTTTTGGTTGATTTGTGTCTTAAGGTGTTATTCTAGTACGAACTCTAGGGCTGTTTGTGACACTTATAGGAATAGCCCACCGGATTGATTGGAAAGAATAACTTTGAGGTGGTTTCGTACCCTATCATAATCTCTTCATTTGTTCTCCGCTATTAGTGACTTGGACTGACTCTTTGTTGCATGTTGAGGGATAGTTATGTGATCCAATTATGTTATTATTGTTGAGAGAACTTGCACTAGTGAAAGTATGAACCCTAGGCCTTGTTTCCTATCATTGCAATACCGTTTACGCTCACTTTTACCACTTGTTACCTTGTTGTTTTTATATTTTCAGATTACAAATACCTTTATCTACCATCAATATTGCACTTGTATCACCATCTCTTCGCTGAACTAGTGCACCTATACAATTTACCATTGTATTGGGTGTGTTGGGGACACAAGAGACTCTTTGTTATTTGGTTGCAGGGTTGCTTGAGAGATACCATCTTCATCCTACGCCTCCCATGGATTGATAAACCTTAGGTCATCCACTTGAGGGAAATTTGCTACTGTCCTACAAACATGTGCACTTGCAGGCCCAACAACGTCTACAAGAAGAAGGATGCGTAGTAGACATCACGTAGTCAATAACATTGACGTTCACAGATTCACCATGATGAACCCACCTAGTATATGTGACCGACATCCCATACAAGTGTAGATGATTTCGCACAGTTGACTGGGGTCTTGTAATTGAATTCATACAACTGCTACACGGGCAGAGCACATCTGATTTCGGACTACCGTACTCAGCTCTGATAAAGTTCATGAATTTTTCAACCCCCTCGACATATGCAGCAGAGAATCTTCGAGCAGAAGTTATCCAAGTCCTGTCCATCTGTTAGACATACAAATTAGTTCTTCTACTAGATATTACAGGAAAAACATATATGCTTTTTTATGAAGTCCAGAAGAAAATACCTAGGTCAATGTCTAAAGCTATGGCAAGATATTTGGACGAGCATATCTAAGTAACAAAATATATGTAAAGCTAATTCAGCAAACCGATTTGAGTGCTAAATTATGGTAGGTTGTTTCAGCAGTCAATGAGGCCGAGCACACAGCCCTCGAACTATCGAAGGCCATCGCAGCAACAAAGATCGAGCATAAAACAGTGTAGAGCTATTTCACCTAACAGATTGGCTACTAGACCATGGCAATCTACATCACAATAAATATATGACAGGATATTTTAGCAACTAATCGGCCATGGCATGCCATCTCAGCTAAGCAGATTGAGTGTAGAACAGGGCAAGGAAGCTTCTTAAGCAAAGCATATTGACTATAAACTACTTCGGCAAACAGTGAGATTAACAGCGTCTATCAGCTAACATTCAGTGCTACACCGACATGCACGGGGCCTCAGTCTAGAATGCGCGTGCCGTGGGAGAAGCTGACCGCTGTGCGTCTCCACACGAACATCGCCAGCAGTGGCAGCGCTAACCGCCATGCGCCTCCACAAGAACGTCGCCAGCGATGGCGGCGCGACTAGAGGACGGCAGTCTACGAGAGCGTACTGTGGGAGCAAGAGGATCGTCGTGCGTCCTCTCAACGAAACGCTGCGCCGACGTATTGGCACGGCGGTGAGGGCGGCTTTGGCGAAGCGAATGGAGTGGAAGGGGACGGGGGGAGGGGGGTTTGGGAATATTATTGGCTAGTTGGTCGAAGGGCGGTTGGATCTAGGATTTGGGGGGAATTTATGGGTGGGGGGAGGATTTCGCGCGGTGGGCATGGGGAGTTTGGCGCATGGTCAGTTTCTCCAAGTGAAGTCCCACGTGTCAGTGAAGAGGCAAGCCGAAGCGCGTTCCGTTTGCGTGAGCCGTGTGTAGGACCGAACGTGTGTGGGGTGCAATGCGACCGCGACAGGGGTGCTGTGAGTGTATCGCCTTTTTTCCTTTTAAACTAGGTGCTTTGCCCCCTCAAAAAAACTTGTTGCTTCACGCGATCCATCGATACTACTACTAGTAATCTGGTAATCCCGACTAAAACGGCGTGGTCGGGTCTTTTCCCGTGCGATATGCTGGGAGGTTGGCTTAGTTGGGTTTTTCAGGATGAGTAATGCTACACCTACGTAATCTCAGTTACTTAATTAACATAATCTGAAACATGTGAGCTGTTGATTGTAGATTGGGGGGAGGGAGGGGCCCACCTCCATGAAAATCAGAGGAGGAGAGAGAGAGGCAATTTACGCTAACCCTTTCGTAGGTTCCCGTAGATGTAGAAAGATGTGAAATGCGTGAATGTGCATTTGCAGATAAGGCCTTCCCTCGTTCATCCTTTCTCCCACAAGATCTTGATCTTCCGTGCAACACACGGGCATCTCGCTAGTACTCCTACAATATACTATATTATTGTGTAAGTTCATATACACCGGCCGAGATTAATGCAAACACGGCAGATTTTCATTACATTTCGAACTTTTATAGGACAGAAAAATAAAAGAAACCCGACCCTAAACCTATTCTACGGCGGCGACTGACGTCCTCCATCTGCGATCTCCATGTACGGGGGCGTGGTTCAAGACCCGTGAAGTGAAGGTGCGGTCTCCGGCGAGGAAAAGTAGAACACGGGAGACGGACCGTCCAGTTGGCACACCATGCCCTGCCACCTCCCATGCCCTACTCATCCTCGGAGGAGTCCCCGACCTCGGCGGTGCCAGACGTTGGACGGCAGCAAGTAGGACGCGTGGTTGACGGTGCTCCTGTCGTCGGCCACCAGCGTGGCCACCGCTTGTGTGGCGACTTGAGCGAGGGCGGCGACCTCGAGCTTCATCCCTGAAGACAAGCTCTCCCGCAGAGCGTTCGTGCTTGCGGTCATGGTGGATGTGGTGCCAGGTAGGAGGACGATGCGCTATGGTGTGGAGGTTTGCTGGGCGTTGCCGCTTTAAGTAGCGCATTCCGGTGAGGCCAAGCGTCCTGATGTGTCATTAAGTCGCCGGAGTTGGTTCCTCGGGCACCGAGCCTCTTAACGATGGCATACGGACGGACGGCATCAATGCGGACAGCTGGCACCGGTTGGGAACGCACCGTGCGATGGCGTGAGGGACGACGGTTTTTGGTGTGCCAGGGTAGTTAGCTGCGGTCGTGGCAATGTTGGAGATGCCCTTTGCTCATAGATCGATGCATGTCATTGAAAAAGCAAGACGACCTGGCATGGTCTCAGGTCCTGAGGATGCAGTTGGCGGTGCTACACCACTCCGCGGACGTGTCCCTGCGCCCCGTGCATCCTCGACGAGCCGGGTGTTGGGGTGTGTTTGGATTGTGGCCAAAGTGCACCTTACCAAACTTTTGGTCATGACCCAAAGATTGGTTTTTGTTTGGATGGTTGCCATTAGTTTTGCATTCCAATGAACTCCAGCCAACTCTAGTTCATTTTTCTTGCCAATGTCGGCCAAATCATGGGCAACCAAAACCTCAACCAAAATTTTGGCTACCCAATGCTTCGATGGGGCAACCTTGGGCGCAAACCAAACATACTGTTGGTCGTGCCATAGCACTAGCGCCACCCTCGGCACACTGAAACCGACCGTGACTAGCGACGATGAGCGTGTCGCTCACCGCGGTCGCCGTGTCCAGAGGTGGTGCTGGAGCTGCACCACGTTGTTGGCCCCCACGACCCACATGAACGGTTGCCGGTGGCGAGGAGGTCATGGGCCAGCTCCTCCATTGGATTAGTCTGCGCTACATTGTCCCGACAGGTGTGCCCCACATGTCGGTTTCCCTGTTTTCCCGGCCATATTCGAGCGTCAGTGCTCCGCATTGCGCATTAGGCCTTTCACTATGTAGGCCAAACGAGACAACTTATTGTTTATTTGAGCCGTTCAAGTATAATCATGTGGCGTTTGCTTATTTCTCATTCCTCTCCAACCCTCTTCTCCATCGATCATATCGCCCTCCGGTCGAGTCCATCCTCCCGCATGCCTCATTTGAACATTCCGCCGAGTATCATTCGCATGTGGGCCTAGACCATGCTTGTATTTCCAATGTTTTGTAATTTGTCCGACATGCATACAAACAAACGGTTCGTTTAAAGTTTCACTTTGCTTCCACTACGTGTAGCTTCGTGTCTTAGTTTTTGACATCCCATTCGGTTCATGCCCCGACACATGTTGACGAGATCGATTGATATTCAGGGATCAATTGCGTGTCGTGCAAGGAGATAAAGGTTTGGTCTGTTTCTATGATAGAAATCACCCGCGGGGGTGGGGGGTCTGTGGGGATCAGAGGGAGTATATTGTACGTTCATAAGCGAAACGAACGTATTGTACCCACCCTAGTCCTCTTTCAATCGATCTTCGGACCCCGAGATGAAATCGAGAGAGAACGAGTGGGGGCATGTGTGATACCTAAGGCGGATTCAAAATTTTGAACTGGTGATCATAGCATCCCCAAATCATATATAAAGGGTATTCAATGCCTAGTGGTGGGAAGGGGCTGATGCCTTCCCACCCACCCAGGTTCAAGGCATGGTACTTGCAATTTGGGTTTGTTGCACCAATTATACTGTAGGGGGTTCCCTTACAGTCTTCCTGTAAAAAAATGTTCGTTTCGTTTTTGAACGTACAATATACTCCCTCCTATCCTTTCTAGTTTACATATAAGTTTTATGTGTAGTCAAAGTATCTCTACTTTGATCAAAAAAGTATCAAAATTCAACAACGCCCAATCAATATTGTTAGATTCGTACGTACTCCTAGATTTGTACTCGAGATGGTTTTCAATTTGTTTTCAACCACATGAATGTGCTTGTTCTCGCGCATGCTCTTCCTACTAGGATTTCGCCACGTATAGCCAGTCCAATAGTAACTTTTTTTAAGCTCCCTATCTAATGTACTAGTGGAGTACTGACAACATCTATACTAGAGTATGCAGTGCTCATAGTAGTACTCCCTCCTTCCATTTATATAGGGCCTATGTGGAGGAGAGAGATGTGAAAAAGTAAGGGCAGTGAGCTCTCATGCAAGAGCCTAGCTATATACGCATTCCTAGTTAAATACAATAAATATGAAGAAAGAGATGGAGAGGAGATGGAAAAAGGTACTAATACAATAGCCAACCTTATAATTTTTTGCGGGAAATAACCAACCTTATAGCCCACACTATTGTATGAGTGCATATAATAGATGATGGCTATACATGACCTGGCAGTTCCTTATAGCCATCGACTGGCTATATTATTAACCATGCTCTAATGCGTTTTTCAAAACCGCATTTGACTATTGACAAGATTAATAGTACATTAGATGTATAATGTGAAAATTATATCATTGGAAGCTCCTTTCACATACGAATTTGACCGTATGCTTTGTGTAAGTTGCGTGTCATATATTATTACTCTAACATTTGGCCAAAGTTAGCCTCAAAAAATGCATTAGGCCCAGTATAGTAAATGGAAGGAGGGAGTAGTAGTGGAAGTGGATCCTCTAACGTAGGTATCCCTGCCTTACCCTCCCTTTCGGTCACTTATTGGCGGACCCCATGCTTGCTAGGCCCCGCATGTCAGTTACTCAATGGGTTCGGCCACGTCAGAGGATCCTCATCCGTAGTATACTCCCTCTGTTTTTATTTACTCCGCATAAAACGGAGGGAGTGGTAGTATAAATGACGCCGGCGGGGGAGGGGGAGGGACGTCGGTTTGCTCTCAACTGCGGTCCCACAAGCGAGCGAAAACGCAAGACGAAGCGCGTTCCATTCGGTGAGCGATGTGGAGGGTCCAGCGTGCTGGGCTGCAATGCGAATGCGACAAGAGCGATGTACAGTCAAAACCGATTGACCGGTCGTCACCAAAACCACTATTCACACCAGAACCTAAGCTGCTCGGCCTACGCCAGCCACTACCCTAAAACCACACCTAATCTCCAGCCCCTTCCCCCACCTTTCGATCCCCTAGCCCGCATCAAGCGTCCCCTAGTTCACCGGAAAGCCATGGTGCACTGCAAGATCACGTACTACAAGATGCTGACGCCGGAGCGCCGCGCAGAAATCGCGGCGGCGGTCGGCGCCACAGACCTCCGTTCCCAAGCTCGCTTTGCTGCGGGCCAATCCCCGAGTTCTCTGGAGCCAAGCTACGAGGAGGAGGAAGCCGATCCAATGTTCATGGCGGAGGTCGCGGCGCAGAAGGCCCCCGATGGGTATGAGACGATGGAGTCGACTTCGTGCCGGCGTCCGAGTCCCCCATGGTGGAGGCACACCAGCGGTTCAACCTGGCGATACTAAAGGAGGACCGGGAGGCAGAGGCTCAACTCAACGTGGAGCGCGCGCATGTCGCTGCCATCGAGGCTCTCCTGCAGGCGGAACCGGATGTCGTGGATGTGAACTGGGCAGCGGAGGCTCAACTTGAGGTGGAGCGCGCGGATGCCGCTACCATCGAGGCCCTCCTACAGGCGGAACCGGACGTCCTGGGCTTGAACCGGGCGGTAGAGGCTCAACTCGACACGGAGCGCGCGGATGCCGCTCTCATCGAGGCCCTCCTGCAGGTGGAACCGGATGTCATGGACTTGAACCGGGCAGCGGAGGCTGGACTCGACGCGGAGCGCGCGGATGCCGCTGCCGTCGAGGCCCTCCTGCGGGCAGAACCGGACGTCCTCGACTTGAACCGGGCGGTGCTCTCGTCCGTGCAGAGCACCCGCACGCTCCGCGTGAACGAGTAGCTGGAGGCCGAGGACAACCACGCTGCGGAGACACACGTCGGTAGCTACGGCTGGTTCACGCCGGCAGCCAAAGACAACGAGGCCGTCTCGTTCCGCGAGCAGTGATAGTTTTTATTTATGTTGTTGTTTTTATGGATCTTTTGCTGTGTAAAAACATATATTGTTATGCAAGTCGCCTGACTTGGGTGAGTCTACCATTTTGGGCGGTTGGATGAATATCCTACGTCTCCTAACCCTTCTTCCTCACCTCTTCTTCTTCCCCAACAGATCACTGCACTGGTCATACGGATACTCCCCAACTTGCGGTTGGATAAACATACTCTATGAACGAAAATTATGTGTCAGCTGTAGGATGGCTGAGTTTGGTTTGTTCACATGCGACAGCACGTGTCAGTGAGGGTGCGTTCCCTTGGTTGGGTTTGCGGCGTGCAGGAGCGACTGTGTGAGGGTGCGGTGCGACCGCGCCGTGCAGGAGCGACCTTGTGAGGGTGCAGTACGACCGTGACAACCGTGCGCAAGTGTACCTCCTTTTCATTGTGAAAACTTTAGGCAAGCTTGGCAAAAATGTGTGGCGAAGTATGGCAATGCAAGGCCTAGACCCAAACAGGATAAGTACGTACTACGTACTAGGAGTACTAGTGTTAAAAAAGAAAGGCGGGGTTTGCCTTCACAGGATTAATCGATACAAATCCTCGTTTCACGTGTCAACTAATGCGTGTTTTTTTCTCCAAAGCCCGAAGAGCTAACCATCTCACTCCTCATCGCTTGATTAATGCAGCGCCATGCAAACCAACCTTCTCACTTCCGCATACATGCAGGGGATATTAATGTCCTTGGTTGCTAGTATGAGGCAAACCCCATCAATTTTGCCTCGATTAGTGTTAGTGGCCTTTTGCAAATTGTAATTTTGATATAGTGGCCTTGTGTACAAAAAAATGGAGGTAGTAACTATATTTGACTTCCTTCCCCATTACGGTGACGTCGACGATATCTCGAACGTTGTGGTTTGGCGAAGTGCGTTCGACGGAGGACGCCAAGTGAGGGAGACCACGGTAAGTCGTTCGCAAGTGCCACCTGCAAGCCGAGACAACCGCCTTATTTGCATCCAGGAAGTCCGTTGAACCAAAGGACGCGTAAATGTACTAGTACTACTCGTACACAATAGCGTCGTCCGTCCAGCTTAGTGTGGTGAGATGGTTTCTCGAAGAAGACGATGGAGAAGCGGAGTCAGCGAAGAGTGAAAGGACGGTTGCTTCATCCGTGCTTTGTGTTTTGACGCCTCGCTGCTTTTTGATTTGTGATAGAAGGGATAGGGAAGTAGACTCTGTGCTCTGTACTGTACATGCGTCCAAGCACGGGAGAAAGAGGAGAGATGTTGCATTTTTCTATTCCTTCAATCAACCAATCAGGGAGCTTCGGTTCCATCCTTTTAGCTTTGGCAACACCGTCCACAATGGTTCCCATGATGCCAAAAGCTATTTTCACATTTGGCTACACATTGTGGATGCCCTTAACCGTGCCACTTGGTTTTGCTCCTGTGTGCTATCTATACAAATCTCAATTATATTGATGTAAAAAATTATAGAATCAAGATTTGTAAAAAGGAGGTGATTTTGCCACGCGGATGGCGGGGGAGGTTTCTTATTTTTAGAGGATGTTGTCCTGGCGGTTTGCTAACATGCAGTCCCACGTGTCAGTGCTTTACCAAGCCAATCCGCTTCCCACATGCGGTAGAACAACGGCACAAGCAACATGTGGTTAACTTGAAGAAAATGAGGGAGAAGCGGATTTAGCAACGAGTGAAATGATGGTTGCTTCATCCCTCCAACTTCTTTTTTAGCATTATTACTTCGTCCCTCCAACTTAACTGTGGGAAAGGTGCAACTTTGTGATTTAACGCCGCATTGCTCACTACTACGCCGGCGCCATGACTGGGTGCTTCACCCCGGCTGCTCTGCATTGTATTCCGGTATGGCACGTGGACCCGTTAGCTTAATGTCCCACATGTCGGCGAAAGGGACTAGAAGATTTATGAAAGCGAGTGCTCCACTCTTACACGGAGGAGTACACAACACGACGGCCCAGTGAACTGTCACTTGTACTATATAGTACTATAGTTTTGTTGTTTCGCACGATCCATCGATACAAACCCGATTAAACAGGAAAGGGCGGGATTTTTCCCGCGCGGTATATGATACTGGCCATACATTTCAAAGGCAATTTTAATGTATGCAAACTGAATAATTAAGTAACAATATGATATCTAGTAAACTAAAAACATATATGATTTATTGTGTTAGAGTGTAGAAGTAGTGTTGCATTGCATAGTTGTTAGATGTAACATGCGATAACGTGTAGAGATGTAGTTTTGGAGGGCCTACAGAGAGAAAAGCGTAATACGTTCACCGAACTTCAGAATAAGCTGATTACGGTCACTATATACGTTTTGCGGTGATTATACGGTCACTTTCTCACGGTTCAGCGTCGGATTGCACTCTGTTGACCGGCCAAATAGTCTGCGTTGCACCAAGTTGACTAGTTAAATTGACCACGTTCCTTGTGGGTCCCACCTGTCAGTTCGCATAGGGAAAGGGTCAGATAAACACAAATTTACGCAGGCGCGACAAGACTCCAACCCGTGCGCGGGAATCACCCTGGTTGTGTATGTGCCTGTCAGGGCCTGATGTGTGCGCATGCACGTGTAGGTTGAGCACTTGAGCGTGAGAGTGTGTGTTGGTTGTGTGGTGTGCTGGTGTGTGCATGCATGCGTGCGTGTGTGCGTGTGAGTGTTGCATGCGTGCGTGGCTGCGTGTGTATGTGTGAGTGTTGTGTGTGTGCGTGGGTGCATGTGTTCATGTGAGTGTTGCGTGCATGCAGTTCGTGTGAATCCCTGTGTGTGTGTATAATCACCACACCAGCTCTTGTGTGTTAAAACAGACGGCTCAGCGTACCAATACAAGGCCACCTTGTCCGTTGTGTCCGCGGTCATGACTTCGAACCACCATCCAATATTTTTTTTGTCATTTGTTTTCATTCTTACTAGCAAGATGCCCGTGCGTTGCACGTAACATCAAGATGCATTTGTATGACTAGTTTATCTTGTGAGAGAAAAGGATGAACGAGGGAAGGCCTTATTTGCAAATGTGGAGAGGTGTGTGGGTACCTTTTTTGCAAAATTGTCATACTTTCTTTCCTATCCGTCAGATATAAATCTGACGGCCTATATTGCAGGATGGCAGGCACACCATCATCACCAACTCTATTTTTTATAATAGTGCATTTTATATTTTATAAGAGTGTAGATGTAGAGTAGATACAAGCCGACAGGTGGGCCCGATGGTAGTGAGATAATGTGATGCAACACTAGAGGTGCCACATGGAGCGTTTAACTGGTCTACTAGTCATGTCTTGAGCAAATACAGAGTTGTACGGTGAGCCCGTGACTGTATAATAACCACAAAACTTAAATGGTGACCGTAATGAGTGGATTCTGAAGTCCAATGTACGTATCGTGCTTTCGCTTCAAATGCAATGATCGTCACTGTATATATATATCGCGAGAGAAAGATGAAACATGCGTGAATGTGCTGGGGGCTTACTTTTAGAAGACCTGGAGATAGTTTGTGTGCGTACGTGAAAGGAGCGTAGAGGGGGGTTATGCGACGGAGAGAGAGATGCTCTTCGTTTCTCTTTATTATGACTAACTTTATATATAGTATAAAAATATACAAATTCACAGTGCGGAATAAATATCATTGTGGGCACCATGCAATGCAAATTAGCATTCATACTTCTCCATATAACTTTGTAATGTTCTATATATGTAGAAATTCTAAAATAATTTTTTGGCCACACTTTATTCAAAAGGAATGTTGTATGCGAAATAAACGTGAAGAGAGGGCTTTTTAGATCAATGGTGTACGTGATGTAACATGTGTGAATATGTAGTTGATGCATTTGGCAGGGCCTAGAGAGGTATGTGTGTGTATTACGTATTCGAGAGAGGCATGGATAGAGGGGCCGGCGGGGGGGGGGCGTGGGAGAGATAGCACGAGAAATGAGAGTGGTCTAGAGAGAGAGACGAATATGACGTCACGACGAGAGATTCCCTTGAGTGTGTATATGCAAGGGGGGAGTGGATAGAGGCACTAGGAGAATATATTTTTTGTGTGTGGTGTCTGTGTTGGTACGTGTGGGTGTGAGAAGATAACGAGACGTGGGGTAGAGGGTGTGTCACCGCGTGAGGTCCGGTGGGTCGAGGTGAGGCCCTTCGTTCGGTTCGATCCTACGCCACATTGGTCGACCCGTGACGCATTTAGGGAGACCCATGGATGACTAGTCATACAAGACAAAGATAGCATAATTGTGAAGGACTCTGTGGCCACTGATAAAGCCGGCTAGGATTTGTAACCCTAGGTTCTTGGACTAAGGTAACCTCTTTATCTCTGATACTACTATTCATCCAACCTAACTTTAAGGGGCATCCTACAGAATGCTCTACTAGAATCATACTCATCGATTAGGAAGAGAGGTGTGAGACAATGCATGAGAGACAGGCCTAAAGTAATGTGCGTATAGGAGACACGTAGGCAGATCTATGTATATAGAAAGGGTCGATGGGGATTGTGCGTGTGTATGCTTGCGAGAGGAAGAGTGCTTGTGATAAAGGTTAGCGAAAACAGTCGTAAATGGTTACGAGAGGGAGGGAGGGTTATATCGAGAGCATGTGTGCGAGAAAGACACCTCGGGAGAGAGTGTGTGAGCATGTGTGAGAGACCACCGATGGAGAGTGAAACTACATGTAAAAGATTGCTGTACACATTGATTAAAGATATAAATTGTATCCAAATATTAGGATGGGATCATGATATTTGCAATTCGCGTAAGGAACGGTCATTGATCCATCAGACATCTAGATTCTATCAAATTTGAGCATGTATGTTATTATTCGACACAATTGATCCACATAGTTAGTATTTTGAACTCCAGACAATGCATCGCTTTAGCAATCAAATATAAACGTGAGTATAGTTCATGTTGTGTGTGTAAAGCACATCATACATACGAAAGCTACACAATGAACATTATAAATAGCTACCTATGAACTAGCATACATTTGAATTCAACTTAAGGTGGTTTAAAAAAATCGAATTCAACATGAAGTCCATTCAATTATTTGAATTTGATATCATGGCATTTGTAAATCATACCTAAATTATGGGGGCACCAATCTTTGCTCTGATTTTGTACATAATAGCATATGTAGTCATGTACAAAATAGATTCAAATTTAGCTCCTCCATTCCAAAATAATCGTAGTTATAGGATTTTCAAGTGTCAAAATTTCAAAAAGAAGCGGATAATTTAATGAGGTTTTCAAACATACAAGGTCAAATTTAACGTTGTCTATTTAGGTCGATCCTTAAAGTTCAAGAGTACTCTAAACGTGAATGATTGTGTTTCAAAATTTCGAACGAAGCGCCAAAAGAGCCTCTACTCGCCTGAAACCGCGTGAGACCAATGTTTGGTAGTACAAGGAAATTACTTTTCTAATAACTCCGACCCGTGAAACCTACCGGCCCGACATCGAAAGGTCTAAACCGGGGTAGGTTTGTAGCTTCATCTAGACGCCACGCAACCGCGTCCGAAAAACATTCATACACAATGGTCGCCTAAGCACACAAGCGCGCAGCGGAAATCGCTCTCGCCCAC
The DNA here is from genome assembly GCA_021605205.1 of Aegilops longissima. Lineage (NCBI taxonomy): Eukaryota > Viridiplantae > Streptophyta > Magnoliopsida > Poales > Poaceae > Aegilops > Aegilops longissima. Next base: position 462,518,818 of record CM038679.1, read on the forward strand.
TATTTGGGACACCTGGGATTACCACCCTACCCCCGACCCACGGTAGGTCCAAAATTTAAGAGGGGGCAAAGTTTTTACTTTCCCCAAATTTCAAACAAGCGCGTCCCATCTTCTGTTCAAAAAAGCCAAAAACAAGCGCGTCCCAGATCAAAACATGGTTCTCCCCCCTCCCCACCGCCCACCCGTCCGATTCCCCATTCGTACTCCGTGGGCGCAAAAACTACCTCTCCACCAGGCATGAAACCCAGCTTCCTCCGTCCGCCACCCCATCCCACCCATCAACCACCGCCCTCCTCCATCACGCCGGAGTCGATACCCCGATGTCGTCGTCCACCGCAACCTCAACCGCAACGCCCTCCACGGCTAGTAGTTGAAGCCGAGGCCGAGCCGTCCGTACCGGAGCCAGTGCAACCACGCCGTCCTGTGCCTCACCGCTGCCGCTCAACTTCGCCACCCTCCACCGCACTGGAGCTGTTCCTGCTACGCCATCCTTCGCTGCCTCGGATCTCCTTCCCCTCCGCCGACATACGGCCACGGCAACACACTCAACAATTGGGCCATGGGTTCGTCCAAGCCTGCACCCTCCTCCAGAACATCGGTTTCCCCGGCAAAAAGAAGAAGATCGGCGCGACATGTGGACGCGACCACACCGGCAACCGAAAATGGTACTCCTCTTCCCTTGTTCGTGCAAATCTTACGTGTCTGCTTGCACGGTATTCATCCCACAGAAGACACTAGTTGATCGCTTCTTCTTGATACTAGATGTTCCTAGTTACTCACGATGCACAAGGTTTCTCCTCATATACTATTTCACCTTAGCTAGAGGTCTGTCGCCCCCTGGATTTCAATTCCTGGTCAGTTGATTCCCAATTAACGGAAGCATTCCCCGGTGTAACATGCGCTAGTCCGCCTATTACGCCGGGGAAGCAGCTCCTCGGTGTTTATCTTAGGGGCGTGTGGGGCCTAGAGCTGCTGGCGCCTGATCTGGACGTCGGCCGGGATTAAAGTGATGGCCTAGGGGCGCTGCCAAGCACGGCGGTGGTCTGAGGTCGAGGGGAGGGCGGGGCGACGGAGGCAGGGGTCTGGTCCGGTGGTCGCTGGCGACTCGAGAAAGATCGTCAATAGTGATTGGCGGGAGGTAGACGAAGGTCATCTGCCCATTCGTTATAGATCGGACGGTTAACAAAAAAATCGACCGACCTATTTATTTCCAGTCGACTGTTATCTTCATAGGACCACATGTGGTGGTGTGCTGGAGGAGTACCTGCATTTCCTGTGCTCATATATTACAAAATCATACGGAGTAGAATCTAATTTTGTTTGCCATGCAATGTTGTAGAGCTATCATATGTCTCCTGTCATTTATTTTTCAGCCACCTGCTATCTGCTACTTTTACAAAGGCACTAGTTCTCGCACACACTTCACCCATACTCTCACTATTGTGTTTTTATGCAAGGGTATTTCAGACCCTGCCTTGACAGAAGCAGAAAAGAATAGACAGAAGTCGCTCTAGTGTGGTACGCGGCTAGGCCAGAAACATTTCAAGGCTTTAAAGGGTGTAGTGTCAGGAGATGGAGACGGGGAACGTAGCTCTTGAGTTGACGATCTCGCTCGCCGTGAACCACCATCCCAGGTGCTTGCTTTAACTTCACGGTGTCATATGTGGTTGCATGTTGCATATGGTGTCTAGCTTGTATTCGAAAGGCCGAAGTCGGTCTTTATCAAGATAAGGAAAGATATGTTTTACATGAACCACCATCCCGGAGCACCGAACACAAACAGCTTAGTCGTGGCACTTGGCCGAGCCAAAGACAAGCCCAAAGATGACATGCATCACCGAAGCCAACTAAAAGCCACGATGGTGGCGAAGTAGCCCGCCTCCCACCAGGCTCTCAGGTCCTAGATGATCATGCTCACCACTCCAGCCGGATGTCTAGCTTGTATTGCTTCCAATTTGGTTAAATTGCATCTGCTTAGCTTACACACTATACCTTTGAATATGACACGCCTTACTGTTTTTGGTACATACTAGTACATCTGTCTATTAACCATGTTCTTACATCAAACTAATGTTCTTGTGTATCCCTCATCAATCACTTATGATGAGGCAGTCATGCCAGTGGACTATTGTGATAAAAGATCCTCATTTAAAGAATGCAGCGTCAGCCTCCCCACATGATTCTCAAGAAACGGCAAGGCAAGATGAAGATAGTGAACGCATCTCTATAGTTGATTACCGCATTTCCCCTACACTAGCATCGCAGGTGCTTGCTCTAACTTGGCAGCGTGATATGTGGTTGCATGTTGCATATGGTGTCTAGATTGTAATTCTTCTAATCTGGTTAAATTTCATGTGCTATTCTGCTTAGTTTATACATTATACCTGTTAATGTGACATGCCTTCCTGTTTTTAGTACATAGTACATCTGTCTATTAAGCATGTCCTCACATAAAACTATTGTTTTTTGTATCTTGCATAAATCAATATGACGAGACACCTTCAGTATATGCAGTGTGATATTAGTTGCATCTTTGATATGATTTATAGCATGCGCTGCTTCTAATTTGTTGAAACACCATTTATGATGGGACACTTTTAACTTGGTGGAGTCATATTGGTCGCATCTTTCACGTGGTGTCTAGCTTGCATTGCTTCTTATTTGTTGAAATGGTTTCAGCTTAGTTTACACAAACAGTTGTGAATATGCCATGACTTCCTGTTTTTCGTATTATTCCATCCTGGAATCATGTGTTTGCCTTACATCAAAGTAGTGACTGTCAGTATCATGCATGAATGAGTTCTGAAGAGTGAATTTTATTGCCTTTTCTTGTCGGTTTTACTTCCTTCCAAACGGAGGGCCTCTACAGATTCTACTCCTCCATCCCCCCAAGATGATTTCCAAGACAACACGTGCATAGACACTCAACGTAGCTGTGTTGGTGATGAGCATGTCTCCCCTAGTGCACCAACACAGGTGCTCCCTCTAACTTGGCACTGTTATATGTGGTTGCATGTTATGTATGATGTCTCGCTTGTATTGCTTCTAATTTTGTTGAATTTCATCTGCTTACTTTACACATTATACTTGTGACTAAGACACGTGTTCCTGTTTCTAGAACATACAATATCTGTCTATCACACCATGTTCTTACATCAAAGTACATTTGTTCTGAAGAACTAAATTCTTATTTGTTTTTCTTGTCGACTTGACTTAACATGGCACAGAGAAAGAGGAAGCAAGATATAACGACAGGGAAAGGGAAGCCGAACAATCCTGCAGATTCTGCTGGTACTGATGGTGCAATAGAAGGTCAAAGTCCAGCGAAAAATTGTACCGGTAGGGTATCCCGTGCTACATGAGCTGCAGAACAAGCCAAACAGAAACAAATAGCAGCCACCAAACAAGCAAAGACAACCCTAGTTGTTGCAACACCTTCCACAGTACCACCAGCTGCACGATTTACTCGTTGGTCAACTCAGCTAGCAACACGTTCCCAAGCTCCCTTGCCACCTGACACTACTTCTGAAGCACTCTTGACACAAGATGAGTTGGCAAGATCAGATGAACTTTGTGAGCTTCAACAGCAAGAAGGTAGTTGCTGGAGTCAAGTTACAGTTGCATGCTTCTTTATATGTAGTCTCACAGTTTGATGTACACTAACACTTCCTATGTTTGTTGTTGGACTAGCACCTAGGCATAAGAGGAAACAAACATTAGGGATAATGCTCGATAGGTAAACTAAATCTAGAGGAGGAAGAATGGAGATCCATTTTGAAGCAGGTTTAAAAAGGCCACGTGATGCTACAGAGTCAGCCAAGTTAGTATCAGAGGCAGCGGTTGCTGTTAGCTGTCATGTACGTATCCTCCCAACATGGATTCCGTACAGGAATGACAATGATGAAACCCAGTTCAACACCTTCCTCGGCCATTTATCTGTAAGTATAGTTATGTATGGAAACTAGTAATATCGTCTTGCTCTGTCTGATACTTTCTAGGTTGCTGATAATGAGACTCCCATAATTTTCAACAGATGAGGTTCAAGTTGGATAGCCAAGATGATGCAACAAGACAAGCTTGCACCCATGTTTTCAAGTCTGCTCTGCGATAGTATCGGTATAACTTGAGGAAAACTCACTTTGAAGGCAAGGCTAACAGTGAACTTGCCCAAACATCTCCAGTGGAAAATATATCTGATGAAGACTGGAGAGGCCTCGTTGAACACTGGTCCGATCCGAAGTATCAGGTACATTATATATATGTGATCAAATCACATGTTGAAGTCCTATTTACGCATGTTCCACACAAGTATATCTTCTTGTAGGTGAACGGTTCAAATAACAAGGCCAACAGTACGAAAGTGCAATTCCAACAGACGACAGGATCTCGTAGCTATATTGCACACTGCGAGGCTCTTGTAATTAGCTGATGTTTCACTCTTTTTGTTGTACCATATTATCAGATCTATATTGACTTGTTCCAAATGCAGAGGAAAGCCCGCAAGGACCAAAAAGTACCTGAACCAAATGTTGTAGAAATCTTCAAGGACTGTCACACCAGCAAGAAGAAGGGCATGACTACACCAGTCAAAGCCGCTGTTGTAAGTCCTTAATCCTCATGCCTTTTAACTACTACTTACTATGACTTGTGCCTTGAACTACATGGTTTGCAGCCAATGTCTATTACTCTTTACGATTTTATACACAATTGTCTTAGCGTATCATTGCACCTTACATGGTTTAAAAGAGAGGAGTGATGTTCCTTTGATCTTGACCTGTAATCTAGTTCCGTGCTGGACTTGCCCACACAATGTTACAATTTCTTGTTTGTCTGTTCTTAGTTGTTTTGTGATATGAATGATGTCATACTATGCTTACCGTATTATAAACTTCGTATATTTATCCTTAGCCCTCAATACAATGTGAAGAAATAGACAATACATTAGCGATGGTACATGGTCATATGTTTGGAACCTGGTTTTATTATGTACTTTGCAATAAAATACAACTAATATTTTACATGGGTTCACCAGAATAAGTTTTGTATATAGACCAAAGCTATTTTGTTTGGTTTTGCTGCCTCCTTAATATCTTCTGTTCTGGTACTACTAATGTAAAACCTCAACTTTTCAGCGAGCTATGGAAAAAATGGTGGAACCGCCACCTTCTGAAGGTGGCGAGGCAATTATAACCGCAATGTCAGCTCTTGCTGCAGTGGGTCAGCACATGTCCACTAACAGTGCCAAAAGCACGTTCCTGCGTAATACTGGGTTGGTTGTTAAGGCAATCTCGTCCAAACTGCCTCATGATCAAGATATGCAAGATCAAAACAATCTTGTAACTGCGCTCTAGACACAAGTCCATTCCCTAACAGAGACCCTTTGTGAAACAAGGAGAGACATTGTTCGATGTTGTCAAGATATGCATGGTTTTGAAACCAGACTATCAGACATTTGCTATGTTGTTCGGGAGCCTAGTAGAACTGAAGGCGAAGGTTATGGTGCTCCATCGGACAATACAGCATGAAAACGTAACAGTCAGGTCAAATGAACTGAGCTTCTGAACTTCTGGTGGTGCATTTATCTGCTAGACTGTTAACTTTTATGCCAACCTTCCTTTTGTTTTATAGTTGTAATTTGTTTTGGTGCGATACAAAATTTGTTCTTAACGTGCAGCCATCGGTCGAAGAAAACAACAAGCCATTTTTGTATAGTGTAGGGTGTTCCCTATATTTGCACTAGTGGCGAACTTTGATGCCAAGTGGATGTAATATGTGTAATAGTCGTGATAGCCTAGCGTAAGTTGCTTGCTTATTTATTTCCTCATTGTCTTGTTTATTTGTTTTCTTGTAGTCAGTGCAGTTCTTTTTCCGCGGTTTGCTAGTGGCCGCAATAACCTATTTTTTAAAACTAGGCCACATTAACCATGGGCTACATATTTGCTGTAGTTAACATGGGCCTCATACGGGCCGTAGAAACAATGGGCCTTCTAAGGGCCGTAGAAACAATGGGCCTTCTACGAGGCGTAGAAGCAATGGGCCTTATAGGGGCCGTAGACACAATGGGCATCAATGGGCCTTCTACGGGCCGTATGATCGGTTGGCCAAACATGGGCCAATAACAGACCACATTATGGCCGTAAATGGGCTAGAGTTGAAATCGTCCGTTCATGGGACGACCATAACGGGCCGTCGTTAATCGGCCGTATTTGATGACGCTATGAAAATGGCCCAACGTATTAATGGGCCAAAAACGGGCCGATCAGAACCACGGGCTGAATTTGGCCCTAAGCGAAAATGACGATAATGGGCCGTAAGTAAATGAATGCCGAAATGAGCCTAAGAATAAATGGGCCCGAGAAGGCCGAAGATAACATGAACAGAAACGCCCAACGGAATAATGGGCCGTTAATGGGTATAAAGTGATACACTGTTCATTACAGGCCAGTTTTACCACAGGCCGTTAAGGGGTCGAGGGTTACTAAGGGCCTCATATGGGCCGAAAGACGTCATGGGCCATACATGGGCCGGAAGTTAAAACGGGCTAGAATTATATTGGACGGCCCAGATGACGCTACTGGGCCTAATTCGGATAGGCCGTAAACGGGCCCTGGGTTAGCGGGCTATAAATGGGCTATATGCGAACATGCCGTTAACAGGCTTGCCCTGGGCCGGCCCGCCACCTTTTGACCAAGTCAAATAGGCCGGCCTTTTCACAGGAATGGGCCTCTGTTGGGCCGTGCCACGTGTCGATGTATCATAGGCGCTTTGGGTCCAATGAGTGGATGACATCTGTCCCAACGGTGAGCCGACACATGTTTCCTCCAGCCAATGATGATTTTACACGTGGAAAATCCCCATTGGTCGGGGCTGTTAACGGGTTATCGGATCCAAAACCGGATCCGATAGCTTAACGGCGTTCCGCTACGATGGATGCCACGTGTCGGTCACCCTTGACAAAATCACTTCTGTGACACGCGATTTCTCGTCATGGAAGTGGACACTTCCGTGATGATAATTTTTGTAATGTCATGGGACACTTCTCGACAACCACAGTATGACTATCTTGATTCTGTCATAAATTTGTCATGGATGTACATGCATGACAGAAAACGTGACCTACTATGAGAAACACGTATCATCACGGAAGTGTATTTTTTTATAGTGCATGTAGCAGCATCAACATGTCGTGGTACAAATTTTGTCCCATTTGGGGTAGGTTTGGGTATATGCTTCTCACAAACCGGAGGATCTCACAACAAGCATGATGGTTTTCGGTAGGGAACGTCCCACCTTTGGGGACGAAACGATATCCATTGCCTCTTATAGCTTCCAATTTTTTTCTCGTGCCAACATAGAACAACATGAGTGTTGTGTGAATTTTTGTGATTTTTCAGGGTTCGTTTGGAGATTTTTATGCATTAACTGAGTTTTCAATGCATTTATGTGCATAATTCAAATTTGAACTACATGTGCATGCTCCAGTGCATATAAATTGGTTGAAAAATCAAATATGTGTCCTTGGGTGCATGCCTAGGTCCCATGCAAGAAATGGGAATGAGTTTCAAACACCAGGGCACCGTTGATTGCCGGCAAAACATTGAGATGCCTGGTTTTTAAATTCTAGTAAATCCAAAACTCGTCTGAAAATCATGAAACTTGGCACGCTATCATGGAGCGGCATCAACATGCCGTGGTAAAATTTTTGTCCCATTTGGGGCAGGTTTGGGTATATGCTTCTCACAAACCGGAGCTTCTCACATCAAGCATGATGGTTTTCGGTAGGGAACGTCCCACCTTTGGAGACGAAACAATATCCATTGCCACTTATTGCTTTCAAATTTTTTTCTCGTGTCAACATAGAACAACAGGAGTGTTGTGTGAATTTTTGTGATTTTTCGTGGTTCATTTGGACATTTTTATGCATTATCTGAGTTTTCAATGCATTTATGTGCATAATTCAAATTTGAACTACATGCGCATGCTCCAGTGCATATAAACTGGTTGAAAAATCAAATATGTGTCCTTGGGTGCATGATTAGGTCCCATGCTAGAAATGGGAATGAATTTCAAACACCAGGGCACCATTGATTGCCGGCAAAACATTGAGATGCCTGCTTTTAAATTCTAGTAAATCCAAAACTCGTCTGAAATTCATGAAACTTGGCATGCTATAATGGAGCGGCATCAACATGTCGTGGTACAAATTTTGTCCCATTTGGGGCAGGTTTGGGTCTATGCTTCTCACAAACCAGATCTTCTCACAACAAGCATGATGGTTTTCGGTAGGGAACGCCCCACCTTTGGGGATGAAACGATATCCATTGCCTCTTATTGCTTTCAAATTTTTTTCTCGTGTCAACATAGAACAACAAGAGTGTTGTGTGAATTTTTTTGATTTTTCGGGGTTCGTTTGGACTTTTGAATGCATTAACTGAGTTTTCAATGCATTTATGTGCATAATTCAAATTTGGACTACGTGTGCATGCTCCAGTGCATATAAATTGGTTGAAAAATCAAATTTCTGACCTTAGGTGCATGCTTAGGTCGCATGCAAGAAATGGGAATGAATTTCAAACACCAGGGCACCGTTGATTGCCGGCAAAACGTTGAGATACTTTGTTTTTAAATTCTACTAAATCTAAAACTTGTCTGAAATTCATGAAACTTGGCATGCTATCATGGAAGGGCACCGGACATGCTGTGGTATTTTCCGTGTCCATTTTGAGAGAAGGCGCACTCGAATAATGACAGCCAACAAAGGCATTTTGAAATAAAAATAGCTACCACTTTAATATCTCAAACGTTTGTATAATTCAAACCGTGTGCGTTCGGTTAACCATTCACGTGATGCCACGTGTCTTGGTTTTAATGGCTATAGGAGGTGTCGTGTGGACAGCTGCTTGACTGAATGAGGGGTGTGCGAGCGCAGTCCGGTGTGCAGGCTCACTGGGAAGCGTACAAGCTGTTCAACGCAGGATCTGTGCATCTCTTCAACGCAAATAGTTCAGATTACGGTATGCAAATTAAAGCCAGACTTCGGCGCTAAGCCAAGAGACACTTCGATTTGTCAAAATATGAAGCTAAAAATCAATATCACTATCTATTTTTTTAAACGAAAATTCAGTAATTAAGCATAGATTTCATTCATACTAGAGATTAAGCAGTCGTTCTCACCGGGAAGCGAGACAGCCTTGGACTGCCGCCCGCCTCGCTCCCACTGGTCTATATTAATGGCACCGCCGAGCGGCTGCACCCCCCATCCTCGCCACACACACAATTCCTCTATGTCCGCCCGCATCCTTAAAACCGCTCTGAGTCCTCAAAGCCGTCAGTGTACGAGGATTCCGCCGAAGTGCCCCATCGGAGGGAGTGGCGACGCCGGGGCTGCTGAAGCACCGAAGCACGGCGTGAATATGGAGACAGAGGTTTCTGTCCCCGCCGACGAGGTGGAGAACGAGGCTGCCAACAAGCGGAGGTGGTTCGAGAAAGAACCGCAAGCGACTCCAGCAGGCCTACACTTCATCAACAACTGATACGTCTTCAACGTATCTATAATTTTTTATTGCTCCATGCTATATTATCTACTGTTTTGGACCATATTGGGCTTTATTTTCCACTTTTATATTACTTTTAGGACTAACCTATTAACCGGAGGCCCAACCCAGAATTGCTGTTTTTTTGCCTATTTCAGTGTTTCGAATAAAGGAATATCAAACGGAGTCCAAACGGAATGAAACCTTCGGGAACGTGATTTTCTCAACAATTATGATGCAGGAGACTTGGACCCCCTATCAAGAAAGGAGGGAGGCGGTCACGAGGGTGGACGGCGCCCCCCCTAGGGCGCCCCCCTGCCTCGTGGGCCCCCCTTTGCTCCACCGACGTACTCCTTCCTCCTATATATACCTCACGCACCCCAAACGATCGACACTGAAGCCAAAACCTAATTCCACCGCCGCAACCTTCTGTACCCACGAGATCCCATCTTGGGGCCTGTTCCGGAGCTCCGCCGGAAGGGGAATCCACCACGGAGGGCTTCTACATCATCACCATAGCCCCTCCGATGAAGTGTGAGTAGTTTACCTCAGACCTTCGGGTCCATAGTTAGTAGCTAGATGGCTTCTTCTCTCTTTTTGGATCTCAATACAATGTTCTCCCCCTCTCTCGTGGAGATCTATTCGATGTAATCTTCTTTTTGCGGTGTGTTTGTTGAGACCGATGAATTGTCGGTTTATGATCAAGATTATCTATGATTGGTTATCTTTGCAAGTCTCTTCGAATTATCAGTTTGGTTTGGCCTACTAGATTGGTTTTTCTTGCAATGGGAGAAGTGCTTAGCTTTGGGTTCAATCTTGCGTGTCCTTTCCGGTGATGATGAGGGGCAGCAAGGCACGTATTGTATTCTTGCCATCGAGGATAACAAGATGGGGTATTTATCATATTGCATGAATTTATTCCTCTACATCATGTCATCTTTCTTAAGGCGTTACTCTGTTTTCTTGAACTTAATACTCTAGATGCATGCTGGATAGCGGTCGATGAGTGGAGTAATAGTAGTAGATGTAGGAAGGAGTCGGTCTACTTGTCTCGGGCGTGATGCCTATATACATGATCATACCTAGATATTCTCATAACTATGCTCAATTCTGTCAATTGCTCAACAGTAATTTGTTCACCCACAGTAGAATACTTGTGCTCTTGAAATCTATGGCCCCCGGGTCTATTCTCATCATAACAATCTCCATCACTTTATCATGGCTTTGCTTTTAATTTTCCTTTTATTTTACCTTGCATTTTTATACCAAAAATACCAAAAGTATTATATATCATCTCTATCAGATCTCACTCTCGTAAGTGACCGTGAAGGGATTGACAATCCCTAATCGCGTTGGTTGCGTTGAGCTATTTGTTTTGTGTAGGTACGAGGGACTCGCGCGTAGCCTCCTAATGGATTGCTACCTTGGTTCTCAAAAACTGAGGGAAATACTTACTCTACTTTGCTGCATCACCCTTTCCTCTTCAAGGAAATCCAATGCAGTGCTCAAGAGGTAGCAGGAAGATTTCTGGCACCGTTGCCGGGGAGTCTACGCAAAAGTCAACATACCAAGTACCCATCACAATCCCTTATCTCCCGCATTACATTATTTGCCATTTGCCTCTCGTTTTCCTCTCCCCCACTTCACCCTTGCCGTTTTATTCAACCTCTCTTTTCCGTTTGCCTTTTTCTCGCTTGCTTTTTGTTTGCTCGTGTGTTGGATTGCTTGCTTGTCACGATGGCTCAAGATAATACCAAATTGTGTGACTTTACCTGTACCAACAATAATGATTTCCTTAGCACTTCGATTGCTCCTCTTACCAATACTGAATCTTGTGAAATCAATACTGCTTTGTTGAATCTTGTTATGAAAGATCAATTCGCCGGCCTTCCTAGTGAAGATGCCGCTACTCATCTAAATAGCTTCGTTGATTTATGTGATATGCAAAAGAAGAAAGATGTCGATAATGATATTGTTAAATTGAAGCTATTTCCTTTTTCGCTTAGAGATCGTGCTAAAGCTTGGTTTTCGTCTTTGCCTAAAAATAGTATTGATTCTTGGAACAAGTGCAAAGATGCTTTTATCTCTAAGTATTTTCCTCCCGCTAAGATCATCTCTCTTAGAAACGATATTATGAATTTTAAGCAACTTGATCATGAACATGTTGCACAAGCTTGGGAGAGAATGAAATTAATGATACGTAATTGTCCTACTCAGGTTTGAACTTGTGGATGATTATACAAAAAATTATGCCGGATTGAATTTCGCTTCTAGAAATCTTTTAGATTCGGCCGCGGGAGGCACTTTTATGGAAATCACATTAGGAGATGCTACTAAACTCCTAGATAATATTATGGTTAATTATTCTCAATGGCACACTGAAAGATCTACTAATAAGAAAGTGCATGCGATAGAAGAAATTAATGTTTTGAGTGGAAAGATGGATGAACTTATGAAATTAATTGCTACTAAGAGTGTTTCTTCTCATCCTAATGACATGCCTTTTTCAACTTTGATCGAGAATAATAATGAATCTATGGATGTGAATTTTGTTGGTAGGAATAATTTTGGTAACAACGCGTATAGAGGGAACTTTAATCCTAGGCCTTATCCTAGTAATCCTTCTAATAATTATGGGAATTCCTACAACAACTCTTATGGAAATTTTAATAAGATTCCCTCTGAATTTGAGACTAGTGTTAAAGAGTTTATGAATTCGCAAAAGAATTTCAATGCCTTGCTTGAAGAGAAATTGCTTAAAGTTGATGAATTGGCTAGGAACGTTGATAGAATTTCTCTTGATGTTGCTTCTTTAAAGCTTAGATCTATTCCTCCTAAGCATGATATCAATGAGTCTCTCAAAGCCATGAGAATTTCCATTGATGAGTGCAAGGAAAGAACCGCTAGGATGCGTGCTATGAAAGATGCCTTTATTAAAGCGTGTTCTTCCAATTCCAATGAAAATCAAGATGGAGATCTAAAATTTATTGATATGTCCCCTATTAAATCTTTATTTTGCAATATGAATCTTGATGAAACTGAATATGATCCACCTTTACCTAGAAGGTGTTCCAAAAATTCGGAGTATTTAGATCTGGATGATGAAATTAATAAAAGTGGGATTGAAAAGATTAAAACCCTAGATGTTGCTAAACCCACTATATTGGATTTTGAGGAATTTAATTATGAAAGTTTCTCTTTAATTGATTGTATTTCCTTGTTGCAATCCGTGCTAAATTCTCCTCATGCTTATAGTCAAAATAAAGCCTTTACCAAACATATCATTGATGCCTTGATGCAATCTTATGAAGAAAAACTTGAGTTGGAAGTTTCTATCCCTAGATAACTTTATGATGAGTGGGAACCAACTATTAAAATTAATATTAAGGATCATGAATTTTATGCTTTATGTGATTTGGGTGCTAGTGTTTCCACTATTCCCAAAACTTTGTGTGATTTGCTAGATTTCCGTGATTTTGATGATTGCTCTCTAAACTTGCACCTTGCGGATTCCACTATTAAGAAACCTATGGGAAGAATTAATGATGTTCTTATTGTTGCAAATAGGAATTATGTGCCCGTAGATTTCATCGTTCTTGATATTGATTGCAATCCTTCTTGCCCTATTATTCTTGGTAGACCTTTCCTTAGAACGATTGGTGCAATTATTGATATGAAGGAAGGGAATATTAGATTACAATTTCCATTAAAGAAGGGCATGGAACACTTCCCTAGAAAGAAAATAAAATTACCATATGAATCTATCATGAGAGCCACTTATGGATTGCCTACCAAAGATGGCAATACCTAGATCTATCCTTGCTTTTATGCCTAGCTAGGGGCGTTAAACGATAGCGCTTATTGGGAGGCAACCCAATTTTATTTTAGTTTTTTTGCTTTTGTTTCTGTTTAGGAATAAATAATCCATCTACCTTCTGTTGATATGTGGTTTTATCTTTTAATTAGTGTTTGTGCAAAGTTAAACCTATAGGATCTTCTTGGATGATAGTTATTTGATCTTGCTATAATTTCCAGAAACTTTCTGTTCACGAAAACAATTGTTAAAAATCACCAGAACGTGATAAAATAGTGATTCAAATTGCTGCTGATCAATAAACAGATTGAATAGGTCTTTCTATTTTGGCTGATGTTTTTGAGTTCCAGAAGTTTGCGTTAGTTACAGATTACTACAGACTGTTCTGTTTTTGACAGATTCTGTTTTTCGTGTGTTGTTTGCTTATTTTGATGAATCTATGGCTAGTAAAATAGTTTATAAACCATAGAGAAGTTGTAATACAGTAGGTTTAACACCAATATAAATAAAGAATGAGTTCATTACAGTACCTTGAAGTGGTCTTTTGTTTTATTTCGCTAACGGAGCTCACGAGATTTCTGTTGAGTTTTGTGTTATGAAGTTTTCAAGTTTTGGGTGAAATATTTTGATGGATTATGGAACAAGGAGTGGCAAGAGCCTAAGCTTGGCGATGCCCATGGCACCCCCAAGATAATCCAAGGACACCAAAAAGTCAAATCATGGGGATGCCCCGGAAGGCATCCCCTCTTTCGTCTACTTCCATCGGTAATTTTACTTGGAGCAATATTTTTATTCACCACATGATATGTGTTTTGCTTGGAGCGTCTTGTATGATTTGAGTCTTTGATTTTTAGTTTACCACAATCATATTTGCTGTACACACCTTTTGAGAGAGCCATACATGATTGGAATTTGTTAGAATACTCTATGTGCTTCACTTATATCATTTGAGCTATATAGTTTTGCTCTAGTGCTTCACTTATATCTTTTAGAGCATGGTGGTGGATTTGTTTTATAGAAACTATTGATCTCTCATACTTCACTTAGATTATTTTGAGATTCTTAAATAGCATGGTAATTTTCTTAATAATAATAATATGCTTCTTATTCAAGATTTGTAAAACTTTCTTTTGAGTGCGTTGAATACTAAGAAAAGTTTGATGCTTGATAATTGTTTTGAGATATGGAGGTGATAATATCAAAGTCGTGCTAGTTGAGTAGTTGTGAATTTGAGAAATGCTTGTGTTGAAGTTTACAAGTCCCGTAGCATGCACGTATGGTAAACATTATGTAACAAATTTGAAACATGAGGTGTTATTTGATTGTCGTCCTTATGAGTGGCGGTCGGGGACGAGCGATGGTCTTTTCCTACCAATCTATCCCCCTAGGAGCATGCGCGTAGTGCTTTGGTTTTTGATGGCTTGTAGATTTTTGCAATAAGTATATAAGTTCTTTATGACTAATGTTGAGTCCATGGATTATACGCACTCTCACCCTTCCATCATTGCTAGCCTCTTCGGTACCATGCATTGCCCTTTCTCACATTGAGAGTTGGTGCAAACTTCGCCAGTGCATCCAAAACCCGTGATATGATACGCTCTTTCACACATAAACCTCCTTATATCTTCCTCAAAAAAGCCACCATACCTACCTATTATGGCATTTCCACAGCCATTCCAAGATATATTGCCATGCAACTTTCCACCATACCGTTCATCATGACACATCCATCATTGTCATATTGCTTAGCATGATCATGTAGTTGACATAGTATTTGTGGCAAAGCCACCATTCATAATTCTTTCATACATGTCACTCTTGGTTCATTGCATATCCTTACATCACGGAGGCATACATATAGAGTCATACTTTGTTCTAGTATCGAGTTGTAATCATTGATATGTAAATAAATAGAAGTGTGATGATCATCATTCAATAGAGCATTGTCCCAATAAAAAAAGAAGGAGAAAGGCCAAGGAAAAAAAAAGAAGGCCCAAAAAAAGAAGGCCCAAAAAAAGAAAAAATAAATAAATAAAGGGGGCACTGCTACTATCCTTTTTTTCCACACTTGTGCTTCAAAGTAGCACCATAATCTTCATGATAGAGAGTCTCTTGTTTTGTCATTTTCATATACTAGTGGGAATCTTTCATTATAGAACTTGGCTTGTATATTCCAACAATGGGCTTCCTCAAATGCCCTAGGTATTCGTGAGCAAGCAAGTTGGATGCACACCCACTTAGTTTCTTTTGTTGAGCTTTCATACATTTATAGCTCTAGTGCATCCGTTGCATGGCAATCCCTACTCCTTGCATTAACATCAATCGATGGGCATCTCCATAGTCTATTTATTAGCCTCGTTGATGTGAGATCTTCTTTTTTTTTGTCATCTCCACATAACCCCCATCATCATATTCTATTCCACCCATAGTGCCATATCCATGGCTCACGCTCATGTATTGTGTGAAGGTTTATAAAGTTTGAGATTATTAAAGTACGAAACAATTGCTTGGCTTGTCATTGGGGTTGTGCATGATGAGAGCATTCTTGTGTGACAAAAATGGAGCATGACTAAACTATATGATTTTGTAGGGATGAACTTTCTTTGGCCATGTTATTTTGAGAAGACATAATTGCTTAGTTAGTATGCTTAAAGTATTATTATTTTTATGTCAATATGAACTTTTGTCTTGAATCTTTCGGATCTGAATATTCATACCACAATTAAGAAGAATTACATTGAAATTATTCCAAGTAGAACTCCGCATCAAAAATTCTCTTTTTATCATTTACCTACTCGAGGACGAGCAGGAATTAAGCTTGGGGATACCTCATACGTCTCCAACGTATCTATAATCTTTTATTGCTCCATGCTATATTATATAGTGTTTTGGACCATATTGGACTTTATTTTCCACTTTTATATTACTTTTGGGACTAACCTATTAACCGGAGGCCCAACCCAGAATTGTTGTTTTTTTGCCTATTTCAGTGTTTCGAAGAAACGGAATATGGAACGGAGTCCAAACGGAATGAAACCTTCGGGAACGTGATTTTCTCAACAAATATGATCCAGGAGACTTGGACCCTCTGTCAAGAGAGGAGGGAGGCGGTCACGAGGGTGGAGGGTGCCCCCCATAGGGCGCGCCCCTTGTCTCATGGGCCCCCCTTTGCTCCACCGACGTACTCCTTCCTCCTATATATACCTACGTACCCCCAAACGATCAGATACGGAGCCAAAAACCTAATTCCACCGCTGCAACCTTCTGTACCCATGAGATCCCATCTTGGGGCCTGTTCCGGAGCTCCGCCGGAAGGGGAATCCACCACGGAGGGCTTCTACATCATCACCATAGCCCCTCCGATGAAGTGTGAGTAGTTTACCTCAGACCTTCGGGTCCATAGTAAGTAGCTAGATGGCTTCTTCTCTCTTTTTGGATCTCAATACAATGTTCTCCCCCTCTCTCGTGGAGATCTATTCGATGTAATATTCTTTTTGCGGTGTGTTTGTTGAGACCGATGAATTGTGGTTTTATGATTATCTATGAGCAATATTTGAATCTTCTCTGAATTCTTTTATGTATGATTGGTTATCTTTGCAAGTCTCTTTGAATTATCAGTTTGGTTTGGCCTACTAGATTGGTTTTTCTTCCAATGGGAGAAGTGCTTAGCTTTGGGTTCAATCTTGTGGTGTCCTTTCCCAGTGACAGTAGGGGCAGCAAGGCACGTATTGTATTGTTGCCATCGAGGATAACAAGATGGGGTATTTATCATATTGCATGAATTTATTCCTCTACATCATGTCATCTTGCTTAAGGCATTACTCTGTTTTCTTGAACTTAATACTCTAGATGCATGCTGGATAGCGGTCGATGAGTGGAGTAATAGTAGTAGATGCAGGAAGGAGTCGGTCTACTTGTCTTGGACGTGATGCCTATATACATGATCATACCTAGATATTCTCATAACTATGCTCAATTCTGTCAATTGCTCAACAGTAATTTGTTCACCCACCGTAGAATACTTATGCTCTTGAGAGAAGCCACTAGTGAAATCTATGCCCCCCGAGTCTATTCTCATCATAACAATCTCCAATCACTTTATTATTGCTTTGCTTTTTTACTTTGCCTTTTATTTTACCTAGCATCTTTATACCAAAAATACCAAAAATATTATCAATCATCTCTATCAGATCTCACTCTCGTAAGTGACCGTGAAGGGATTGCAACCCCTAATCGCGTTGGTTGCATTGAGCTATTTGTTTTGTGTAGGTACGAGGGACTCGCGCGTAGCCTCCTAATGGATTGATACCTTGGTTCTCAAAAACTGAGGGAAATACTTACTCTACTCTGCTGCATCACCATTTCCTCTTCAAGGAAATCCAACGCAGTGCTCAAGAGGTAGCAACAACCTCCCCGATGATATGTTGATAGTCATCATATCCCTCCTCCCAATCCAAAATTGGGCGAGGATAGCCGTCGTTTCCCGGCGGTGGCGTACCCTATGGCTCTGCACCCCTGTCGACCTCCTCCACGCCCACAAGCTCTGCCATGGCTATCGCCAAAGCTTGGATGTGTTCTCCTAGATCCTCAGAAGTCATCATGGCCCAATCAAAGGCCTTATCGCGGGCAAGTTCCGCTCCAATGGCAAGGAGCGAGCCAAGCATGACGAGTGGTTCCGATCCCGCGCCATAGATCAGCTCGAGAAGCTAAGTTATAATGATGGGCATATGAGCTTGCTGCCAATGTCCGCGCTCTGTTTCAAGCCCACGCTGCGCCTCGCCAAGTTCATGAACTGCCATCCCCCCTTAATGATGTGCCCGCTCTGTTTCTACCACGACTGAAGCACCTCGAGCTCGTCGCCGTCCGCATCCCAGAGGATGACATGGAGCGCCTGCTCCGCGGCTGTACTGCACTTGAGTTCCTACGTCTTCAGGCGATGAATTGGTCGAGTACCTTGCACATCACCTCCAGGACTCTCCGCACTATTTATGTGTGTTTCTGGTGCTGCAACGAGAGATAACAAAAGGTGGACCACAATATGGTCATTGATACGTCTCCGTCGTATCTACTTTTCCAAACACTTTGCCCTTGTTTTGGACTCTAACTTGTAGGATTTGAATGGAACTAACCCGGACTGACGTAGTTTTCAGCAGAATTGCCATGATGTTGTTTTATGTGCAGAAAACAAAAGTTCTCGGAATGACCTGAAACTCCACGGGATGTCTTATAAAAAATAATAAAAAATCCTCGCCAAAGATGAAGACCAGGGGGCCCACACCCTGTCCACGAGGGTGGGGGGCGCCCCCCCTCCTGGGCGCGCCTCCTACCTCATGGGCCCCCTGGACACCCTTCGACGCCAACTCCAACTCTATATATTGGCTTTCGGGGAGAAAAATCACAGAGAAAAAATCATCGCGTTTTACGATACGGAGCCGTCGCCATGCCCTAATCTCTCTCAGGAGGGCTGATCTGGAGTCCGTTCGGGGCTCCGGAGAGGGGGATTCGTCGTCTTCGTCATCATCAACCATCCTCCATCACCAATTTCATGATGCTCACCGCCGTGTGTGAGTAGTTCCATCATAGGCTTGCTGGACGGTGATGGGTTGGATGAGATTTATCATGTAATCGAGTTAGCTTTGTTGGGGTTTGATCCCTAGTATCCACTATGTTCTGAGATTGATGCTGCTATGACTTTCCTATGCTTAATGCTTGTCATTAGGGCCCGAGTGCCATGATTTCAGATCTGAACCTATTATGTTTTCATGAATATATGTGTGTTCTTGATCCTATCTTGCAAGTCTATAGTCACCTATTATGTGTTATGATCCGACAACCCCGAAGTGACAATAATCGGGATACTTCTCGGTGATGACCATAGTTTGAGGAGTTCATGTATTCACTATGTGCTAATGCTTTGCTCGGTTCTCTATTAAAAGGAGGCCTTAATATCCCTTAGTTTCCAATAGGACCCGCTGCCACGGGAGGGTAGGACAAAAGATGTCATGCAAGTTCTTTTCCATAAGCACGTATGACTATTTACTGAATACATGCCTACATTACATTGATGAATTGGAGCTAGTTCTGTGTCACCCTATGTTATGATCATTACATGACGAACCGCATCCGCATAATTATCCATCATCGATCCGGTGCCTACAAGCTTTCCATATACTGGTTTACGCTTATTTACTTTTCCGTTGCTACTGTTACAATCACTACAAAAATACCAAAAACATTACTTTTGCTGTCTTTACTTTCGTTACCGTTACCACCACTATCATATTACTTTGCTACTAAACACTTGGGTGATTATATGGCTAATATTAGAGGTGAACTTAAGCTTGTTAGCAAACATGCTTCTATGGTTACCACTCAAGTAGAGCAAGTACTTAAAGCTCAGAAAGAAGTGCTTGATGAAATGAATAGTAAGAAAAATGATTATGTTGTTAGAGTGGCTACTAGAACTGGTAGAATGACTCAGGAACCTTTGTATCCTGAAGGCCACCCTAAGAGAATCGAGCAAGATCCTCAGAAAAATAATATTGATATGCCTAGTTCTTCTAAAAGGAAGAAACAGAAAAATGATAGAATTGTGCAAACTTCTAGTGAACATGTTGCTGAACCACATGATAATCCAAATGACATCTCTATGTCAAATGCTGAAACACAATCCGATAATGAACATGAACCTAGTGAAAATGTTAATCATGATGTTCATGATGATGCTCAACCTAGTAATGATAATGATGTAGAAGTTGAACCTGCTGTTGATCTTGATAACCCACAATCAAAGAATCAACGTTATGATAAAAGAGACTTCGTTGCTAGGAAACATGGTAAAAAAGGGAACCATGGGTTCAGAAACCCATGCCTTTTCGTCCCAAGCCATCCAAGAAAAAGGATGATGAGGATTTTGAGCGCTTTGCTGAAATGATTAGACCCATCTTTTTGCGTATGCGATTAACTGATATGCTCAAAATGAATCCTTATGCTAAATATATGAAAGATATTGTTACAAATAAAAGAAAGATACCGGAAGCTGAAATTTCCACCATGCTTGCTAATTATACTTTTAAGGGTGGAATAACAAAGAAACTTGGAGATCCAGGAGCACCTACTATACCATGCTCCATTAAGAGAAATTATGTTAAAACTGCTTTATGTGATCTTGGAGCCGGTTTTAGTGTTATGCCTCTCTCCTTATATCGTAGACTTGACTTGAATAAGATGACACCTACTGAAATATATTTGCAAATGGCTGATAAATCAGCTGCTATACCTGTCGGTATTTGTGAGGATGTGCCTGTTGTGGTTGCAAACGTTACTATTTTAACGGACTTTGTTATTCTTGATATTCCCGAGGACGATAGTATGTCTATTATTCTTGGAAGACCTTTCCTTAACACTGCAGGGGCTGTTATTGATTGCAACAAAGGCAATGTCACTTTTCATGTTAATGGTAATGAGCATACGGTACACTTTCCGAGGAAACAACCTCAAGTTCATAGTATCAACTCTATTGGAAAAATTCCATCGATTATATTTGGAGGTTTTGAATTTCCTCTCCCTACTGTCAAGAAGAAATATGATATACTTATTATTGGGGATGTACATATCCCTGTTGAGGTAACATAGTGTTATTCGAAATTTCTCCGGTTCCATGTTAATCGGAATGAGTTTGTTAACAAGACTTGATCTACCTTGTTAGTGGATTCCTTTTGATGAGCATGAGATGGATGAAACTAGAAGCACAACCTTCTGTACCCTCTTTATATTTTTCTGTTCTTTAGTAGAAATAAAGTAAAATAGTTTTTTCTGTCTGTTTCCTGATTTATCCGTGCAATATAAAAATATCCCGAAAATAAAAGTCCTCAGAATGCCATGCCAATTTAATATGATTTTTC
This sequence comes from Aegilops longissima, assembly GCA_021605205.1. Taxonomy (NCBI): domain Eukaryota; kingdom Viridiplantae; phylum Streptophyta; class Magnoliopsida; order Poales; family Poaceae; genus Aegilops; species Aegilops longissima. Next base: position 462,540,069 of record CM038679.1, read on the forward strand.
AGGAATATTTGAGGATTTTTAGTGCAAAATTTACCGCGGGGGGAGCTGCCACCTGGCCACGAGGGTGGAGGGCGCGCCCCCTGCCTCATGGGCCCACGGTGGCCCTCCTCCACTTATCCCTGCACCCATCTTCTTCCTCTGCCTCACACAAACCCGAAAAACCAACTCAAGCACAAGTTCCAGCCACTTTTGCTGTGATTTTCGATCTCCTTGCTCAAGGCACCTCTCGCAAAACTGCTTGGGGAGATTGTTCCTTTGTATGTGACTCCTCCATTGGTCCAATTATTTTTTGTTCTAGTGCTTTATTCTTTGCAAATTTGTGCTGCATAGGTGACCATGTTCTTGAGCTTGCATGTCAAATTTATATGGTTCCAAGTAGTTCTAATGCTTGATATATGCTCTAGGCACTTGTATGAGTAGTTGCTATCAGTTTTATTGAAGTTGGTTCACTTTTGTTTGAAGTTACTAAAAATTTCAGATTATTTCATAAATAATGAAGAGACTTTTGAGGGGCTCGTCGAGCCGAAGCTCGAAGGAAAAACAAAAGGAAGAAGAGCAGAAGCCCAAATTTAATTTGCCTCAGATCATGGAGGTCCGCCGTGTGAATGGCCTTCCGATGACTTCTTGAGGAGAGCCGGGATTTATGAGGATTTCTATCTATTAATTGAGAACGCCGGCCTCACCGACTTCCTCCGCGACTAACGTCATCAGTATCTCTTACTCACAAGCACTTTCGTGCAGAACTTCTACTTTTTCCCTAAGAAATCACCTCCAACAGTAGAGTTTCATTTATATGACGTTGTTAAGGAGATGACATTAGCTGAATTTTGCGAGGTTTGCAAAATACCCTTTGAGGGCACCTTAGATGAACCATACTGTAATGAAGTGGAAGCTTTTATTAACACTATCACTGTGGGAGAAACCAGGAAGGTTTCTGATGCAAGAATTACTAGCATACATTTTCCTGTTTTGCGATACTTTGCCTTATTTGCTAGTCGTTGCTTAATTGGTCGCGGGAACTGTGGAAACCTTAGTGTTCCTGATATTATTATTTTGTTCCATGGTTTATACCGCAATAACTCTGTTAGTATGGGTGGAATTGTTGCTAGACGGTTAAGTCTGAACCGTACTAAGGGCCCCATCTTTGGAGGCATTTATGCTTCATGCCTAGCTGAATATTTTGAAATACCTATTAGGCATGAGGAGAAAGAAGAAACCTCATTGCCCCGTGCTTATTTAGATTATAAGAGTATGCTGGCGCATAATTTTCTTGTTAAGAGTTGCAAAGGGGAGCTCAAATATAAATTGTACTTTGATAAACATCACCCTGAGACTATTACTTTGCCTGCTCCCTCTTTGTTTAACTTGTCTACAGGTCCTTACATTGTTCTGTGGGCGGCTGTTCAAGCCTATCGGAATCATGCACCAGCCCCGGAACCGGAGCCACAAGATGAGCCTCCACGACAATCTGTTTATTCTTGGGATCCTGAGGCGGTTGCCAGCCAGTGGCAGTCAGAGTCCTCTTCATCACATTATGATCCCAACTATTCTGCATCGCAGTACGACCCCATCTACACCTACGGGTATCCGCCAGGCTATCCCTGGCAATAGACCAACTTAGGCCAAAAGCCTAAGCTTGGGGGAGTACGTATTTCTCACCGACATTACATTTATGCTCACACACACTCATTGCTAGATGTGGGTGCTCATACTCTTACACTGTAATATCCATGTTAGTTTACTTTCTTTTTCCTGCTTTCTTCTTGTGTGTTTAATAAACCTTAAGAAAAAACCAAAAAAATTAGTAGTAGTTTATTTTTCCTGCTGTAGTAGTAGTAGTTAAAAAGAAAACCCAAAAATATCTCCCGTTCTTCTTTTGCTTGTTGGGAGCTTTCCCGTGTAAATAGTTTTTATTTCCTTTCTTTTCTTTGGGGGTCAGTAGGAGAAGACCATGATTAAATTGTTGAAGTGGCTCTTATATGCATCATTGTTGATTTAACCAAGAGCCCATATTGCCTTGTCTTCTCCTGTTTATTGAATTCTTGCATATTCCAGCTTAGTCCAATGCACGTGCACTCTTATTATTATTCACACCGTTCGGTCGTGCAAGTGAAAGGCAATTATGATGATATATGATGGACTGACTGAGATGGGAAAAGCTGGTATGAACTCGACCTCTTTTGTTTTTGTAAATATGATGAGTTCATCGTTCTTGATTCAGCTTATTATGAATAAACATGCTTGCAATGACAATTAGAGATCATAGTTGCTTGTGACATGCTTGATTAGCTACGAGTTATAATGGTTTACCTTGCGTGCCAACATGCTATTAAAATGGTTGTGATGTGGTATGATGGGGTGGTATCCTCCTTTGAATGATTTAAGTGACTTGACTTGGCATATGTTCACGCATGTAGTTGAAACAAATCAACATAGCCTTCACGATATTTATGTTCATGGTGGATTATATCCTAATCATGCTTGTATTCAATGTTTATTAATTTTAATGCATGTTCATGACTGTTGTCGCTCTCTAGTTGGTCGCTTCCCAGTCTTTTGCTAGCCTTACTTGTACTAAGCGGGAATACTGCTTGTGCATCCAATCCCTTAAACCCCAAAGTTATTCCATATGAGTCCACTATACCTTCCTATATGCGTTATCTACCTGCCGTTCCAAGTAAATTTGTATGTGCCAAACTCTAAACCTTCAAATAAACATTCTGTTTTGCATGCTCGAATAGCTCATATATCAACTAGTGCTGCCCTTATCTTCCGTGTTAGGTGGGTTATCCTCAAGAGGAGTGGACTCCGCTCCTCACTCACGAGAAAATGGCTGGTCACTGGGATGCCCAGTCCCATGCTTTATGCAAACTAAATCAAAATAATTGCAAACAAAACTCCCCTGGGACCCGCTGAATGTTGGAGGCACTCGTTGTTTCGAGTGAGCCATGGATTGATGCTTGTGGAGGAGGGGGAGTATAAACTTTACCATTCTGTTTGGGAACCGCCTATAATTTGTTTAGCATGGAAGATATCGTCATCTCTTAGTTGTTATGTTGACAATGAAAGTATGCCGCTCAAAATACAATTTATCTCTATTTCAAAATCGAGCTCTGGCACGTCTACAAATCCCTGCTTCCCTCTACGAAGGGCCTAACTATTTACTTTCATGTTGAGTCATCACCCTCTTATTAAAAGCACTAGCTGGAGAGCACATCTGTCATTTGCGTTCCTTACTATTAATTTATATCGGGTATGACTATGATTGGATCTCTTTTACCATGAATTACAATGTCTAGTCAGTCCTTGATCTTTGAAGGTGCTCTGCATTTATGTTTTGCGGTCTTAGAAAGGGCTAGCGAGATACCATCTTGTTATATCATATTATGATTATTTTGAGAAAGTGTTGTCATCCGAGATTTATTATTATGGTCTGCTAGCTGATTATGTTATTGATATGAGTAAACATGAGACCTGAGAATTATTGCAAATGTGGTTAGTTATGATCTTTGCTGAAAACCTGAATGCTGGCTTGACATAAGTACAACAACAAGAGCAAACAGAGTTTGTAAAAGATTTTCTTTTTCTCTTTCAGTTTTTCAACTGAATTGCTTGAGGACAAGCAAGGGTTTAAGCTTGGGGGAGTTGATACGTTTCCGCCGTATCTACTTTTCCAAACACTTTTGCCCTTGTTTTGGACTCTAACTTGTATGATTTGAATGGAACTAACCCGGACTGACGCTGTTTTCAGCAGAATTGCCATGATGTTGTTTTATGTGCAAAAAACAAAATTTCTCGGAATGACCTGAAACTCCACGGGATGTATTATAAAAAATAATAAAAAATCCTCGCCAAAGATGAAGACCAGGGGGCCCACACCCTGTTCACGAGGGTGGGGGCGCGCCCCCCTACCTCGTGGGCCCCCTGGACACCCTCCGACGCCAAGTCCAACTCTATATATTGGCTTTCGGGGAGAGAAAAATCAGAGAGAAAAAATCATCGCGTTTTACGATACGGAGCCGCCGCCAAGCCCTAATCTCTCTCGGGAGGGCTGATCTGGAGTCCGTTCGGGGCTCCAGAGAGGGGGTTTCGTCGTCGTCGTCATCATCAACCATCCCCCATCACCAATTTCATGATGCTCACCGCCGTGTGTGAGTAATTCCATCGTAGGCTTGCTGGACGGTGATGGGTTGGATGAGATTTACCATGTAATCGAGTTAGCTTTGTTAGGGTTTGATCCCTAGTATCCACTATGTTCTGAGATTGATGTTGCTATGACTTTGCTATGCTTAATGCTTGTCACTAGGGCCCGAGTGCCATGATTTCAGATCTGAACCTATTATGTTTTCATGAATATATGTGTGTTCTTGATCCTATCTTGCAAGTCTATAGTCACCTATTATGTGTTATGATCCGACAACCCCGAAGTGACAATAATCGGGATACTTCTCGGTGATGACCATAGTTTGAGGAGTTCATGTATTCACTATGTGCGAATGCTTTGTTCCGGTTCTCTATTAAAAGGAGGCCTTAATATCCCTTAGTTTCCAATAGGACCCCGCTGCCACGGGAGGGTAGGACAAAAGATGTCATGCAAGTTATTTTCCATAAGCACGTATGACTATTTACGGAATACATGCCTACATTATATTGATGAATTGGAGCTAGTTCTGTGTCACCCTATGTTATGACTGTTACATGACGAACCGCATCCGGCATAATTATCCATCACTGATCCGGTGCCTATGAGCTTTCCATATAGTGGTTTACGCTAATTTACTTTTCCGTTGCTACTGTCACAATCACTACAAAAATACCAAAAACATTACTTTTGTTGTCTTTACTTTCGTTACTGTTACCACCACTATCATATTACTTTGCTACTAAACACTTCGCTGCAGATACTAAGTTTCCAGGTGTGGTTGAATTGACCACTCAGCTGCTTATACTTGAGAATATTCTTTGGCCCACCTTGTGTTGAATCAACAAATTTGGGTTGAATACTTTACCCTCGAAAACTGTTGCGATCCCCTATACTTCTGGTTATCAAGACCTTTTTCTGGCGCCGTTGCCGGGGAGCATAGCTCTATTCTTTGAGTCACTTTGGATTTGTATCTGCTGGACACTATGAAGAACTTGAAAGACGCTAAGACAACAATTTATCCTCAACTACGAGGGGAGGTAAGGAACTGCCATCTAGCTCTGCACTTGATTCACCTTCTGTTATGAGTAAGCTAGCGACACCTAAACCTGCTTCGCTATTCGCTTACGATATGTCGCATGTTATTGATGATGCCACTTCTGCTATGCATGATACTTATGATGAAACTACTTCTATGCTTGATACTACTATGCCCCTTGGTGAATTTCTAGATGAACAAATTTCTAGGTCTAGAGAAAGAGAAACTATTGAAACTGAATACAATGATGAAAGTGATGATGAAAATATGCCTGCTATTCCGGAGGGTTATCTTTTTGATGCGGAATCTTCTGCAACTATTTTTGCTTGCCAGGATAGATACGAACTTAAGAGGCTGCTAGTTAAATGGAGTAAAGAATCTATTAGAGATAGGATGAGACTTGACCCTGCTTTTGCTACTTCACCTATATGTGTTCCTGATGAGGATTATGAATTCTCTGTTGATCCTGATATAGTTACTTTGGTTGAATCTGATCCCTTTTATGGCTATGAATCTGAAACTGTTGTGGCACATCTTACTAAGTTAAATGATATAGCTGCCATGTTTACTAATGATGAGAGATCGCGCTACTTTTATATACTCAAAATATTTCCATTCTCATTAAAGGGTGATGCTAAGATATGGTTTAATTCTCTTGATCCTGGTTGTGTGCGTAGTCCCCTGGATATGATTTATTACATCTGTGCTAAATATTTCCCTGCTCATAAGAAACAAGCTGCTTTGAGGGAAATATACAACTTCGTGCAAATTGAAGAAGAGAGTCTCCCACAAGCTTGGGGGAGGCTTCTCAAGTTACTTAATGCTTTGCCAGATCATCCTCTTAAGAAACCTGAAATACTTGATATCTTTTATAATGGACTAACCGATGCTTCCAAAGATTACCTGGATAGTTGTGCTAGTTCTCTTTTCAGGGAAAGAACGCCAGATGAAGCTAAAATTCTATTGAATAATATGTTGACAAATGAAAATAATTGGACACCTCCTGAGCCAACTCCCACTTAGATATCCCTCTAATCATCTAAGTGATCACGTGATCCATATCAACTAAACCATGTCCGATCATCATGTGAGATGGAGTAGTTTTCAACGGTGAACATCACTATGTTGATCATATATACTATATGATTCATGCTCGACCTTTCGGTCTCAGTGTTCCGAGGCCATATCTGCATATGCTAGGCTCGTCAAGTTTAACCCGAGTATTCTGCGTGTGCAAAACGGGCTTGAACCCGTTGTATGTGAACGTAGAGCCTATCACACCCGATCATCACGTGGTGTCTCGGCATGACGAACTGTAGCAACGGTGCATACTCAGGAAGAACACTTATACCTTGAAATTTAGAGAGAGAGATCATCTTATAATGCTACCGCCGAACTAATAAAAATAAGATGCATAAAGGATAAACATCACATGCAATCAATATAAGTGATATGATATGGCCATCATCATCTTGTGCCTTTGATCTCCATCTTCAAAGCACCGTCATGATCACCGTCATCACCGGCTTGACACCTTGATCTCCATCGAAGCATCGTTGTCATCTCGCCAACTATTGCTTCTACAACTATCGCTACCGCTTAGTGATAAAGTAAATCAATTACATGGAGATTGCATTTCATACAATAAAGCGACAACCATATGGCTCCTGCCAGTTGCCGACAACTCTGTTACAAAACATGATCATCTCATACAACAATTTATATAATCACGTCTTGACCATATCACATCACAACATGCCCTGCAAAAACAAGTTAGACGTCCTCTACTTTGTTGTTGCAAGTTTTACGTGGCTGCTACGGGCTTAGCAAGAACTGTTCTTACCTACGCATGAAAACCACAATGATTTTTCGTCAAGTTTGTTGTTTTGACCTTCAACAAGGAACGGGCGTAGTCACACTCGACTCAATTGAAGTTGGAGAAACAGACACCCACTAGCCACCTGTGTGCGAAGCACGTCAGTAGAACCAGTCTCGCGTAAGCGTACGCGTAGTGTCGATCTGAGCCGCTTCATCCAATAATACCGCCGAATCAAAGTATGACATGCTGGTAAGCTGTATGACTATTATCGCCCACAACTCTTTGTGTTCTACTCGTGCATATAACATCTACGCATAGACCTGGCTCTGATGCAACTGTTGGGGAACGCGGTAATTTCAAAAAATATCCTACGCACACGCAAGATCCATTTAGGTGATGCATAGCAACGAGAGGGGAGAGTGTTGTCCACGTACCCTCATAGACCGTGAGCGGAAGCGTTATGACAACGCGGTTGATGTAGTCGTACGTCTTCACGATCCGATCGATCCTAGCACCGAAGGCATGGCACCTCCGCGATCTGCACATGTTCAGCTCGGTGACGTCCCACGAACTCTAGATCCAGCTAAGGTCAAGGGAGAGTTTCGTCAGCACGACGGCGTGGTGATGGTTATGATCAAGCTACCAGCGCAGGGCTTCGCATAAGCACTGCAACGATATGACCGAGGTGGAAATCTGTGGAGGGGGGCACCGCACACAGCTAAACAATCAACTTGTGTGTCTATGGGTGGCCCCCTCCCCCGTATATAAAAGGAGTGGACTAGGGGAGGGCCAGCCCTCATAGGGCGCGCCCAAGGGGGGAGTCCTACTCCCGGTAGGAGTAGGTTTCCCCCTTCCCTAGTAGGAGTAGGAGAAGAAGGAAGAGGGAGAGGGAGAGAAGGAAAGGGGGGCCGGCCCCCCTCCCAATTCGGATTGGGCTTGGGGGGCGCGCGCCCCCACCTTAGCCGCCTTCTCCTCTCTTCCACTAAGGCCCAATAAGGCCCATTGACTCCCCAGGGGTTCCGGTAACCCCCCGGTACTCCGGCAAATGCTCGAACTCATCCGGAACCCTTCTGGTGTCCAAACATAGCCTTCCAATATATAGTACTTTATGTCTCAACCATTTCGAGACTCCTCGTCATGTCCGTGATCACATGTGGGACTCCGAACTACCTTTGGTACATCAAAACACATAAACTCATAATACTGATCGTCATCGAACGTTAAGCGTGCGGACCCTACGGGTTCGAGAACTATGTAGACATTATCGAGACTCACTTCCGATCAATAACCAATAGCGGAACCTGGATGCTCATATTGGTTCCTACATATTCTACGATGATCTTTATCGGTCAAATCGCATAACAACATACGTTGTTCCCTTTGTCATCGGTATGTTACTTGCCCGAGACTTGATCGTCGGAATCATCATACCTAGTTCAATCTCATTACCAGCAAGCCTATTTACTCATTCTGTAATGCATCATCCAGCAACTAACTCATTAGTCACATTGCTTGCAAGGCTTATAGTGATGTGCATTACCGAGAGGGCCCAGAGATACCTCTCCGATACATGGAGTGACAAATCCAAATCTTGATCTATGCCAACCCAACAAACACTTTTGGAGACACCTGTAAAGCATCTTTATATTCACCCAGTTACGTTGTGACGTTTGATAGCACACAAGGTGTTCCTCCGGTATTCGGGGTTGCATAATCTCATAGTCCGAGGAACATGTATAAGTCATGAAGAAAGCAGTAGCAATAAACTAAATGATCATAGTGCTAAGCTAACGGATGGGTCTTGTCCATCGCATCATTCTCTAATGATGTGATCCCGTTCATCAAATGACAACACATGTGTATGGTCAGGAAACTTAACCATCTTTGATTAACGAGCTAGTCTAGTAGAGGCATACTAGGGACACTTTGTTTTGTCTATGTATTCACACATGTATCAAGTTTCTGGTTAATACAATTCTAGCACGAATAATAAACATCTATCCTGATATAAGGAAATATAAATAACAACTTTATTATTGCCTCTAGGGCATATTTCCTTCAGTCTCCCACTTGCACTAGAGTTAATAATCTAGTTCACATCATCATGTGATTTAACACCAATAGTTCACATCTTTATGTGATTAGTTCACATCTCCATGTGACTAATACCCAAAGGGTTTACTAGAGTCAATAATCTAGTTCACATCTCTATGTGATTAACACCCAAAGAGTGATCATGTTTTGCTTTGTCAGAGAAGTTTAGTCAACGGGTCTGCCACATTCAGAGCCTATGTATTTTGCAAATTTTCTATGTCTACAATGATCTGCACGGAGCTACTCTAGCTAATTGCTCCCACTTTCATATGTATCCAGATTGAGACTTAGAGTCATCCGGATCAGTGTCAACGCTTGCATCGATGTAACCCTTTACGACGAACTTTTTGTCACCTCCATAATCAAGAAACATGCCCTTATTCCACTAAGGATAATTTTGACCGCTGTCCAGTGATCCACTCCTGGATCATTATTGTACCCTCTTGCCAAACTCATGGTGAGGTACACAATAGGTCTGGTACACAACATAGCATACTTTATAGAACCTATGACTGAGGCATAGAGAATGACTTCTCATTCTCTTTCTGTTTTCTGCCGTGGTCGGGTTTTGAGTCTTTACTCAACTTCACACCTTGCAACACAGGAAAGAACTCTTTCTTTGACCGTTCCATTTTGAACTACTTCAAAAACGTGTCAAGGTATGTACTCGTTGAAAAAATTTATCAAGCGTCCTCATCTATCTCTAGAGATCTTGATGATCAATATGTAAGCAGCTTCACCGATGTCTTTCTTTGAAAAACTCCTTTCAAACACTCCTTTATGCTTTCCAGAAAATTCTACATCATTTCCGATCAACAATATGTCATTCACATATACTTATCAGAAAGGTTGTAGTGCTCCCACTCACTTTCTTGTAAATACAGGCTTCACCGCAAGTCTATATAAAACTATATGCTTTGATCAACTTATCAAAGTGTATATTCCAACTCCAAGATGCTTGCACCAGTCCATAGATGGATCGCTGGAGCTTGCATATTTTGTTAGCGCCTTTAGGATTGACAAAACCTTTTGGTTGTATCATATACAACTCTTCTTTAAGAAATCCATTAAGGAATGCAATTTTGACATCCATTTGCCAGATTTCGTAAAATGTGGCAATTGCTAACATGATTCGGACAGACTTAAGCATCGCTCGAGTGAGAAAATCTTATCGTAGTCAACACCTTGAACCTGTCAAAAACTTTTTGCGACAATTCGAGCTTTGTAGACACTGGTACGCATCGGTCCTAAACAAATGGTTTTTAACCCCTTTCCGCGACGGCATTCAGAACCTATTTGCTTGCAAAGATAGAAATGATCTTAAGAAACTGTTAGCTAAGCCGAAAGAAAAGTCTTTGAATGCTAGAATGAAATATGACCCTGATTTTGCTACTTCACCTATCTGTATTTCTGATAAGGATTATGATTTCTCTGTCGATCCTGAGCTAATTATTTTGGTTGAATCTGATCCTTTTTATGACTATGAATCTGACACTATTGTAGCACATCTCACTAAATTGAATGATATAGCCACCCTATTCACTCATGAGGAAAAAATTCGTTACTACTATATCCTTAAGTTATGTCCGTTCTCATTAAAGGGTGATGCTTAAACATGGTTTAATTCTCTTGCTCCTGGTTGTGTGCGTAGTCCCCAGGATATGATTTATTACTTCTCTGCTAAATATTTCCCCGCTCATAAGAACCAAGCTGCCTTAACGGAAATATATAATTTTGTGCAAATTGAAGAAGAGAGTCTCCCACAAGCTTGGGGAGGCTTCTCCGATTACTTAATGCTTTGCCTGATCATCCTCTCAAGAAAAATGAAATACTTGATATCTTTTATAATGGACTAACCGATGCTTCCAGAGACCACCTGGATAGTTGTGCTGGTTGTGATTTCAGAGAAAGAACTGTTGAGCAAGCAAAACTGCTATTGAATAATATATTGAGTAATGATAATGATTGGACACTTCCTGAACCAACTCCGAAGAAAAGGGGTATTCTAATTCTCAATCCTAGAGATATGCAAGAGGCAAAGAAATCTATGAAAGAAAAGGGTATTAAAGCTGAAGATGTTAAGAATTTACCACCTATTGAAGAAATACATGGTCTTAATAACCCGACATAGGTAGTAAAGGTAAATTCTCTCTATAGATTTGATGAAGGTGATATTCCTCGTAATAAGTCTGCTAGCCAATGCTTGGATGAGTTTGATAATTTTATTGTTAAACAAGAAAACTTCAATGCTTATGTTGGTAGACAATTGAAAAGTAATGCTTATATGATTGAACACTTGAGTGATTATATGTCTAGAGTTAAAGGTGACCTTAAGCTTATTAGTAAACATGCTTCTATGGTTACCACCCAGGTAGAACAAGTGCTTAAAGAAGAAGATGATTTGCTCAATGAATTAAATAATAAGAAAAATGATAATGATGTTAGAGTTATGACTAGAGGGGGTAGAATTACTCAGGAACCTTTGTATCCTGAGGTCCACCCTAAGAGAGTTGAGCAAGATTCTTAGAGAACTAATGTTGATACACCTAGTCCTTCTAAGAAGAAGAAAAATAAAAATGATAGGACTTTGCATGCTTCTAGTGAACCTGTTGTTGACACACTTGAGAATCCTAATGATATTTCTATTTCTGATGCTGAAACACAATCTGTAATGAACATGAACTTAGTGATAATGTTAATGATGATGTTCATATTGATGCTCAACCTAGCAATAACAATGATGTAGAGATTGAACCTGCTGTTGATCTTGATAACCCACAATCAAAGAATCAACGTTATGATAAGAGAGACTTTGTTGCTAAGAAGCACAGTAAAGAAAGAGAACCATGGGTTCAGAAACCCATGCCTTTTCCTCCTAAACCATCCAAGAAAAAGGATGATGAGGACTTTGAGCGCTTTGCTGAAATGATTAGACCTATCTTTTTGCGTATGCGTTTGACCGATATGCTTAAAATGAATCCTTATGCTAAGTATATGAAGGATATCGTTACAAATAAAAGGAAGATACCGGAAGCTGAAATTTCCACCATGCTTGCCAATTATACTTTTAAAGGTGGAATGCCAAAAAAACTAGGAGATCCAGGAGTACCAACTATACCATGCTCCATTAAAAGAAACTATGTTAAAACTGCTTTATGTGATCTTGGAGCCGGTGTTAGTGTTATTGAAAGTGCAACTATCCCTAGGTGGTTTTGGTAATTCATAACAACATATAGCTCATTGAGCTAATGCTATTCCAAGACAAATATTTCAGGAAAGCTCAATGAATAGCATGGCATGGATGATGAAAGTGGATCCCTCAAAATATCAAGGACAAAGGATTGGCTCAAGCTCAAAAGCTCAAGACTCTACATTTTACATTTTAGTGATCTAAGATCACATTGAGTCCATAGGAAAAGCCAATACTATCAAGAAGGGATGAGGTGTTGCTTAATGAGCCTTTTGCTTCATGTGCTTAGTGATATGCTCCAAAACCCTCCACTACTTTCTCACATCCACATATGACCCAAACCTAAAGTCAAACTCGGCCCTACCGATTCTTTCTATCCGGCGCCACCGAGTTCAGATGTCTTAGCCACTGCCACAAACCCTAGGCAAATCGGTCTCACCGATAGGGATCTCGGTCTCACCGAGATGGGATTGTAATCTCTCTGTTTCCCTTTCGTAACTTTTCGGTCTCACCGAAAGAGCGAATCGGTCCCACCGAGATTACAATGTAAACTCTCTGTTTCCCTTTTGTAACTTTTCGGTCTCAACGAAAGAGCAAATCGGTCCCACCGAGTTTACCTGACCAACTCTCTAGTTAGCTAATTACCAAATTTGGTCTCACCGAGATTGTGTAATCGGTCTCACCGAGATTACGTTATGCCCTAACCCTAACCATATCGGTCCTACCGAGTTGCATGTTAGTCCCACCGAAAACCCTAACGGTCACTAGGTTTACTAAATCGGTCTGACCGAGTTTGTTGATTCGGTCCCACCGAGTTTGGTAAATTGTGTGTAACGGTTGGATTTTGTGTGGAGGCTATATATACCCCTCCACCTCCTCTTCATTCGTGGAGAGAGCCATCAAAACAAACCTACACTTCCAACTTACCAGTTCTGAGAGAGAACCACCTACTCATGTGTTGAGGCCAAGATATTCCATTCCAACCATATGAATCTTGATCTCTAGCCTTCCCCAAGTTGCTTTCCACTCAAATCTTCTTTCCACCAGATCCAAATCCTATGAGAGAGAGTTGAGTGTTGGGGAGACTTTCATTTGAAGCACAAGATCAAGGAGTTCATCATCAACACACCATTTGTTACTTCTTGGAGAGTGGTGTCTCCTAGATTGGCTAGGTGTCACTTGGGAGCCTCCGACAAGATTGTGGAGTTGAACCAAGGAGTTTGTAAGGGCAAGGAGATCGCCTACTTGTAGTGAAAGATCTACCGCTAGTGAGGCAAGTCCTTCGTGGGCGATGGCCATGGTGGGATAGACAAGGTTGCTTCTTCGTGGACCCTTCGTGGGTGGAGCCCTCTGTGGACTCACAAGAACTGCTACCCTCGTGGGTTGAAGTCTCCATCAATGTGGATGTACGATAGCACCACCTATCGGAACCACGACAAAAACATCTGCGTCTCCAATTGCATTTGAATTCTCCAAACCCTTCCCTTTACTTTCTTGCAAGTTGCATGCTTTATTTTCCGCTGCCTATATACTCTTTGCATGCTTGCTTGAATTGCGTGATGATTGCTTGAATTGCTAAAAGTTAGCTAAAATCTGCCAAAGTCTAGAATTGGGAAAAGGCATAGCTTTTAATTGGTCAAGTAGTCTAATCACCCCCCCCCCTCTAGACATACTTCAAGGTCCTACAAGTGGTATCAGAGCTTAGGTCCCCATTTGCTTTGATTTCCATAGCTTTTGGTGGTCATAGCCTTGGTCTCACAACCTAGGAGAGTATGGCGTCTAGCAAGGGAAATTATCACCGTAGAGGTCCTTACTTTGATGGCACTAATTTTGCTAGTTGGAAGCATAAGATGAAAATGCATATTCTCGGACATAACCCCGTCGTTTGGGCTATTGTGTGTATTGGCTTGCAAGGTGAATTCTTTGATGGGGGAGAACCGAACCGTGAAGCTAGTGCGGAAGAGTTGAAGATGTTGCAATACAACGCTCAAGCTTGTGATATCCTCTTCAATGGATTGTGCCCCGAAGAATTCAACAAAATCAGCCGTCTTGAGAATGCAAAGGAAATTTGGGATACTTTGATTGATATGCATGAAGGTACCGACTTCGTCAAGGAATCCAAGTTGGATGTGCTCCAAAGTCAGCTTGACAGGTTCAAAATGAAGGATGGTGAAGGTGTCGCTGAAATGTACTCTAGGCTTGCCCTGATCACAAATGAGATTGCCGGCTTAGGAAGTGAAGAGATGACCGACAGATTCATCATCAAGAAGATCCTAAGAGCATTGGATGGAAAATATGATACCGTGTGCACATTGATCCAAATGATGCCAAATTACAAAGATCTCAAGCCAACGGAAGTCATTGGAAGAATTGTTGCTCATTAGATGTCACTCAAGGATAAGGAGGAACTTCACAACAAGTCTAGTGGTGCTTACAAAGCCTCATGTGAAGCCCCCACATCATCAAGTGAGAAACAAACCTTCAATGAAGAATTGAGCTTAATGGTGAAGAACTTCAACAAATTCTACAAAAGTAGAAGCAAAGAAAGAAGCTCCAAGTCAAGGTCCTACAATGACAAAAGATCTTCTAGTCGAGAGCGCAATTGCTACAATTGTGGGAGATCCGGACACTATTCCAATGAGTGTACGTCACCCTACAAAAGAAGAGAAGATTCTCCCAAGAGAAGAAGTAGAAGAGAAGAATCACCACCAAGAGAGAGAAGGAGTAGAGATGATCGTTATGAACGAAGACCCTCACAGAGAAGCAAGGATTCGGAAAGGAAGGATAAGTCATCAAAGAGCTACACAAAACAAAGACATCAAGCTCATGTTGGTGAATGGGTATCCGGCTCCGACTCCGACAATCACTCCGAGAGAAGCTATCACTCCGACTCCGAATACACTCAAGATGAAGGTGTTGCCGGCTTAGCACTTGTGTCAACCAACTCCTACGACATATTTGAATCACCAAATGAAGGAATTGGAAGATGCTTCATGGCCAAAGGTCCTAAGGTAACACACCCCGAGTATGTTGATTTTAATAGTGATGAAGATGACTTGCTAGGTGATGATGATTTACTTATTGACAACTCTAGTGATGAATACTATGATGAAACGTCAATTAATCATGCTAATCAAGATGAAACGAATGACAATGATAAGGAGAAAATTGAGCGTCTAACTAAAGAACTAAACACTCTTAAGTTAGCTCATGAAACTATCTTTGAACATCATCGAGAACTTTTAAGGGCTCATGAGAAGTTAAGCTTGGAAAAGCTCAATCTTGAGCAAGAGCATGAGTTCCTAAAAGCGATCACTGATGATCTTCGTAAGAAAAGTTCTTCTTACATTGCCAAGCGTTTACTCTTATCTACTTACATGCCTCAAGTCAAGTCTAGTAATAAGAACAAGAAGGATTCTTCTTCTAGTAGTAACAATAACAATGCTAAATCCAATATTGTTGCTTCTAGTAGTTCTCTTGATTCCACTAATGATTCTCCTAGCCAAGTTACACTTGAGCAAGAAAACAGCTTATTGAAGGGAATTATAGAGAAAGGTGTATACAAGAGCCTCGCCGGGAGTAAGCAATTTGAGGAAACTGTACGCAAGCAAGGAAGGCACCGGAAGAATCAAGGTGTTGGTTTTGAACGAAAGTTCAATGCCAATGGAGTTGAGTGGGAAGAAGATCAATACCCCAAGACGAAGTTTGTTCCTCAACAAGAGAAGTATGATCCTACTTCCTTCAAGGGAACACCAGCTCAAGATGATCTTCCACCACAAGATCACAAGAACAAAGGCAAGGACAAGCTTCAAGAGGAGATTGATGCATTTGAAGAAGCACCTAAGGCCTTGGTCAAGTGGGTTCCCAAGACTACGTCAAGTTCTACTTCATCAAGCACGACTACTACACCAAGGATTCCCATCAAGATGATGTGGATCCCGAAGAACAAGAACTAGAGTAGTTCTTGAGGGTGACTCCGCCAACATTTTTCACTCATATCATTATGGCAAGGACAAGTGCAATCAACTTCCATATCTTGCACTAGTTCAAGGAGTCACAAACCCTCATGTTGGTAAGGCAAGGGACAAGGTAACCTAATGTCTTCATGGACATCATTTTGTGTGTGCATCACTCTATGTCTATGGATATTCTTGTTTGTTCCTTGTGGGACTAACCCGTGTAGGTATTGAAAGTGCAACTCACTCCAAAGGATTGCTCCAAAATATCTACATCAACATTGAGCATCCACATCTTCAACACCTACATGAAGTCATCAACGACAACCCAAGGTTAGTTTATCCCTCTAAGGGGGGATCTCACATCTAGGGGGAGCTTAACTCTAAGAATTGAGTCAAAGCAACTCTAATGATGTGAACACATAAATGCTTTATGTAAAAGTGGTAACCCCACTTGAGCTTAAACGATGAGTATGACCTATGATCAAATGTTCTCATTTGACTCCTAAGTCAATATACTCATATATAGATGACCTAGTCATCGCCAATTGTTTGATAGATGCTAGAATTGGTTGTGCATGCTTTGTCACATATTTCATTTGTCATTTTATTGTGTGAGCATGTTGGTTGCATATTTTACTCATTCAATGACATCCACTTGTTGTTTGATTGATTGGTTT
Organism: Aegilops longissima; assembly: GCA_021605205.1. Taxonomy (NCBI): domain Eukaryota; kingdom Viridiplantae; phylum Streptophyta; class Magnoliopsida; order Poales; family Poaceae; genus Aegilops; species Aegilops longissima. The sequence goes on from CM038679.1 coordinate 462,556,988, forward strand.
ATTTTTCCTTTGCCAAGTGGATGGACAATAATGCCTAAGAACCTTCTCTAGCTATCTATGCTTTTCTCGTCTCAAACTCTATTCATGCTACATCACAAAATTTGATCAAGTCGATTCGAACCACTCGTGTGAGGAGCACTTTCGAGTCCCTGATTCGTCATAGACTTAAACTTCCAAAACTTCTTTGTGATTTTTGGTCTGACCGATTCCTCCATTTCAGTCATACCGAGATTACTAAGTCGATCTATTTTTTCAATCTCGATGCAACCGATTTTAACTTCTCGGTCACACCGAGTTCTGTAACTTTTAACAGTTATGCATCTCGGTGCCACCGAGTTGTTCAACTCGGTCACACCGACAGTGTCGGGCTATATAAATCACACGGGCAAATTTTGGAAAATTTTCTCCGAAACCTCTCGCCTGTGCATAGCTCGCTCTGCCTACTTGGTCTACGGATCATCGACTTCGTCGCCAGCCGCCTCCTGTCGCTGGTCTCCGCCGCCGTCAACGGAATTCTCCTCTGCCGTTGTCGCCGTAGCAAGTTCATCGCCGAACTAGGGTATGAACTTGATCTCTGTGCTATCCTCGTCCGATTATCAGCACATTGTATTCGTAATGCATCTTGCCACGATTGAAACACTTCTATCCAGTCAAAACAATCCTTAGAATAGGTATGATTCGAAAATTTAGGGTTAGGTTTCCGCCGAAACCATCTCGGACCCACCGAGTTGAAAAACTCGGTCCCACCGATTTGGCTAACGCCATTGCTATAGTAAGTCTCGGTCTGACCAAGAATTACAAATCGGTGGGACCGATTTTAGGACTTTGTGAAACCCTAGCAGTCTTGGTGCCAGCGAACTATGACTCGGTCTGACCGAGTTCACTAGTTTAGGTTCCAAAACTGCTTCGGTATCACCGAGTTTGAAAATCGGTAGATCCGAAGTGCTTTATGTGGAAACTAAAACTAAGTTTTTGGAATCATTCTTTTGCAAAAATCTCTGCATTTTGTGATGCTCATCCACTCTACCTCATCTATAACTATTCACAGGGTCAGCAATCGGTCGAAGCAGGCATGTCGGACCAAAGTGACAGCCGAACAGTCGAGGAGCAAATCCAAATGAGTGAGGGCACTAGTCCCTCAAGCAGCTCAGATGAGGGGAGCAGAAGCACTCCCAGTAATTTGCCCAAGGCTGCCACAAGGACAAGGAAGAAGAAGACCTCAGAGTCTAAGGATGAAGATTATGTGGCAGCTGAGGATGAGGCCAGTTCCAAGAAGAAAGTGCTCAAGAGAGAGCACAGCTCAACAGCAGTTAAGCCTGGAATGAAGATCAAAAGGCCAGCAGGTAGACAACCTATGTCCAAAGCCAGAGTCTCCACTCAAGCTGCTTTGGAGTCCCAACCCAAAGAACCTGCTGCTGCTGAAGGGAAGAAAAGGAAGGAAAGGGTCAAGAAGACCATGGCCAGGGTGATTGGGAAACCATCCATGATGGAAGAAGAGGAAGAAGAAGAGGTTGCAGAGCCTGCACACCCAAGTCACAAAAGCTGATGGGTGATGCCATAAAGTCAGGGGCTGCAACTTCAAAGCCCAAAGCTGCCCCCAAGCCCAAGAGTGCACCAAAGAGAAATACCAGGAGTATACCAGCAACTGAGAAGAACAAGGCCCAATTCCTGAGGTTGAAGCTGAAGAAGATGAAGAAGGGCAGGTCCTAAGGAAGCTCAAACCCAAGATCCCATACCACAATGATGCTCATCCTATGGCTGAAAACATGAAGATCAGACGAGATCAAGGGTTGAGGCTATGGAGAGAGTCAGATCCATATGCCACCAGGAAAAGGACTGCTGTGGATTACAGGTTCCACACCAAGGAACAACAGGACTTCTATGAGACTATCCTGTTGGATAAGAAGCCCATAGTTTGTGATATGAGGTGGATCGACTGGACCTATATTCAGGAGAATGAAGAACACTATCCTGGAGTGTATGACAGCTTCAGTGCTTGTGGAGTTGCAGATTTTGTTGGGCAGAAGCTCACAAATTGGAACAACGAGCTCATTATGCAATTCTACTCCACAGCACATTTCTATCCAGATGGCAGGATAGTGTGGATGTCTGAAGGAACACGATATTAGTCAACCATAGAGGAATGGGCAAGTCTGATCAATGCCCCAAAGGAAGATGAAGATGACTTGGACATTTATGCCAAGAAGAAGATGGGTCACAACTCAATGTCACACATGTACAAGGAACTCCCAGATGATGCACTTGAGTCCTTCAAGTTTGGATCAGTTCACTATCTTCTCGTCAGGGGCTGCCTACAATCAAGCTGGATCCTAAGGCACACATTTGCCCAAATCAGGTGACCACAACATGATTAGAGGGCATGCAATCAATTTGCTTCACATTTTTGATGTGCCTCAGAAATTCAAAGTCATGAGCCTCATTGTTGAAACTATCAAGAGGACTGCAGCAGACCAGAAGAGGAGCTATGGATATGCCCCACAGATTCAGGAGTTGATAAACTCAAAGATGGGCACAGGAAAGTATCAGTTGGATAAGGAACACATGGTTCTCTATCCTGACTTTGAGGACAATCAAGTTGTCATGACTGAGAATGAACCAACATCAGTACAAGCGCAAGAGAAGAAGGAGAAAGCAAGGCAAGAGAAGGCTGCCAAGATGCCAACTCAAGAAGAGGCATCTGAATACTTTCTGAAGAACAAGAAGGAGCAGCTTGGTTACTTGATAGCATCAACTCTGCGGATTGAGAAGGGGTTGGCTACCCTAACTCAAAACCAGGAGAGACTGGAGAGAATCATGGAACAAAAATTCTATGATCTTGATGTCAAAGTAACTGAGATTCAGTCAGCTGTGGAGCAGCTACATGATGACATGCAGGAGAGGAAGGGCAGGACAAGACTGATGCATTTGCCAGAGTGCCACGAGCTCAGAGATCAGCTGCAGAGCCAGTTCAAGACACCAGAGTCACTTCATCAGCTCCAGCTACAGCTCCAGCACAACCAGCTCCAGCACCAACTCCTTCAGCTCCATCTACATCGACTGAAGCCTTCGTTCTTGGAGTTCTCCAGACACCACCACCACCAGAAGACCAATCCTGAGAGAGGTTATAGTCCTATGCATTTTCTAGGAACTTTCTGGTAACTTGTTTCCAAAGGGGGAGAAAAATGTATAGATCATAGGCTTCGAGAGAGAGAGAGAGAGATTTGCTTTTGTTCTCTCTTGTCTTTTTGGTTGAACTTTATTTGCTTTTGATTGGTTGAGATACTATGCAATTACTCGTGAGACATTGATGATCATGTGTTTGATCATAAGCTACACTTATGCTCGTTATGATATTATCTTATTTATCCTTATATGATCATTCACTTTGCTTGGTGATGAGTGCATGTATTCAATCTTTGTTATTTTGAGCGCTCCACCAAGATGTATGTGACATGGAAGAGTAACCCATGAGCCTAATTCCTTGTGCATTTGCAGTCCAAAGCAAATATTTCTATGCACAAATTTAGGGGGAGCTCTTGCTTATCACATACTTCTCAAAGCGACGATACTTTTCAAATCTTATTATCATTTGTCGAAGCTTTGATCTAGATGTTGTCATCCATTACCAAAAAGGGGTAGATTGAAAGTGCAACTATCCCTAGGTGGTTTTGGTAATTCATAACAACATATAGCTCATTGAGCTAATGCTATTCCAAGACAAATATTTCAGGAAAGCTCAATGAATGGCATGGCATGGATGATGAAAGTGGATCCCTCAAAATATCAAGGACAAAGGATTGGCTCAAGCTCAAAATCTCAAGACTCTACATTTTTACATTTTAGTGATCCAAGATCACACTGAGTCCATAGGAAAAGCCAATACTATCAAGAAGGGATGAGGTGTTGCTTAATGAGCCCTTTGATTCATGTGCTTAGTGATATGCTCCAAAACCCTCCACTACTTTCTCACATCCACATATGACCCAAACCTAAAGTCAAACTTGGCCCTACCGATTCTTTCTATCCAGCTCCACCGAGTTCAGATGTCTTAGCCACTGCCACAAACCCTAGGCAAATCGGTCTCACCGATAGGGATCTCGGTCTCACCGAGATGGGATTGTAATCTCTCCATTTCCCTTTCGTAACTTTTCGGTCTTACCGAAAGAGCAAATCGGTCCCACCGAGATTACAATGTAAACTCTCTGTTCCCCTTTTGTAACTTTTCGGTCTCACCGAAAGAGCAAATCGGTCCCACCGAGTTTACCTGACCAACTCTCTAGTTAGCTAATTACCAAATTCGGTCTCACCGAGTTTGTGTAATCGGTCTCACCGAGATTACGTTATGCCCTAACCCTAATCATATCGGTCCTACCGAGTTGCATGTTAGTCCCACCGAAAACCCTAACGGTCACTAGGTTTACTAAATCGGTCTGACTGAGTTTGTTGATTCGGTCCCACCGAGTTTGGTAAATTGTGTGTAACGGTTAGATTTTGTGTGGAGGCTATGTATACCCCTCCACCTCCTCTTCATTCGTGGAGAGAGTCATCAGAACAAACCTACACTTCCAACTTACCAGTTTTGAGAGAGAACCACCTACTCATGTGTTGAGGCCAAGATATTCCATTCCAACCATATGAATCTTGATCTCTAGCCTTCCCCAAGTTGCTTTCCACTCAAATCTTCTTTCCACCAGATCCAAATTCTATGAGAGAGAGTTGAGTGTTGGGGAGACTATCATTTGAAGCACAAGATCAAGGAGTTCATCATCAACACACCATTTATTACTTCTTGGAGAGTGGTGTCTCCTAGATTGGCTAGGTGTCACTTGGGAGCCTCCGACAAGATTGTGGAGTTGAACCAAGGAGTTTGTAAGGGCAAGGAGATCGCCTACTTCGTGAAGATATACCACTAGTGAGGCAAGTCCTTCATGGGCGACGGCCATGGTGGGATAGACAAGGTTGCTTCTTCATGGACCCTTCGTGGGTGGAGCCCTCCGCGGACTCGCGTAACCGTTACCCTACGTGGGTTGAAGTCTCCATCAACGTGGATGTATGATAGCACCACCTATCGGAACCACGACAAGAACATCCGTGTCTCCAATTGCGTTTGAATTCTCCAACCCTTCCCTTTACTTTCTTGCAAGTTGCATGCTTTATTTTCCGCTGCCTATATACTCTTTGCATGCTTGCTTAAATTACGTGATGATTGCTTGAATTGCTCAAAGTTAGCTAAAATCTGCCAAAGTATAAAATTGGGAAAAGGCATAGCTTTTAATTGGTCAAGTAGTCTAATCACCCCCCTCTAGACATACTTCAAGGTCCTACAGTTATGCCTCTCTCTTTATATCGTAGACTTGATTTGAATAAGTTGACACCTACTGAAATATCTTTGCAAATGGCCGATAAATCAACTGCTATACCTGTCGGTATTTGTGAGGATGTGCCTGTTGTGGTTGCGAACATTACTATTTTAACGGACTTTGTTATTCTTGATATTCCCGAGGACGATAGTATGTCTATTATCCTTGGTAGACCCTTTTTGAATACCGCAGGGGCTGTTATTGCTTGCAACAAAGGCAATGTCACTTTTCATGTTAATGGTAATGAGCATACGATACACTTTCCGAGGAAACAACCTCAAGTCCACAGTATCAATTCTTTTGGAAAAATTTCAATGATTACTATTGGAGGTTTTGAATTCCCTCTTCCTACTATCAAGAAGAAATATGATATTATTATTGTTGGGGACATGCATATCCCCGGTGAGGTAACCTAGTGTTATTCGAAAATTCTCCGGTTTCATGCGATTCGGAAAGAGTTTGTTAACAAGACTTGATCAACTTTGTTAGTGGATTCCTTTTGATGAGCACGAGATGGATGAAGTTAGAAAGCACAACTCTCTGTACCCTCCTTTAACTTTCTGTTATTTAGATTAAATAAAGCAAAAATAGTAAATAAAATGTCTGTTTTCTGAATTATCCTTGCAATAAAAATACCCCGAAAATAGAAGTTCTCCAAACGTCCTGAAAATGAAATATGGTTTTTTGTAGAATATTTAAGAATTTCTGGCACTGAGAACACATCAGGGGGCCCACCATTTGGCCACGAGGGCATAGGGCGCGCCCCCTGCCTCGTGGGCCCCATGTGGACCCCTTCCACTTATTCTGGCACCCACTCACTTCGTCTTCCTCAAGAAAAAAATCCTCCCATTGCTCAAGCCCATGTTCTAGCTCATCTTGCTTCAATTTTCTATCTCTTTGCTCAAAGCTCCATTCACAAAACTATTTGGGAAGATTGTTCTTCGGTATGTGACTCCTCCAATGGTCCAATTAGTTTTTGTTCTAGTGCTTTATTTATTGCAATTTTTCTGCTAAGGTGACCCTGTTCTTGAGCTTGCATGTCAAGTTTATATGGTCCAAAGTAGTTTTAATGCATGATATAGCCTCTAGGCACTTGTGGGAGTAGTTTCTATCAATCTTGTTGAGTTTGGTTCACTTTTATTTTGAGTCACTAAAATTTCAGAAATTTTTCAGAGAAAGAAAAATGAATAGGAAAACGTACCAAGGTGGTTCCTCAAGGAAGCAAGGACCAAGGCTCGCGATACGTGAGCCGGACGATGAACCACCGAGGGAAGCTCAAGTGCGGCCTTGTGAATGGCCACCAGAGGAGTTTATGGTCTAGGCAGGCATCAAGGATTAATTTGACGCGTATGTGCGTAATGCTGATCTTGAGGACTTCGTGTCAGATAAGTGCCTACAACACCACTACCTAACTGATTCCTTTGTGAGGAGGTTTAAATTTACATCCTCGCGCAATTCTCACACTGTTTTATTTGATCTTTATGATAAATCATATACCATGGACTTAGGAGATTTTAATATTGCTTGTAAACTCCCGCAGTGGGGCAATGTTAGTGAACCTCGCAAATGTGAATATAAAGACTTTCTTGCTAGTATCATTGTGGGGGAATCTAGAGAAATCACACAAGCTACCATAGGGAGCATTCATTTCCCTTCCATATATTATTTTGCTCTCTTTATAGGTAGATGCATTAATGGTAAAGATGAGGCTTGTCACATGTGTGTTCCAGATCTTTGTGTCCTCAAGAGTGCGGCATTAGGCAATAAACAATATAACTCGGGGCCATTGTGGCACGAAGGTTGCATCTTAACGGTTTTAGTGGAGATTCGTTTGGTGGATTTATGCAACTCGTGTAGCTAATTATCTTGGTGTACCCATACATGGAAATGATATGGAGTTACCTCCTGCTTATCTAGATTGTAGTGCTATGGTTCACCATCAGTTTCATTAGAGGAATGAACAGTTCCTCCAGTACCGACTAATCTTTGACACACAGTGCACTGTCCATGTTTCCCTCCCTGCTCCTACTTTCTTTAACTTTCAGGCAAAAAGGAGATATGTTATAACCAGGGAGGAGGCGAACGAGTACGAGAGGAGGATGGAGGCAGCTCGCTGCTACATCTCAGTACGACCCCAGCTACGACTTTGGATATCCACCACGCCAGCAGTGGCCATAGACCAACTTAGGCCAAAAGCCTAAGCTTGGGGGAGTACGTATTTCTCACCGACATTACATTCATATTCACACACTCATGCTAGTTGTCGGTGCTCATACTTTTTCATTATACTATCCATGCTAGTTTATTTTCTTTTCTAAGCCTTCTTCTTGTGTGTTTGAAAAACCTTAAGAAAAACCAAAAAAATTTAGTTATAGCTTTTAACTAGTTTACTTTCCGTGCATGTAGTAGTAATTAAAAGAAAACCCAAAATAATTTCTCGTTCTTCTTTTGCTTGTTGGGAGCTTTCCCGTGTAAATAGTTTTATTTCTTTGCTTATTCTTTGGGGGCGAGAGGAGAAGACCATGATGAAAATGTTGAGTGGCTCTCATATGCATTATTGTTGATTTAACCAAGAGCCCATATTACCTTGTCTTCTCCCTTGTATTGAATGCTTGCAGATTCCAGCTTAGTTCAATGCACGTGCACTATTATTATTATCCACGCCGTTAGGTCGTGCGAGTGAAAGGTAATAATGATGATATAGGGTGCACTGATTGAGATGAGAGAAGCTGGTATGAACTCGACCTATCTTGTTTTTGTAAATATGATTGGTTCATCATTCCTAATTCAGCCTATTATGAATGAAACATGTTTGCAATGAAAATTTGAGATTATAGTTGCTCATGCCATGCTTAATCTGCTAGTAGTTTATAATGGTTTACCTTGCGTGCCAACATGCTATTAAAATGGTTGTAATGTGGTATGATAGGGTCGTATCCTCCTTTGAACGATTTGAGTGGCTTGACTTGGCACATGTTCACGCATGTAGTTGAAACAAAATCAACATAGCCTCCACGATATATATGTTCATGGTGATTTATATCCTACTCATGCTTGCACTCATTGTTGATTAATCTTAATGCATGTTCATGACTGTTGTCGCTCTCTAGTTGGTCGCTTCCCAGTCTCTTTCTAGCCTTCACTTGTACTAAGCGGGAATGCTGCTTGTGCATCCACTTCCATAAACCCCAAAGTTATTCCATATGAGTCCAACATACCTTCCTATATGAGGTATTTACTTGCCGTTCCAAGTAAATTTGTATGTGCCAAACTCTAAACCTTCAAATGAAATTCTGTTTTGTATGATCAAATAGCTCATGTACCAACTAGGGCTGTCTATATCTTCCATGCTAGGTGGGTTATTCTCATGACGAGTGGACTCCGCTCATCATTCACGAGAAAATGGCCGGTAACCGGGATGCCCAGTCCCATGCTCAAATCAAAATAATTGCAAACAAAACTCCCCCAGGATTGTTGTTAGTTGGACGGCACCCGTTGTTTCGGACAAGCCATGGATTGATGTTTGTTGGTGGTGGGGGAGTATAAACTTTACCATTCTGTTTGGGAACCGCCTATAATGTGTGTAGCATGGAAGATATCGAGATCTCTTGGTTGTCATGTTGACAATGAAAGTATGCCACTCAAAATATTATTTATCTCTGTTTCAAAACTCGAGCTCTGGCACCTCTGCAAATCCCTGCTTCCCTCTGCAAAGGGCATATCTATTTACTTTTATGTTGACTCATCATCCTCTTATTAAAAAGCACCAGTTGGAGAGCACCACTGTCATTCGCATGCATTTCTATTAATTTACATTGAGTATGACTATGACTGGATCTCTTTTACCATGAATTACAATGTCTAGTCAGTCCTTGATCTTCAGGGGTGCTCTGCATTTATGTTTTGTGGTATCATAAAGGGCTAGCGAGATACCATCTTGTTATATCATGTTATGATTGTTTTGAGAAAGTGTTGTCATCCGAGATTTATTATTATCGCTTGCTAGTTGATTATGCCATTGATATGAGTAAACATGCGACCTAAATGTTAGTGTGAATATGATTAGTTCATAATCTTTGCTGAAAACTTGAATGCTGGCTTTACATATTTGCAACAACAAGATCAAACAGAGTTTATAAAAAGTTTTTCTTTATCACTTTTAGTTTGTTAACTGAATTGCTTGAGGACAAGCAGAGGTTTAAGCTTGGGGGAGTTGATACGTCTCCAACATATCTACTTTTCCAAACACTTTTGCCCTTGTTTTGGACTCTAACTTGCATGATTTCAATGGAACTAACCCGGACTGACGCTATTTTCAGTAGAACTGCCATGGTATTATTTTTTTAGAGAAATAAAAGTTCTCGGAATGACCTGAAAATCCATGGAGACACATTTTGGAATTAATAAAAAATACTAGCGAAAGAATCAGCATCAGGGGGCCCACACCCTGTCCATGACGGTGCAGGGCGCGCCCCCTGCCTCGTGGGCCCCCTGGGACTCCACCGACCTCAACCCCAACTCCATATATTCACTTTCGGGGAGAAAAAATACAGAGAGAAGGATTCATCATGTTTTACGATACGTAGCCGTCGCCAAGCCCTAATCTTCCTTGGGAGGGCTGATCTGGAGTTCGTTCGGGGCTCCGGAGAGGGGAATCCGTCACCATCGTCATCATCAACCATCCTCCATCACAAATTTCATGATGCTCACCGCCGTGCGTGAGTAATCCCATCGTAGGCTTGCTGGACGGTGATCGGTTGGGTGAGATTTACCATGTAATCGAGTTAGTTTTGTTAGGGTTTGATCCCTAGTATCCATTATGTTCTGAGATTGATGTTGCTATGAATTTGCTATGCTTAATGCTTGTCACTAGGGCCCGAGTGCCATGATTTCAGATCTGAACCTATTATGTTTTCATGAATATATGTGAGTTCTTGATCCTATCTTGCAAGTCAATAGTCACCTACTATGTGTTATGATCCGGCAACCCCAAAGTGATAATAATCGGGACCACTCCCGGTGATGACCATAGTTTGAGGAGTTCATGTATTCACTAAGTGTTAATGCTTTGGTCCAGTACTCTATTAAAGGGAGGCCTTAATCTCCCTTAGTTTCCAATAGGACCCCGCTGCCACAGGAGGGTAGGACAAATGATGTCATGCAAGTTCTTTTCCATAAGCACGTATGACTATATTCGGAATACATGCCTACATTACATTGATGAACTGGAGCTAGTTCTGTGTCACCCTATGTTATAACTGTTGCATGAGGAATCGCATCCGACATAATTATCCATCATTGATCCATTGCCTCTGAGCTTTTCACATATTGATCTTTGCTTAGTTACTTTTCCGCTGCCCTTTATTACGATTGCTACAAAACTGCTATCATTTACTTTTGCCATCATTACCTTTACTTCCATACTACTTTGCTACTAAATACTTTGCTACAGATATTAAGTCTTTCAGGTATGGTTGAATTGACAACTCAACGCTAATACTTGAGAATATTCTTTGGCTCTGTATTTGGCTTCGTGTTAAAGATTGACATGAACAAGTTCAAATCAACTTGGGGCCTAATGTTATTCCTGATTGGACGGTTCCGTATTTGGCTTACATGACCCACGGTGAGCTACTAGAGGATGAGATCTTGGCCAGACAGATAACCTGGCGGTCCAAGTCAATGTCAATTGTCAATGGGGAGTTGCGCCATCGCAGTGTCACAGGGGCGTTTCAGCGTTGCGTCTCTCCTTTAGAAGGCTGTGAGATTCTACGGGATATTCACGAAGGAGATTGTGGTCATCATGCCAGCTTTAAATCACTTGTAGGCAAGGCTTTTCGTCATGGGTTCTATTGGTTGACGGCTCATGCTGATGCTGAGGATCTGTTAAGCAAGTGTGATGGTTGTCAGAAATTTTCATGATGAGCTCATGTGCCGGCTCAAGAATTGAGCATGATTCCAATTACTTGGCCGTTTGCAACGTGGGGGCTTGATATGGTTGGGCCTTTTAAGAGGTCCAAGGATAAGAAGACCCACCCTTTGGTGGCGGTCGATAAGTTTACTAAGTGGGTTGAAGCAGAGCCGGTTAGTAAGTGTGATGCAGCAACAGCGATTCAATTCATGAAGAAGGTGATCTTCCGTTTTGTCTTTCCACATAGCATTATAACAGATAATGGTACTAATCTCTCTAAAGGCGCCATGAAATAATTTTGTCAACGGGAGCATATCCGGCTTGACGTCTCCTCTGTGGCTCATCCTCAGTCCAATGGTCAGGCAGAACGAGCAAATCAAGAGATTCTGCGAGGTATCAAGCCCCGGCTTATGGTTCCTTTGCAAAGAACGCCGGGTTGTTGGGTAGAGGAGTTACCATAGTGTTATGGAGTATCAATACAACCCCCAATAGATCAACGAGTTACACACCTTTCTTCATGGTTTATGGAGCAGAGGCCGTTCTCCCTAGTGACATCCATCACGACTCACCCCGGGTGGCGACTTACGTTGAGGCTGACAATGAAAAAGCACGTCAAGACGCACTTGACCTATTGGATGAGGAGCGTGATCTTGCGGCGGCTTGTTCGGCGATTTATCAGCAAGACCTACGTCGTTATCACAGCCGCCGGGTCAAAACCAGAACCTTTCAAGAAGGCGACTTAGTGCTCCGGCTCATCCAGGACCAAAAGGATATGCATAAACTATCACCGCCTTGGGAAGGACCTTTTGTGGTCAGCAAGAATCTGCATAATGGGTCATACTATCTGATCGACGTTCGAGACCACAAGGACTCACGCAAGTCGGAGGAGGAGACCCGTCGGCCATGGAATATAGCTCATCTTTGGCCCTACTATACTTGAGCCACCGGCTCTCATGATGTACATAGTTACTCGATGTATATATTATAAGCAGTATAATAAAGCCGGGATCCCTGATAATTCAGGGCCTCTATCATTTCACTTCCTCGAAGCTGAGTCTTTATCATCATATTCATTTAAGAGGCTCGACGCCCAAACTTCAGGGACCAAAGGGAGTTGGATGCACAACACGACTCAAACATAGGTCCCTGACGAGCACGACTTGTCAGTATGTCACTTGGGGGCTTCCTGTTCAAACATAGGCGTATTCGACCAAAGAGAACATAGCGTTACTACCCTCTTGACCAGGTTATCTGTCCAAACATAGGCGTATTCGACCAAAGAGGACATAACCTTCCGGGTCATCCTACCTGTATACCAGCTGCTTCAACTCCATCGGGTAATCCGGATTGACCCGTCGAACTCTTAACAATCAATCTTTACGGCGTATTCGACCAAGATCTGAGCTTGTTAAGGTTCAAACGGCGGCTTGTCATGCGAGAGCACGGTTACATATTGTCAGGATAGACCAAGGCTTCATAAGACGCCTTCCTTGAAACTTGGATAAATCGGCCCGTGATGTATGTTGTTACTTGACTCCGCGTACTCCTGATAAGTCTTTGAGCAAGACCTGACTTTATCTGGGTTCAAATATCGATTGGATACTGTGAGTCAGGCTCACGGATTGCACGTACCTTCCAGTGGCTCGGGCTAGTTTCATCGAAGAAGACACTTTGGCTTGGCAGCCTACAAAAGCCTCGAATTTCTTTTGACTTCTTATATGGTTTTTCTTTGTCTTCTGGTTTTTTACAAGTCGGGCCCATCTGCCCTACTTATGGCTCATATTTGAAGCATCTTTCGGGTTTCTATAACCCACCAGGATGGCAGACTCTAAGTCACCAGAGTATCATACTCCTATGTTTAGAGTTACAGCTCTAACACCTCTAACTGCACGAAGCTGATAAGCCGGCAGTATAAGCATATACTACAGGTACGACATTTTATTTAACAATTCAGACCGGCCCTAGTTATGGACTATTCATCCTCAGTGGCTTCAATAGGGTATCATGACCCCCGCGGTAAGCCGCCAGGGTATTTGTACTTTCTTTGTGTGCAGGATAATAATCGATCTGATCGGCATAAATCAAATGTTGTCATAAACATAAGGTGATGTTTTCTCATAGTGGAGATCAACAGTCTTGCGCAAAAAGTAGAAACGTACACGATGGCACACCAGATTCAAGTTTTTACTACCCTATTACATGGCTCCATGAGCCGAATGAGATCAAGTATTTCTTCAAGGATCAAATATGTAAACCGCCCGGCGGTTCAATCTTCTTGGCCTTGCTGGCTGGAGGCCTCTGGATCATTCCTTTCCGGTTCTTCATCCTCCTCCGCCATCTGAAAATTTGGTGATGACCAATCTATGCCAGATAAAGTTTGAAATTCAGCTTCGTCATCTATAAGATCATACGGCTCAACTTCAGGGGCAAAAGTGTGCTTGCGGATTGGGGGGATTAAGTCCATCACTCTATAAGCCGGGGTCGGCATCTTCTGGTTCTCCTTGTTATAAGCCGGATGGTACTTTGAAAGGTCTGAGTCATTGGCAATCATAGTCGCCATGGGACGTATCTCTTTCACGCAAGCAGAGAAGTCTGATCAAATGGCATACCATCTTATTTCAAGCTTGGGTAACCAGTCGCTACCTCAGACGGGTCAAGCTCTGGTACCCATGCCTTGGCCCGGCTCAAAGCTGTCACAGCACCGGCTCTTGCAGAAGAACGGTTCATTTCATCAATCTTGGCTGGTAGCACGAAGAGTCTTTTCAAGACATCTATCAACAATGTTGGTGCTTTATTAGTCAGAGAGATCGTAGCCAGTGTACGCTGAGCTCGAGTATACAGCTGCTCGACAAGGGTATAGACCACTTTCAGCTTTACAAGCATGTCTTGGTTCAGGTTGCTGCTCCTATGACCTGAGTAAATCACGGATTGGTTAATGTCGGTATATATTATCACGACAAGTATTCACTTTTGATGAATAACAAGGCGACTCACCAAAGATAGCAGAAACCATCTAAGATACACGGTGTTTTAATCCGGTGAGCTCAGTGGTTACCTCTTGAAGAGCTACCTCTGCTTTTTCAGCTCGCTGTGTTAAAGCAGTCTTTTCCTCAGCCCAAGTGCTTCTCTCAGCCTCAAATTTGGTCTTCAATTTTTCTGATTGAGCTATGCTAAACTGGAATTTTGACTCAGCTTTCTTGGTCTCGGATTCCTGAGTCGCCAGCCGGGTCTTTGCATCATTTAACTGTGACTCAAGTTCAGCAGTAGCAGCCTGTATGAAGCAGAATTACAAATACATTTATATCCGGGTAACAAGAGTATAAGTCCCAAGTCTTTTGCAAGCAACAACACTCGGTACTTGGGGGCTAATGTCTGTCAAAGAAATTCTTTAAGTAAAAGGGCTCTTCTGAATAAAGTCCCAAGCACTTTGCAAGCAAGACTACTTGGCACTTGGGGGCTAATGCATATCCCTTGTATCTTCTTATTGATGAGCCAGTTGTGCTGTAAACAATCACAACCGACTCATGGGGGCTACATAGATAAGCTCTCCTTTCTTAAACAATGGTAAATAGGACCGGCTCATTTATTCTGATTAAACCGGCCCTTGGGGACTACAGATGCAAGGCTAAATTGTTTAAGCATCCGGTTTAATTTTAACTATGACAACCGGCCTTGGAGGGATTCTACTACACAAGCTTATCGATTATTCTAAGTCTACAGCCTATTCAATTTTATCATAACCAGTAGACTTGGGGGCTGGCAGGATATACATAAATTACTCAAAGCCGGAAGTCATACCTCATATTTCTGGTGCATCTGTTTCACCATATCAATTTCAAGGTCACAACTGGAATGAACTTGATTGAGATAACCAGAGAATACTTCATTGACGTTCAATTGAGAGTAACTGGCAATATCAAATTTCATTTTCCGCCTCTCGATGAACTCGTCTTTCGCGGAGTGTTTGGCCAGGACGGTTGGACGTCCTGGTTCTCTGAAGCTAGTGCTAGTAATTGTAACATCTTCACCATGTTCTTCTGGCGGTTTAAGTGGGTTGGATGACTTAGTAAGCATAGGATTGACATCCGTGTGATCACGGGAGAGGTCAGGAATTCCAGGTGGAGCGTCAGAGGCAGGCCCTTCTGGCTTTTTGTCAGAAGCTTCAGGTACAGAGACTTGCTGCTCCAGCTCACCAACTTTAGGATCCTCAGCTGGCTTGGAAACCTTTGTTTTCTTGCTAGGCTTTGCTTGTCCGTTGCACAAGTGGTGACAAGTCAGTATAAGTATGAGAGTATAAAGAGTTACAGAATATAAGATAATCATTGTTACCCAGGGGTAGTCTTAAAAGCCGGCAACTCGGTTCGCGAGGAATTGCCAGAGGAAGAACGAGCAATTTCCTAGTCAATTGAATCAACAGAGTTAAGTTGTAAGCCAATGAGATCCACCGGCAGGTGAAAAGAGTTTAAAGTTAAAAAGAACCTCGTTTCGACGTTTTCGAGGAGCGGGAGTGTTCGGTAAGCCGTAGGATAATTCTTCACCCCCACTGATCTGGGTTTGACGTCGATTCTCATGTTGCTGTTGCTTCAAAAGAAAGTGAGGATCTAAATAAGCCAAGGGGTGTGAAAACCTTACTATTCAGGTTACTTGTCGAAGTTTCGGTCTTGGCAAAGAGTCTGAGCCGGAGGAAATAATAGTTACCTCTTCTTGAGCTGCTTGGATGGCTCCCGTGTCATCCTGATAATAGTCAGTGTCAATAAGATGGTTGAAAATGAGCCAAGAGAGTCAAGGGCTACCTCCGACTCAGAGGTGTCATCCAGATTAAGCATGTCAGAGGCGCTTGGTTTCTTCTTTCTCTTGGTGGTCTTCTTGGCGGCTTTTTTGGCAGCCCTGGCCTTCTTGGCAGCTTCATGATCATACTTCTTTTTTCCAAAAGTCAGACTTAGCCTGTAAAGGTCATCAAAGGTTGAGTTAATAAATGTTTGAGTAATGAGGTAAAGATAAATAAGTTCAGAGACGCACATCCGGTGGCGGGTTAAGCTTGCAGAAAGGGGCCAGACCCACTTTAATGCAATCTTCCGGATCTTCATTCAGAAGGGACTTAACCATTTCGTTTACTACCTCATCAGTTAATGGTGCAGAGCTGTGGCGCAGTGGATCCTTTACACCACTAGTATAAGAGCACATTAAACCGGTGCGGCGACTCAAGAGTATGATCCGCCAAGAAACCCAGCACCTGACCAAGTCAACACCAGTTAAACCGTTTCCTAGCAGAGCTGTAACCTTTGCAATGGTAGGAGCAAGTTTTGCCCGTTCAGCGGCGGTAAGTTTCTCAGGAAGATTGCGCTTGAGTCCAGGCGCTCGACACGTTAACCCGGCAGTGGATTCTCGTCAGTCGGAGAGGTATCTTTACAGTAAAACCACGTCTGATTCCAATCCGTTGGGTGACTCGGCAGGATTGCATAAGGGAAGATGGCATCTCTTCTGCATTGAATCGAGATTCCGCCAAGTTCCAAGCTGGGCCCGTTTGTGAACTCATTCTGGCGGTTCAAATAAAAATATTCCCTAAAGATGTCGATGTTGGGCTCCTCTTGAAGGTATACTTCGCAGAAGACTTGAAAGTTGCAGATATTTAACACAGAGTTGGGTCTGATGTCTTGAGGATGGAGTTGGAAGAAGTGCAGATCATCTCGAAAAAACTTAGAGCCGAGTGGTGAGAAGCCCTGGTTCATGTGATCGGTGAATACAATGACTTCGCCATCTTTTGGCTGAGGTCTTTCTTCGCCCGGTTCAGGAGCACGATAATGCATAATGCTCTTTGCAGGCAAGTACCCGATTTTGACAAAGTCTCTGAATGAGCCCTCAGTGACAACGGAGGGGACCCAGTTACATGTATAGGTTGTTTTTGGCGGCATTGTGAAAAGAGAAAACCTAAAGGAAAAGAACAATTTGCCGGTTCAAGTCAGTTGGTGAAATCACAAGTTAACAGTTGCAGTATACATTCAGAATGGCGGCTTAAGTGAGGACTAATGATATGGGACTAATTGTAAGCCGGACATGTAAGCCGCCATGACACGTACTGGTATTCAAGATCTGACAAGAGAAAAATTTTACTAACTGTTGGTACAAACATGTTTCGCAGATTGAAGCTATAAGATTGGATCTGCAACTATTCAGAAAAATGGAATAAAATCTAAACCTAAGGTGGCGGCAGCAGAAGAGTGGGGGTGTTCAGATGAGATCTATTGCAAGAAAGATATGGTCTGATATAAAAAATAAGTGCTAAAATTGTTGTCGCGCGAGGTCTGTGCTATTTTCAGATCAAAATTATGTGATCTAGGGCGGAGAAAGGGAGAACGGTGATGAACACCGACAAACAGAGAAACCCTAAATGCAGATCTATAAAGGGGAGAGGGGAAGACTTACCGATGCTCATTGACAGAGGAGGAGTACCGCGGCGTTTCTGGTCCGTTCAAGGTGATGCAGCGGCCGGAGTTGAGGAAGGAGACGAAGCTCGACGGCGGTGGAGCTCGGGCACACTGGGGCGTCGCGAGGAGGAAGAAGAAGGCGAGAAGGAAAAGGGGAAGAATGAAAAGTGAACCCATGGCCCTATTTATAAGGCTGGACGGATAAATGGCATGCACGGGAATCGATGAGACAGAAAAGTGGACGTGTGACGGCGTGGGCGCCTCGATTTTCAGAGGGTCAGTAAAGAAAAAGATTTATTAAGATTTGGGTCGTTGCAGTATTAATTGCAGGTGATGTCACGGCGGGTTACTGCAATTTCCGGAGATGACGTCATGGCGGGTTACAATGTTTTCACAGAAAGATGAAGAGGGATTTTTCTAAGTGTTAAAGATTGACATGAACAAGTTCAAATCAACCTGGGGCCTAATGTTGGCGATATGCCTATTGGATATGACCCGCCCAGGAGGGGCCGGGTTATCCCAATGACGGTTCATCCAAACAAAGCCCATGAGTATGTGAAGGTGGCGGTTCATGACGTAGGCCTGTTAAAGGGCCCAAACCAAGAGGCGGCTTAAGGCCCATAAGTATAAACCACCATGTATATGTAAGCTTGTATTATAAGGCATCTAGGATAAGTCACCGAGCCGGACACATTTGTATGAGCTGGGCGGGACTCTGTAGACCGCGGGGCGTCATCCCGTGTATATAAGGGGATGACCCGGCAGCGGCTTAGGGCAAGAAAAACCAGATCGAGAGCCAGGCAAAGCGTATTTGCTCCCTGGTAAACAAAACCCTAGCAATACCACCTCAAACTGGACTAGGCCTTTACCTTCACCGCAAGGGGCCGAACCAGTATAAACTTCTCGTGTCCTTTGTCCCATTTAACCCCTTTAAGCTAACCACGTCGCAATGCATCCACAACTAAGTCCTTCCAGGAGGACATTTTTCGTGACACTTCCACGACACCTTGTGTCGAATCAATAAATTTGGGTTGAATACTCTACCCTCGAAAACTGTTGCGATCCCCTATACTTGTGGGTTATCAATGTGCATTACCGAGAGGGCCCAGAGATACCTCTCTGACAATCGGAGTGACAGGTCCTAATCTCGATCTATGCCAACTCAACAAACACCATCGGAGACACCTGTAGAGCATCTTTATAATCACCCAGTTACGTTGTGACGTTTAATAGCACACTAAGTGTTCCTCCGGTATTCGGGAGTTGCATAATCTCATAGTCATAGGAACATGTATAAGTCATGAAGAAAGCAATAGCAATAAAACTTAACGATCATAATGCTAAGCTAATGGATGGGTCTTTGTCCATCACATCATTCTCTAATGATGTGATCATGTTCATCAAATGACAACACATGTCTATGGCTAGGAAACATAACCATCTTTGATAAACAAGCTAGTCAAGTAGAGGCATACTAGGGACACTCTGTTTTGTCTATGTATTCACACATGTACCAAGTTTCCGGTTAATACAATTCTAGCATGAATAATAAACATTTATCATGATATAAGGAAATATAAATAACAACTTTATTATTACCTCTAGAGCATATTTCCTTCACCGCTACGAACCGACCGCACTCCTGTCGCCTTGTTCGATTGAGGTTGGCAGACAAAGCCAGTCTGGCCAATGGCGAGAAGGATCCATGGGTGGCTTCATGAATCCCCCAAGGGTTGTGTCATCAACAGGTGATACAACTTCAAGGGCGACAATGAGAAAAAAGGTGGGTGGAGCGTTGTGGCAGTGATGAGAGGCGATCATGGTTTAGCAATCTGCCAATGGTAGCCTAGGAACGTCCAATTTAGCGCCTTGCCGGCGAGCTGAGTGATCGTGGCTGATAACAGATCAATTGTAGAATTTTTTTTCTTCTGATAAGTAGAGTATCAAACCCAAGAAGGAGCATACGAATTTGATTGATGTAAAATAGCAAGAAATCATTGTAAAGGCTGCAAAGAATGTTAGGTTGTTAGGGTTGCTTTTACAATGATTTCTAGACTACCAATATACAGCAAGCGAACAATTACAAGAATGTATATTGCAACAAAAGTATGATGGTGCAATAAGTGTCTCAATCCTTAACTATGCTAGGTACAAGCCAGTTATATTGCTTATAAGGATCAAATCGTTCTCGAGGACGGCGGGAATTTCACCTAATTTCATTTACTTTAGTTTTAGTCGCCTTGATAAGTGTTGTATGGTGGCGCCTAAACTTATGCATTCTTACTTGAAAAAAATACATACTTATGATTATACCTTATGCTACTCGCAATGGAGATATGCAAGTTGCTATTTAATCTTCTATAAGGACCGCCTTTGTCGAATCCGATTCAACTAAGGTGGGAGAGACAGACACCAGCCAGCCATCTTTATGCAACAAAGTCACATGTTAGTCGACGGAACCGGTATCATGTACGTGGACATGTAAAGTTGGTTCGGGCCGCTTCATCCCAAAATACCAATGAATCAAGAAAAGACCAAGGAAGGAAGCAATCTGAATACCAACGCCCACAAACTCCTTTGTGTTCTACTCGTGATGTCATCTACGCATAGACCTAGCTCATGATGCCACTGTTGGGGAACCTTGCATGGGAAACTAAAATTTTCCTACGCTCACCAAGATCAATCTAGAAGATGAACATCTACGAGAGGGGAGATTGCATCTACATACCCTTGTAGATCGCTAAGCGGAAGCGTTAAGAAACGCGGTTGATGTAGTCGAACGTCTTCGCGATCCAATCACGATCTGTCCCTCGAACTCCCTATCCAAGTGCCGAACGGACGGCACCTCCGTGTTCAACACATGTACGGCTTGATGACGCCTTCACCTCCTCGATCCAGCGAGCGATGGTGAAATAGTAGATCGAGTCCTCCGGCAGCACGACGGTCTGATGGTGGTGGTGGTGGAGAAATTGGAGCAAGGCTTCGCCAAGCCTCACGGAGAAGGACTACGGGGGAGAGGGAGGGCAGCGCCGTGGCATAGATGTGGTGCGGCTGCCCTCACTACAAAGTACACTTCCGTGATGATACGTGTTTGTCACAGTAGGTCGCGTTTTTTGTCATGCATGTACATCCATGACGATTTTATGACAGAATCAAGATAGTCATACCTGTGCTGTCGTAGAAGTGTTCCATGACATTACCAAAATTATCATCACGGAAGTATTCACTTCCATGACGATAAATCACGCGTCACATAAGTGCTTTCGTCAAGGGTGACCGACACGTGGCATCGACCGTAAAGGAACGCCGTTAAGCTATCGGGTCGGGTTTTGGATTCGATAACCCGTTAACAGCCCCGACCAATGGGGATTTTCCACGTGTAAAATCATCATTGGCTGGAGGAAACACGTGTCGGCTCATCGTTGGGATGATATCATCCACTCATTGGATGTATAAGCGCCTATGATACGTCGACAGTGGCACGCCCATCAAGTTTAAATGGGCCGGCCCAACTAAAGGCCCACAAGATTTTGCGGACCATAATGGGCCAGCCCAGCTAAAGGCCCACGAGATTTTGCGGACCATAATGGGCTGGCCCAGCTAAAGGCCCACAAGATTTTGCGGGCCATAATAGGCCGGCCCAGGTAAAGGCCCACAAGATTTATGTGTGCCATAATGGGCCGGCCCAGGTAAAGGCCCACAAAATTCTTGTGGATCATAATGGGCCGGACCAGCTAAAGGCCCACGAGATTTCACCGACATTAATGGGCCGGCCCAGCTGTAGGCCCACAAGATTTTGAGGACCCTAGTAGGCCGGCCCATTAACTGGCTGCCATGTTTTGGGCCAAATGTCGGCCCGTATTTGATCCGGTCCATTAATGGCCTGCCACGTTCCGGGCCTAATAATGGCCCATATAAGAATCGGCCCGTTAGAAGCCTCCCACTTTCTGGGCCAAATCACGGCCCAGAACAGGTCCGGCCCTTTAAGAGGCTTTGGGCTCAATTATGGCCCATATCAGATTCGGCCTGTTAATTGGACGCTATGCTTTTGGTCCCACTTGCTAAAGGCACATTTAGTAATTCGGCCTGATATTAGTTTCGGCCTGTTAAGGGCCCGTTTAACATTTCGCCCTATATTAATTTCGCATGTTAAAAGCCGTCATATAGTTGGGCCTAACTACGGCCGGTTTGCATCCGCCTTTCCGCACCGATATCTCGATTGGGCCAAACAAGGACCGGACAACTTTAGGCGTGTTAAAAGCCCGTGAATTGATTCGCACAATCATGGGTCAGTCCATTTCGAGCTGCTGCCGCCCGTGAGCTATTCTAAGACGCTTTGTGCCCAACCTACTTCTCACCCTCCTAAAGCCCATTGAGTTTTCTTGCGAAAAGAGGGTCGGGTTACTCGCCTATTAAAGGCCCGAATCTACTAGTGGGCCATTTGACGGGGCCCATGATGCGGATCATACATCGTTATTGCATGACGCCCAATTACGCACTGTAATTTTACGGTTTGGCCGGTTTATCGCAAAGATAGGATATATATATATATATATACAAGAAAATAACTGCAGCATCATGAATAAGAAAAACCTAGACTATACAATAAAGAAATTACGGCATATTACATCCACGGGCATCAAAGTTCGCCACTATGATAATAAAGCACAAGCGACATGCAGATTACATACATCTTTGGCATCAAAGGTCGCCACCAATGCAAATAAACACGCCGACAAAATAATATACAAAACCGACAAAGACTTCAATAGAGTTCAAGAAAAGATAGCCTCATTGGGAGCTGCAAAAGAAGAAGTCGAAAGCAAGATGATGAGATCATGCATGTTCAACACTTATATCTTCCTCACTCAAAGATAAACAAGCGACGATGACAGGTTTTGCACATAAAAGTATCAAGTCTTGACAATTCATCACATTTCTTCTTGACGAATAAAGTGACACGGTTTAAAATTGCATTAACACAATATGGTATTGTTCAGGTCAAGACATGGCAGGAAATGACATTGTGAAGGAGTTGGCAGCTTCACGACACCACTGGATTACAGATCAAGAACTCATAAGTATCAATGGTGTAAGTGCATCTAGTGCCACCCCTAGTTGGTTTTGGAGTATTGACGACAAATGTGGTTGAGGGACTAATGCATTTGTGAGAATTGCAGGATAACGCAGGTAGTGTCCCTCATTGATTCGGTTTACCTACCGGAGATGATCCCTAAAAATGTAAGAAGACATTGACGACAAGGGTGGTATGTGAAGATATTCACATTGAAGACTATGACATGAGAAGACATTGAGTGAAGACTATGGAGCCAAGAAGGCGTGGTCGTTTCGTTGTTTCCTTTTCTTCTTTGTTGAGTCATAGGAACCACCGCATCGTTAAGTGGGGTCCAAGTGAACAAAGTCGTAATGATCAAGTGATGCTCAACCCAAATCCTATGTCTTCGAGCGAAGATAATGAGAGCAAAACTTATCCAGTAGTTGGATGAGTCGACTTTGCTTGTAGCCCAAGTAAAGCTGCCGTGTGTGTTTGAAATCGACCGCTGGAACACGTGTCGGTTCCTTAGTGACCTGGGTCATTTCGGACATATCAGTCGGGTTGCCTAGTGGCTATAAATAGCCCACCCTTACACCATAAATTGGTGGCTGCTCAGAGTTAGTGCACGGCTTTTGTCGCTTGAGAGCAACCCACCTCAAGCCTTTGAGAGAGAAAACCTTGCAGGACAAAGCCCAAACACCCAGAGCCAAAGAGTGTTAGGCATCATCAAGTCTTTCCATCATGTGACTGAAGACTTATTACACTTGAGGACTGTGAATCCTCCACCCGGTTAGGCGTCGCGTTCTCGCATCCAAGAGTCATTGTGGATTGCCGGTGAACGCAATCTGTGAAGGTTCGAAGTCTACCTTGAAGACTTACCAGAGTGATTGGGCGAGGACTGTGTGTCCTTAGCTCAAGGGGAATAAGGTGAAGACGCGGTCTTCGAAAGTTGAATCTCAGCCTCCCTAACTGATGTACAGTTGTCACAAAGAATCGAACTGGTCCAACAAATCATGTGTCTTCAACAAGTGACTGGTTCTATCTTCTCCTCGCCTTACTTAGAGTTTGTCTTCGTGAAGTCATTGCCTATTTGTCATACCTGTTTGACTTCACCGCTTGACTACTTTTGTTGATTGGCTTCTCCTATCTTCCATCTTGATCCTACTACTAAGCTGCTATTAGTCTTGTACTTTCAATGCTATTGCATACTAGACTATGGTTTGCTTGTTGTAGTTTATCTTCTGCTGCATATCAATTAGGTCATTTCTATTGTTTGTCTTCGAAACATCCATGTTTAGAAGACTTTCCTAAAAATCGCCTATTCACCCCCCCCCTCTAGTCGATAACTAGCACTTTCAATTGGTATCGAGCAAGGTACTCCTTGTTCTCGTGTGATTTGGTTTAACCACCGAGTTTTAGCTATGTCGATCGCAGGGATAATCAAAGTCTCCGCTGCTTGCCCCGTGTTCGATGGAACTGACTATCCCTACTGGAAGAATAAGATGTGCATGCATCTTGAAGCCATTGATGTCGACCTCTGGTATGTCGTCAAGAACGGCGTTCCCAAAACTGGTGAAGGTGTCACCCCGCTATGTCAAGAAGTTCATCCAACTGACTCTCTGCAAAGAACATCATCTGTGGTCATCCGACCAAAGGACAAGATGGCCGTGTGAGTGCTCGAAACGCCGGTTAGTCTGGGACTGGCTTTCTAAGGTCAACGAAGCGCCTCAACCCGAGAGATCAAAGGATCGGTGTTCTTCGCAACCTCTTCAACCGCTTCAAGAGAAACGACAATGAAAATGTCCAGCTCACGCTTGATCGCCTCACCGACATCACAAATGAGCTTCATGCTCTCGGCGCCACTAAGATCACCAAGCATGAAATCGCCAAGACACTACCGAGATCACTTGACAGCTCTTTTACACCCTTGCCCTCATGATACAAGAACGCCCCGACTTCAAGACACTCGATCCGTCTGATATACTTGAGAGGCTCAACACACATGAGTTCCACTTTACGAGAAAAGAGATATCTATGGTCCCAACTATGGCCGAACTCGCTTTGAAGGCAAAAGTTGTTTCCTCATCGAAGAAGAATCATTGCGGTTCCGATGATCCCAAGACATTGGAAAGGAACTTGCTATGCTTGTGAAGAAGTTCCAAGTTCACTAGGAAGAAAGGCTTCGAAAGTCTTCACGATCCAGCTCAAGAAATGATGATGCTTCCACTCATGACTACAAGAAGAGAACCTGTCACAAGTGCAAGAAAACTGGACACTATATCTCTGGGTGTCCACAGTGGGACAATGAGAAGAAGAAGAAGAAGAGCAAGAAATATGATTCTGATGACAAGAAGAAGAAGAAATCTTCAAAGTCTTCTTCCAAGTCCTCATCAAAGTCTTCATCTCATAAGAAGAGCTCATCTGGCAAGGCTCGTGCTTTTGTTGGCAAGGAAATGGATTCAGAGGAGGAGTCTGCTTCGAGGAGGTGGAGGTGGAGTCCAAGAGGAGTCCGACCACAGGCGCTGCAAGTCCGGCTTTAGCCACGCCTATGTTGCCAAGTCCATCTTCAACAGTGAAGACAATGACTTCCACACCAACGCTGAAGCTGATGACAAGGACGACCCTGCTCCCACTTACTGCTTCATGGCACGCGGTGCCAAGGTAAAATCACGTGATGCTTACTTTCAAACATCAAGTGAAGATGACTCGATTGTGAATCCAAACCCAGCTACAAAACACTTGCTAAAATTGCAACCGAACAACAAAGAGCTACGGAACATACTCAAAAACTGTTAGACAAAAGCGATGACCTGTTGGACGCGAAATGACACGCTCACAGTCCTTAGTTGAAGACATTAAAATCTTCATGCTAAGTACCAAGAACTTGAAAGTTGTCATGAAACGCCTCAACTACTCATGAAAAGCTCTCCTATGATTATCTTCAAAGGAAGCAAGAGCTTGAGAAATTGAGAGCGGCTCATGAAGATCTTCAAAAGAGAATGAGTCACTTCAGCTCAACAGATCAGTTCCGCCAGATGGATTTGAACCACCATGTCTAAAATGTCTTGAGCGTGATTCGCTACCTCTGCTCTTGAATGTTCAACTGCTGCTCTCGTTGCATTGTCTTCAACTACTAATGTGGTAACTAACCCTCTCATGGAGGATACCATCGCTATTGCCGAGGAAAATGCTAGGTTGAAGACATTGCTTGAAACAGGATGTATAAAAGTCCGAAAGGGCATCATACACTTTATGATGTCCTCAAAAGCAGATTCTGAACCAAACCCTAGGAAAGAGGGTGTTGGGTTCGAGAGGAAAATGAATGTTGATGGTTCCTCTCGGAAGCCCCGAGCGGATCCCAAAACCACATGGGTTGTTTGCAAAGGACCTTCAAGGATCCTTCCACCTTATCTGGCTTTACCTGTGCTAACCCTATCATCATTGATGAATCCTTTGATGCAAACTATAAGCTGTTCAAGAATCGAATGGTGAAGTGTTTGCGGTATATTGGTACTAACTGCAGGAATGGACCACCTATGAAGAAGATCTGGGTTCCCAAAAGCTGTCTTGAGAATCTTCAAGTGAATGTCATCATGACACCACCTGGGAAGAAGACAAACCCCAGACCTAAGGCGTCATATGGTCCAAAGGCTTCATACAGACAGAGGACTCACCTGAGTCACCCTAACGCCAATGTTTTGCAGGGAAACCATACTCAAATTTATGAATATGAGCGTGTGTCTTCAAACCGCTATGTTCATAGAACTAAGAATTTTTCTGCTTATTCATATGAGTATCATTCATCTCCTGCAAGGCTATTTGCTAGGGCTCCAAAGTCAAGTTCTCGATGCTGCACTTAGACTCATTGCTTCTAAGCCACCCTCAAGATGTGGGTGGTTAAGAAGAATTAACTCACTTTTGCAGAAAGGGTCTCCACCAAAATCAAAGGCGCCTCGATGCTATAGTCAGGGGACCTAAAACATCTTGTAGGGCACAAGATCAAATGCCCAAATGGTCTCACTATGTATTTTGTTCCTGAATCGCTTGCCATTCATCCTATCAGTCCTAATCTTGATTTAAGCTTCAATAATCCACTTGCTCGTCAAATGTTTATGCTTCACAATGCTCTTGGTGAAGCCTATCCCCTAACTGCATCAGAGGGTATGACACCTCATGCTTCGTAATGGATTATGGACAAGTGGATGCACTAATCATATGATCGGTGATCAAGTCTTCTCATGGACTCAACCATACGCCCATCGACAAGAGTCACATCACATTTGTCGACACCGGTAAAAGCAAGTCTTTGAAGGGTATAGGAAAGATGATCTATACATGGTAGAATTCTCAGCAGGTCCACAACTTGTCGTATGTCTTCTTACAAAAGCTTCGAATCGCCGGCTCGCATCGGAGGTCAGGGCATGTTGGCATGAGGAACTTACACACACTCGCCAAGAAGAAGCATGTCATAGGCATCAAGGTATCAAGTTCAAGAAGGATCATTTGTGTGGTGCTGCGAAGATGGAAAGATGACTAGGCAAAGCACCCTCAAGACAATCATGACGACATCTCAACCCTTCGAGCTGTTACACATGGATTTGTTTGGCCCTACTCATTACTCTACCTCACAACAACTGCTTGTCTCTATGGCTTCGCCATTGTTGATGACTACTCAAGATACACATGGGTGCACATAATTTCTACAAGATCAAGTGCAAGATGTCTTCAGACGCTTCGCCAATCAAGCAATGAACAATTATGGCGCCAAGATCAAGCATATCGAAGTGATAACGGCACCTCAATTCAAGAACACCGGACTTGATCTTTATCTGGATACCATGGGAATCACTCATGA
Source organism: Aegilops longissima (assembly GCA_021605205.1). Classification (NCBI taxonomy): domain Eukaryota; kingdom Viridiplantae; phylum Streptophyta; class Magnoliopsida; order Poales; family Poaceae; genus Aegilops; species Aegilops longissima. The sequence continues at coordinate 462,584,595 of CM038679.1, forward strand.
GTTCTTTGCTCCATACACACCTCAAAGCAAATGGCATCGTGGAGCGCAAGAACGTAACCCTCATTGAGATGGCTCAACAATGCCCGACGAGTACAAGACACCAAGAAAGTTCGGCACGAAGCTATTGATACGGCTTGGCACGCCATCAACCGTGTTTATATCCATAAGCTTCAACAAAACATCCCATGAGCTCCTTACTGGCAAGAAGCCAAATGTCAGCTACTTCAGAGTATTTGGGGCTAAGTGCTGGATCAAGGATCCCCATCACAAGTCAAAATTTGAACCTGAAGCTCACAAAGGCTTCATGCTCGGTTATGGAAAGGACTCGCACTCCTACAGAGTCTTCAACCTTTATCTCTACAAAATTGTCGAAACGGTGGACGTGCGATTTGATGAAACCAATGGTTCACAAAGAGAGTTCCTGCCAAGTACACTAGACGAAGCTCCACCCAAATAATCTATCAAGCTAATGGGAACCGGTGAAATTATGCCTTCAAGCACAGACTCAAGAGGAACTTATCATTTCTACACCTAACCAACCGAAGACAATGCTCACTCAAGACAATCCTCCCTATGATGACAATGATCAAGATGAGCAAAGTCTTCGCCCAGCCCATCCTCGAGTTGCAAATGAAGTACAGATTGAGAAGATAATCGATAGCATCAATGCACTGGTCCGCTTACTCGCTCAAGAGCAACACAGCTAGCAAATTTCTATGGGCACTTTTCTTTTGTGTCAATATCGTAACCCAAGAAAGTTGTCAAGCCTTTATGGAACCGTAATGGATACAAGCTATGCAAGAAGAACTTCAACAGCTCAAGCTAAACAATGTTTGGGAACTTGTCAAGCGCCTCGACCTCGCAAGCATAACATTATTGGCACCAAATGGATATATCGAAACAAGCAAGATGAGCATGGTCAAGTCGTCAGAAACAAAGCACGGCTTGTGGCTCAAGGATATACTCAAGTTGAAGGAATTGACTTCGATGAAACATTTGCTCCTGTAGCTAGGCTTGAAGCTATTCACATACTACTAGCCTATGCTAACCACCACAACATCTTGCTATATCAAATGGATGTGAAGAGTGCATTTCTCAACAGCAAGATTGAAGAAGAAGTATATGTCGCTCAACCACCTGGCTTTGAAGATCCAAAACATCCTGATATGGTGTACAAGCTAAATAAAGCATTGTATGGCCTCAAACAAGCTCCTCGCGCCTGGTATGATACGATCAAAGACTTCCTGAAGAGCAAAGGCTTCAAACCTGGATCCCTTGATCCCACACTCTTCACGAAGACATGTGATGGTGAACTGTTTGTATGCCAAATATATGTGGATGACATTATCTTCGGCTGCACCAACTAGAAGTATAGTGATGAATTTGGATACATGATGCAAGAACAATATCAGATGTCCATGATGGAGAGCTCAAGTTCTTCCTTGGTCTTCAAATTCACAAGAAAGGAATGGCATCTTTATATCTCAAGAAAATACCTCCAAGATTGTCTCAAGAAGTTTGGAATGCAAGAGTGCAAAGGATACACGACGCCAATGCCGCTAAACACCATCCGGGTCCCGACGACAATGGTAAAGAGTTCGATCAAAAGGTATACCGCTCCATGATTGGTTCCTTACTTTACCTATGTGCATCTAGGCCAGATATTATGCTTAGTGTTTGCATGTGTGCTCGATTCCAAGCGGCCCCAAAGGAATCGCATGACTTAGCTGTGAAGCGAATTCTTTGATATTTGGCTCACACCCCAACACTCGGATTATGGTATCCAAAGGGCTCAAAATTTGATTTGGTTGGATTTTCGGATGCTGATTATGCTGGTGACAAGGTGGATCGCAAGTCTACATCAGGCACATGTCACTTTCTGGGACGATCACTCGTCTGTTGGTCTTCAAAGAAGCGTAACTGTATCACTCTCAACTCGCTGAATCTGAATACATTGCTCTTTGGATCTTGTCAGTGCTCAGCTTCTATGGATGAAGCAAACTCTCAAGGACTATGGCATCAATCGACACAAGTACCTCTCTTCTGCGACAACGAAAGCGCCATCAAGATTGCCAACAATCCAGTCCAAAGACTCAAGACAAAGCACATTGAAATTCATCATCATTTTCTCGTGGATCATGTCATGAAGAAAGATATTGACATCATTCACGCCAACATCAAGAGTAATCGCGATATCTTCACAAAGCCCTTGGATGAGAAAAGGTTTTGCAAGTTACGGTGTGAGCTAAATATCTTGGAATACTCAAATGTCCTGTGATCAAGCACACATCCTAACACTTATGCATGTTGATGACTTAGATGTGCAACACACGAAGTAACGTATATCTTCAATCAATGAAGACTTACATTCTGGATGTAAATACATTAATGTGGAATTTGACTTCGGAGCGCCACGATAATTGTGCGCCGTTTCTGGGTCTAATACTTCCTATACGGTGGGTAACGCCACCACCAAATTTCTTTGTTTGAAGTGTTTCACTCATGGCGTTATTTCTGCAATATCTTCGCATTTGATTTGTCTTCAACTTCAACCTATCTTCATGATTTTCTTCACTATGTTGATTTGGTTGCTGTCTAATATATATATAGGTAAATTATGTGAGGCACCTAGGTGCCTGGGCACCTAGCTCCCAATATAGCAAGTCATTTTTGTATTGCATGATGGAAAATCCATGACACTCACTTTCCAAATTTCGTTTGCATGCATGCACTATAACCATCAAAGGTCAATGATTGCTTTCTAAAAAAATCAATATACTACTGGTTTCCTAATACAATTCCTTTCAAAACAATAACGGTATGTATATACACTTTAATTTTTTAAGGTATCAGATATGACAAATAATACAAAACGTCATCCCAAAGGTTTGTGAGTATATTAAGGATGTTCTTGTGCATTTTTCTAAAGTTTTACTTTTCAAGATATCTAGTATTTTTTAAAAAATAAGGCCAGGTCACACTTTTAGCGACTAATATTTTTATACAAATTAAGGTGACCAAATAATATAAAATGTGATCCTACTTATTTTTTAACTTGTACGAATATATGATACGCACACATGATTTTTTTCCTACGGGCATATACCCACCTACGATTCTTTTTAGTTTTAGGAATGTATGTTACATATACCCACATCATCCTATGTATTTATTATATCGGGGTATATACTCATAAATTTCATGTCGAGGTATGTAAATACGATGAGTATGCACATACAAAAAATATATTATGCACTTTGGGTATATACATACACAAAAATCTAATGGATACACACTAAATAAGTGAATCAATACATACCTAATCTAATGGGTATGTACTAAATATTCTGGGTATATAATATGTTACGTATTAAATATTCTCGTATATACATACACCAAAAATATAATGCATTACGTACTAAATATTCTGGGTATATATATATAGACAAAAATACAATGCTTATGTACTAAATATTATGGATACATACGTATAAAATCTAATGAGTACATATTAATAAAATGAATTCATACATACTTAATTCGTACATATATGAATTAAATATCGATAAACCTAATGTGTAATATATTTTTCCTCCTGAAGATATGTTACCATGCATGGCGTGTTTAATGACATCCATTAAATGATACACATAATAATTCTTTCCAACTTTAATTGTTTCATAATAGGCAATTACTAATTGATTGTGAGTTACCTTTTATACCTATCACAATAGCACGCATCTAAATGCAATCTAATGGTGGAAAGGCAAGGAGCCTGGGCACCTAGGTACCCCAAACAGTCGTCCTATATATATAGGACAAATGTTTACTATAAGCAGTGGTAATTACCACCACTTGCGTTTTGTATGTTTTATGTAGTATCCGTTGAAATAGAGAGTATGTACGTGTAGTATGTAGTATATAAAAATGATTAGGTAGTATATATACTAATTTTTACGTAGTATATACCATGTTTTGAGTATGCTTTTTTTTACGTACAAATATGTACGTATTTCACAAATATAACAAAAACTATAGGCTCATATGCAATTTTTCCATGTAACTTGCTTTGAAATATCTTAGATATAGCATATGAATATATTTAAAATGATAAAGTAGTATATGTAGTACCACATGGTAGTATATGATATATAGGGTAACTACCACTGGGTGGTAGGATGGATTTTCCTATATATATATATATATATATATATATATATATATATATATATATATATATATATATATATATATATATATATATATATATATTGTTCTGTCCTCTACAGCATTCACTTATAGTTATGTCTTCCAAGTTGAATCTTTTGAACAAAGTGAATGTGATCGGACCCTAATCTCTCTATGCTTTCTATCTCAAACTCTATCTGTCCAAATCATATGCATTCTATTGAAACTGTCGAATGTCTTCTCTGCGTCCTTGTCAGCAGAAGACAAAGAGATAAACTTTAAGTCTGTTTTAAATGATTCATCCTTACTGTTGAAATTCGGAGAAGCCGGAACGACCATCCGACAAACCTGGCGGGCGTGGGAACGTGGGACAACTCGAGTATGTTGCATGCTTGCCACGTGCCCCTCGATGTGAACCGCCAGGCACTCAGAATTGCGCTGTGCCGCACACCTCCTTATAAATACATGACCCCTGCGGTAAAGAAAATCTTCTTCCACCTCTCCACCTCGTCAAAACCCTAGCGCCACCGCTAGCTCTCGACGACGCCGGCGACGAAGCGCTTAGCTGCCGCGACTTCTCCGACGCCGTCCTCACGCCGGCCGCGAACATCGTCATCTCCGCCGCCAGAGGTGTCCTCCGTCGCCAAGTTAGGGCACGGTGGATTGAACTGCTCGGCCTCCTCTTTCCTCCCGTCTAGCAGTTCTTCGAGTGGTAAATATAACTCTATTTTTACCATCTTTTTGATCTTCAAGATTCATCCTACTTACCAAAATTGGTTTCTGCCCATACTATGTTAGATCTATTCTGTTCAAGATCTCATACTGCCTAGTATATTCACTTAAGCTTCACAACTAGTTAGATTCCTCACTTGTACTTATTCACGGATACGTACAAATCTGGAACCAACTCTCAGCCAGATAAGTGAATGTCTTCGCATCATGAGGTCAATGTCTTCAAACTGATTTATCTTCAAAATCTTCCGAGAATGCATATGACCTCTTCCCTTCCTCGCATCTCTAATGCGGTCACAGTACATGTCCGTGGAGAATCCCTTGGTTCTCATAGTCCGCATTCGCTTGCAGAATTCTTACAACATCAAACTAACTCTCCCGGCCGCCTCGTTTGTCCGAAGAACGCAAGCCTTTGAAGCCTTTGAACGATTGAAGCCATTCAGTTTGAAGTTCATGGCTGCAGATAAATCAATCAGGAAGGGCGGCAGACAGCGTCGTGGGGGAACCTCAAAAGATCGGCCTGATGACCTCACGGAGCTTTACAAGACAGGTCCCGAAGAGAATTACAATCAGCGCAAGACGCGAATCCAATGGATTCGACGATATTGGGCTGAACAATGGTTCAAGTACAATTTTGTGACCCTGGAATATGCCGAGAAGAATGCTATCAGAAGCCCTTGGGGTGATATTCTCTTTCGAGGCCTTCCACCCAAGAACATGGATGAAGCTATTGCACAAGGTTTCTATCCTTGTGTGGTCCGTGGACCTCAGTCTGAAAATGCCGACCCAACGTCATTGCTCTGGTATCATGACGATAATCTCTTCAAGCGCAACTTCCAGCACGCAAAGGCTTCGGCCAAGGAAAACAAGAAGTCATTGGGATTAGACTTCAACCCTGGTCCCTCTCGCTCCCCGTCCGACGGCTCACGTGATGTTGAACCCAATGTCATCGGTCCTTTTCAAACCTTGATGGCCTCATCACTTACATCTTGGTCCAAGGTGCCAAAGTGGATCACTCGATGACAATGCTGAGTCCGATGAAGCCCCAGCCCAGCTCCTGCTCCTGCTCCAAAGCCGCAGGCTAAAGAAAGTCAAGGCTTCAAAGTCACCGCTCCTCCAAAAGCTTCACGTGTGAAGCCACGCTATTGCACCTCCCAAGCCAGCAGTGCGGTCAAGATCAATCTCGTATCTCCAAGAAGACGGAGAAGAGAAAGAAAATTGACAAGAATACTTTGGCGACATCGACTCCTGCTGCCATTCTACGTGAAGAGCACATTGATCAGTCCAGTGATAAAGATCTTGCAGATGATGCTCTTGAGCAACTTATCAAGAGCAAAGAACAAGAAGAAATCTTCAACAATTTGCCTCTCTTTGATGTGGCAATCATCCATCACTTCATTGATGAGTGGTTTGACACCCCAAACATTAGCTTTGAAGATCTGCAACTTCCTATTGGCCTCAGCGTCTCCTTCAATGGCGCCATTGCTTCGAGCTAGCTCTTGCTCACAGACCGTTGAACTCAAGAACAAAATCGACTATGAAAAAGCTCAGTTCAAGAAGCATATGGCTGCACTCAGCATGCAAGAATTCAAAAACTTCAAGGTCATGCTACACGAGCTCAAAGAAGCCTTTCTCAAGAAGCGAGAAGAAGCCAGAGGCTCTCGTGAGCGCATGAAGAGTCTGGCTGACAAGTGTGTGCTTGCCTACAATGAGGCTGAGAAGCGCAAGGCTCTTGGCCGTCCTGGCATTGACCCCATATGGCTGCAAAGAGGAAGAAGTCTTCAACTGACCAAGCTGCACCTTCAAGGCAGGAAGAACTCTGCATAGTCTTCCCAAGCAGCATGACTGCTCGAAGCCAAAGGTCCGGTCAACCGCTTCAATGTAAGAAGACGAGGGCTGCCGAGGCTGAAGCCGTAAAAGGAAACTTCCGAAGCCTCCGATGTTGCTCCTCCAAGAAGAAGCTTAAGACCAAGAAGAATCGGGCTGCTCCCACAGAGCCCTTGGTTGTTGAACCCATTTCGTGGTTCGCCCCGCCTGCAACCCAAGAACTTCAGATGATCGCTCATGAGCCTACTTCCACAGAGGCTCAAAGTCAAGAGATTCCAGCAGTTGATCCCATCATCGCTGAAGACATTGGTCACCATGACAACGTTGAAGATGATGAGGTTCTTCCTCAAATTGAATACAATGTGGTATCATCACCGCTCGCATTTAACAGCGAACTCATCAACATTGGTCGCCCTCTCGACGCCAATTGCTCAGATGCTTCATGGGTTGATCGCCTGCAACAAGAAGACTCCCTAGTACTCCCCAACAACAAGTCACTCCCCAACAACAACAGCAAGAAGAAGAGGAAGACTTTGAGGCCCGCACAACCCCATCTCCAAAGGCGCCGCCAAGATTTCGCAGAGCTTCGCAAAGGTCAAAGGCCTCAAGTACCTCTCCGAGCGCTCTGTATGGAGAAGTGCACCACCAACCTGTTGCACGTCAAGTGTTTTTAGAAGCCACTCCAACTGTGAATGTCTCCGAGTCTGAAGCCAAAGCTACTGAAGACAATCCGGCTGCATCAGCCGAAGACATCCAAAAAGAAGAAGAACGTGTCCCTACACCCCTGTAATTGAAGAAACTATTCCTGATATCAACGTGCTAGTGCCCGACCCTCCAGCTCCTCAAGTGGAGGTTGCAAACATTGGGGCTGCCACCTCCAACACCAATAAAGCCAATGACGTGGTCATGGCTGAAGCAAATGTGGAGCCTGCACCAACAGCTCCTGAAGCCAATGAAGGAAATGTGCCTGAAGCCAATGAGGCAACTGCCCCCAAGCATCTCGAGCAGCTCAAGCCTCGCTTGTTGCCACTTGCTCAGCCTCCGCCACCAAGGCCCTACACAATTGAGCAACCATACAACTATGGTCAGCTAATCACAAGAAGATGGCTGCTCGGTCCCTCCGCCTCATGCCTCGGGTCCTCAGTTTGAATATCATATTGCGCATAGGCCTCAGGTACAGAAGCCGAAGCCAAGACTTACAAGGTTTCCAGGCACTGCCACCTCTACAAGTTCTTTCAATGCAAATGGCTTCAAAGCCCACAACACTTTCTTTGACAGAGCAAAGAACCCCTACACAAGGCCAAGGATATCATCTGACCGTTTCTGGAGCTATCAGCAACGAAGCTATTACTCATGCGTTCTATATGATCAAGGGCGCATTTTCCCTCATATGCGCCTCGACATCGGGCCATTGTTTGACTGCCGTGCTTAGAAGAAGCACTTGATTGCTTTCATGATGCAGTCTGCTCGGCCGTTCATGCATAAAGAACACCGGAATGAAGAACTTGTGCTTCAATTCTATGCTACCCTCCACATCCGCGGCTACTACAGAGATACGAAGACATGGGTTCTCGAGTGGATGACAGAAATGTTCATCATGAAGCCAAAGCTCTTGACGCCATTGAGCTCACAGCCTACCCACTCCCGGAGAGCTGTTTGAACCTGGTTGTCAACTCCACCGCGATGCAATCGGAGAGCATATTTCATAAGCCGAATCCAACATGAGTCGATGTTGAGCATGATGAAGCCATCGCCACATGACGCTGAATACCCTTAGGACTTCTTTGTTGATGACCTTGAGTATCCGCCTCGTATAATATATCACATCATCGAGCTAACTCTATGGCCTATCAAAGGGCATTCATCATCTCGCAAAACTTGAAGGAGCAATGAAGACATTGGTCTTTACATCCTCAATGGCATCAGCTTCAATACGCAAGAATTCTTCATCCGACAATTGGCTGCGTCTGGATCTGATCTGTTTGGTCTGAAATTTTATGCTCCATGGGTCATGCGCCTCATCAAGATGCACTCTGCTATCAACTATCAGCCCTCTGCTCGCAATCATCTGATCTTTCTACCATAGGTTGATATGTCAGTTGAAGCCATATACCCTGAGCCTGCCAAAACGCCACTTTGTCTTCAGAATGCCGATCACCATAGCTTCTCTCAACCCATGGAAGGCGTCCAAGCAGTATCTCGTGTCTATCCTCTAGCTGGGAACACTCGTCTGCCTCACCGTGCACAAACTGAAGCTATGGAGAGCACTATTGGCCAAAGGCCTCAGAAGCGCTCTCGAGTCCTCAATGATCGAGAACTTCTTGTCGCACCGCATCAGAAACAAGATAAGCATCACTCCTGGCTCAAGCGACAAATGCGAAGCCTCTTGGTGGACGTCAATCGCATTCGAAACCTTGCCACCAAGAATGCTTTTGTCACTCACGAGACCTGTCGGCGATCATGGAAGAGTTTGACCTGCTCGCTCAAGGTCAAGCAGATCTTCAAGACGATGGCTTCACTGAACGCTTCATGTTTGACTACACTCCTCCACGGAATGCAGTCCTACGACGAACTCCATCACTTGAAGACTCTGACTATTCTTCCTCTGCGGCAACTATCAATGCCAGAGTGATCAATGATGAAGATGATGCTACTTCACCGCCCCTACTTCTGCAAGCATCGACACTGCACCAAGTTCGTCTGCACCGCCAACCAACAACGACATCCCTGCTACATCATCTACTTCTGAAGAGGACGAGTAGATGCTCTATGTCTTCAAACCTTTTTGGTCCTTATTGACAAAAGGGGGAGAAGCATATGAGTTTGATAGTCTTCAAGCGGGTTCATAAGGGCGGTTGCATAATATTTTGCCTAGTGTTTACAACTCTCGCTTTTGATACATTTGGTTCTTTGAGTTGTAACACTTAAACTCGATGGTCGTCTGCTACTTATTTGCTTTACTCTGGTGCGATGATAAATTCCGCGTGTGCGATTTATAACTTCCGCACTTAGATCATTCTGCAGACGTCCATTTTTCATTATGCATGTCATTCTCTTAGTTATATCATTTCATGCATGATGAATTATCTTCATAAGTTGAAGAGGATCTCCACAAGTACAACCTGCCATGTGCATTTGCATTCCAAAAGCAAACTACTTATATGCACATCTTCAGGGGGAGCCTTTGCCACTTATCCTTCACAATTTCACATATTTTATCCCCGTTGAAAACTTCAACCAGTTTGTCATCAATCACCAAAAAGGGGGAGATTGTAAGTGCATCTAGTGCCACCCCTAGTTGGTTTTGGAGTATTGACGACAAATGTGGTTGAGGGACTAATGCGTTTGTGAGAATTGCAGGATAACACAGGTAGTATCCCTCATTGATTCGGTTTACCTACCGGAGATGACCCCTAAAAATGTATGAAGACATTGACGAGAATGGTGGTATGTGAAGATATTCACATTGAAGACTATGACATGAGAAGACACTGAGTGAAGACTATGGAGCGTGAAGACTGTGTCGTTTCGTTGTTTCCTTTTCTTCTTTGTTAAGTCATAGGAACCACCGTACTGTTAAGTGGGGTCCAAGTGAACAAAGTCAGAATGACTGAAGTGATGCTCAACCCAAATCCTATGTCTTCGAGCGAAGACAATTAGAGCAAAACTTATCCAGAGTTGGATGAGTCAGCTTTGCTTGTAGCCCAAGTAAAGTTGCCGTGTGTGTTTGAAATCTGACCGTTGGAACACATGTGAGTTCCTTAGTGACCCAGGGTCATTTCGGACATATCAGGTCGGGTTTCCTAGTGGCTATAAATAGCCCACCCCCTACACCATAAACTGGTGGCTGCTCAGAGTTAGTGCACGGCTTTGGTCGTTTGAGAGCAACCCACCTCGAAGCCTTTGAGAGAGAGAAATCCTTGCGAGGACAAAGCCCAAACACCCAGAGCCAAAGAGTGTTTGGCATCACTGAAGTCTTTCTCTGTCTGTGACACTCAAGACTTATTACACTTGAGGACTGTGAATCCTCCACCGGTTAGGCGTCGCGCTCTGGCATCCAAGAGTCATTGTGGATTGCCGTGAACGCAGATCTGTGAAGGTTCGGAAGTCTACCTTGAAGACTTACCAGAGTGATTGGGCGAGGACTGTGTGTCCTTAGCTCAAGGGGAATAAGGTGAAGACGCGGGTCTTCTCGAGTTGAATCTCAGCCTCCCTAACTAGATGTACAGCTTGTTACAAAGAATCGAACTGGTCCAACAAATCTTGTGTCTTCAACAAGTGATCGGTTCTATCTTCTCCTCACCTTACTTAGAGTTTGTCTTCGTGAAGTCATTGCCTATTTGTCATACCTGTTTGACTTCACCGCTTGACTACTTTTGTTGATTGGCTTCTCACTATCTTCCATCTTGATCCTACTACCAAGCTGCTATTAGTCTTGTACTTTCAATGCTATTGCATACTAGACTATGGTTTGCTTGTTGTAGTTTATCTTCCGCTGCATATCAATTAGGTCATTTCTATTGTTTGTCTTTGAAACATCCATGTTTAGAAGACTTTCCTAAAAATCGCCTATTCACCCCCTCTAGTCGATAACTAGCACTTTCAAATGGCTAGTGTGCTGTCAATTTATCCCATTTCAGATTGGCAAATAAAGAGATGGTTTAAATAATAGTAGAATGATGTGACATTGTTCATAGTTAAGACATTGCAGAATATGACATTGTGCTGTAGTGGGTAGGTTCACCACACCACTGGAATACGGATGAAGAACAGAAGCATACATGCAGTGCAAAAGAAGATCACTTGCTCGGTATAGTTTAATTTACATGGTATGAAGAAGGAACTTGGTTGTACAACTGAAAACTAAAATTGAGAAGGACAAACTTTTGTTTATGTACATAATAAACTTTAAACATGCAATTTGATGCAAACACCAAAATAAACAGCTATTGCAAATCATGCCTAACCAAATATACACAACAAAGTTTGAAGGCTTGAGAAGGACAAACTTACATTCTTGGTGAAGACAGGCTCTATAAAGCCCTTGTCCATGCTTGATGGGGGGCAATTCAAGAAGTTTAGCATGTAATCTTCTTCATAAGCATTGCCTTTATTCTACATTTTGTTAAGAGTAAATATAGATGTGATAATATATGAAAAAATGGAGAATATTTAAGATAAGATGAAGAGTGATGCTACATAACCAAGTAGCTATAAATGTATGTGCAGCGATACAGGCAAAAGGCACAGCCAAGAGCAATGCACAGCTAAACTTCTTGATACCAACCTTATGGTAAGAGTAAATATAGATCGATGTGTAGAAAATGGAGGGTAAAGGAAAATAAGCTGCAGAGTGATGGTACATGAACAACTACTGTCAATATAAGTACAGCGATAAAGGACATCATGTACTTACAAGAACAATGCAGAGCTAAAAAATTCATTGGCATTGGATATATTCTACACTAATGTAACCATTCATACAGATCAGATAATTTGGGCGAACAATTGATAAGCAAGCTATCATGCATACTCTTGTCACATAATGAACCAGGTATGTATGCAAATACAGTGATACAGGACAACAGGTACTAACAAGAGCAAAGCAGCGGGCAGCATATTTGCGATATCATGTCGTTCTTTTCAAACCGGAATTCTTCTTCGAGCAGATTTCCTGCAAAAAAGATCCGTAAGGCACATGCGGAAAAGTAGAAGTTCAAATTGTCATGTGATTTCATAGACGGTACCTCATCACGGAACGAGACCAGTGCATAACAAGGTTTTTCCATTCAATGTCTTCTAAATTTAGCACAGGAGACTTCACCGGAAATTCGTTTATAGACTTGCCATCAAAGTGTGATTTCCTCAGGTAACACCGATACTGCTGCAATGCTTCCTTGAAAAGCACAAGCAAGCTTTGCTCGTCATGACTATCCAGATTGACCCTCGCCTAGTTACAACAATGTAATGTAAAACATTGATGTGTTCGATCAGCAGAAAACAGGAAAATAATAACCATGAATAATAGCACTTACACGTAAGTTGGACAGGAAGATGTGAAAATGGTGTTTGTCTTCACTATAATCTTCCCATGATGGGAATATATGCACGTAGTCCCTAACAACATTGAAAGCATTGTCTTTTAAACTGGGAATAAATGGAATGGGGTTCCAATCTGCAGGAATTGGCCGTCTCTGCAGTTGGGATAGGTCTTCGGCCGGTGGACTTGCTGTACTTTTTGCTGGAGTGGGATTTTTCTGTGGTACGGCTGGTGCTATGGCAAATGAAATCGGTATACCTTTTGCTGGAGTGCAGGTCCTGTGTGGTGGGGCTAGTGGTGTGGCCAGTGAAGTATGGGTACAGTCTGCTGGAGTCGGTCCTATGTTTTGTGTCACTGGTTGTACAACCAATATAAGTGGGGCGCTGTCTGATTTCTCCGGCACCACCACGTTTTTCAAGGACTTTGCTAGTGCTCCTTCAGGTTCGGCAATCACCCTCTTCCTTTTTGATGTCTGATGCACAAGAATAGCATTTGAGTGGAAAAACATGGTATGATGACAGATGGAATATGTATTGATAATGGATGGGCATGGCATCTCGAGTTATATGATGAGTAAACTAAGCAGATGGCGGTGCAACAAAGTAGAAGAAATGCAAGACAACATATGCAAGATATGTGCAATCAATAAAACCTTGCCAAATTAGAACAGCACCTTGATGGGTGAACAGGATAGGCCCTCTGCCTTTTACTCCTCGAGGTTAGAATAGTCATTAGGATGATATTCTGAACAAGAATTAACAGGTGGGGAGTGTACAAGTTTCATTTCTTCCAGAATGGAACTCAATGCCTAGGTGCCAATTTTGTAAGTCATTGGAGTGTTCCACAATATTCTTCTGATGTGCGGATTTTGATATTCACTGTAATTGTGTATAATATCTGAGAACCATGAAAACATAAATAGTTGCGAGATTATCTTTGTAATGCAGATGATATTCTAATATAGGGGCGCCCCTGTAAACACTTATGTGCTATCACTGGATTCTGATGAGAGAGCTCATGTGTGATGTAATATCGTGCATGCATTTATATAATCTGGCACAAGTACACAAAAAAAAAATAGGCTCCAGAAGTAAGGATAGTCATGATGATAGGTTCATAATATCTTGTATAGAGAGTTTATTGCCAAACCATGATAACAAGAGCACACAGCAACTAGGCAGATCATAGTGTACATAACAGGGGTACACCATAACGACGATATATAAATCGGGAAAGTGGAACTGGCTTGAAAATACGGTGTTGTATTGCCGCTAGTAATTGAAAGCCTATCGATCACGTCAGAGCCAGCTCCATCGAACATGGTAAAGAAGAGCAAGCAGATTTTGGATAATAAAATGTTGGTTGCGCGGTGCCCACACATGATGAACCAGGCGCATTAAGAATGCAACTCCTGCTATCTCTCGCCCATTTCAGGCGGTTGGATGAAGATCCTACGTCTCCTAACCCTTCTTCTTCCTCGTCTCTGATTCTTCCCATCCAGAACACCAAGACGGGCCGCCCGGCGGACCACCGCCCCATCGCTGTGTTCCTCCGCCACCCCACCCCCACCCGCGCCCCAACCCCCACCAGCGTCGAGTTTTCTTCGTTCGGCGAGGCCCCACAACCACCGAGCCCTTGATCGCACCGCGAACTCCGGTGAGCTCTGAAAAATCGATGACCCAATTTTGAAATTTAGTCTCTGTGATTTAACTAGTGTGGAATATAAAGGGAAAACCATAAGCATTGGGAGTATAGTGTTGAGCGTGCCATGGCGGATCTGAAGGTGCAAACCGGACAAAGGCAACTTCGCAACCAAGACAAGAAATCAGAGTAAAGCGGTGGCGATCTATTTTCTTGCTGTGATAAATAAGTTGAGCGAATCTGAAAAGTACCGCCTCAGTGCGGCGCCGTGTCACGATCTGCTGAGAATTTGACGGTGCTGCGGTAGTGATGGCTGTCGGCGTGTGGAAGCAAATCTAGGAGGGTAGACGGTGGCGGCGAAGCGCGGTGGGCGAGACAGTCGTAGGAGCGGCGCCCGGCAAGGTGGACGACAGCGGGATGAAGCGAAGAGGACGGGATGCAAGGATCCCGGTCGAAGGCATGGATGAGAGAGTCGATCTCTTGTAATGGACGGCGGCGTCGGGTATCAGCTCGGCATGGTGGAGGAGGACAGCGGTGGATGGGGTGGCGGACGGCGGCGGACGGAGGAGGTGGGATGGAGAGGGTGTTTTGGCGCCCACGGAGTAGGAATGGGGAAAAGGGAGGTAGAGAAGAAGGGGAACCATGTATTCAGGCGCTTGTCTCAAATCGAGAAATTTACAAACTTAGCCCCGTTTCAAATTTCTACTACATCATAGCAACATTAGTCGGTTGGGGATAGGGCGGTAATCTCGCATACACGAATATTTGCCGACAAGAGTTTGTTTTAGGCGCCCACCGTGTATGAATATGAATCGGGAGGAGTCGATTTCGCCGAGGACACACTGTGTTTTGGCGCCCATCGTGTATGAATCCGGGTGAGGCGGTTACGTCACGTTTGGGTGAAATTACAAACCTACCCTATCAAAACCTATAGAAATCCAGCAGATAGGCTTTGCGTGGCGAGGATAGGCGATAGTGATTTCCATCTCGCAGATTTTGGTTTGGTGATTCTTCGCGACTTTCCCTCTTCGTTCAAATTTTGCAGAGTGCACGTTTACCGTGCCAACTCAATTCGAATCTCGTTTTTATTCTATTTTTTCGGGCGGGATCCATTTTCAATTGGAATTACATTCTATATACATCATTTTTATATATACTTTCAAAAGCACAACACCATTTATACATAAATATGGTTTACAAATGGCATGATCTCAGATTCATAAGGTTGTATCCATCAATTTGGATTTTCAAATATTTGAAACCACTTTATGTTGAAATCCAATGTATGCATTCCTCGCTAACTGTCTCCAATTAATGTGTGTTTCATGCGGGTTTTTTAACTTCTCAAACATGTATAATGTGTTTCACACACGCAACATATAGTGTAATCCCGTTTAGACATTAATTGCATATAAACCATGCATTGTTTGTAATTTAAGAATCTATGGATCACCAATATTGATAAACTATATAACATTACACGTGTGCCCAAATTCAAATGAATATGCATGTTTGATACACCAATATGCGTTATGATATTATCGATGTCGTGATCTCTAGTTTAAATATTTGAATCCCCTTTAATCCAGATATTAAGTCTCATATAGCTATCACTCATGCTTATATAGGACTATCTCTCTGGACCTATCTGCGTTCATCGTCTCTCGGGTATCTCTCGTGCTACACAGTATGTCGACAATGATCTTTTATCTTCGTAACACACTGACGGTACTCTCTCCCTCGACCTTCATCACTCTATCTCTCTCTAAGTATATCTCGCTCCCTGCTATGTGTCTCTAACTATGATTCTCCATGTGGAATCTCTTTCTCTCACACAAACACAAAACTTTGTCTCCCGGGTCTCATTTCTCTCTACTATTCCCATGTGTGCCACTCACACACCCCTCATACAGAGATGTCTTTCGCTCCTTAGATATGAGAACCTACGACTCTTCCTCTTCAATATCTCTTTCTCACACACAAACACAAACTCTGTCTCCCAGGGTCTCATATTTCTCCATTGTTCTCTTGTATGTCGCTCACACACACCCTCTCTCCCTAGAGATATCTTGCGTTCCCTCATATGTCTCTCTAGCTATCACTCTCGTTGTGAAATATCTTTCTCTCTCACAGACACAAAACTCCGTCTCTCTGGATCTCATTTCTCTCTGATATCTGTTTGTATGTGACTCACATGCACCCTCTCTCTATCTCTCTCACACCCACACACATAACCCAGCCTTCTGATCCACTCGACTCCTATCTCTAACGCACACTAGCTAGCATCTTTATCTTTCTATTTATCTGTTTCTCCATCAACCTTCTTTCTCGCCCTCACTCTTGATTCCTATCACGCACACTACATATGTTTCTCTCTACATGCAGTCAAGTGCCCTCTCACACACATATATAACTTCACCCTTTGAACCACCCGACGGTCATCTCCAACACCCAAACTAGCGGATGTCCCTCTAGCTAGCATCTCCATCTCTGTATCTATCTGTAGTTTCTCCGTCAACATTTCTTTCTCGCATGGAGTCTTGCTTCCTATCACCCACACTATATATGTCTCTCCATACATATGCATTTATAGGTTGATCTCTTTTGCACAATCGTTATGCCTCACCCCTCTCGCTCGCCATAGATGCATGCTCCAGCCCACGCCACTATCTCTTAAAGACAAAACACATGCTCAATTGTCGGGCCTTCTTCCTGCATTCTCACATGCATGCATATTGTCATACCGATCCATCTCTCCCATGTCGTTGATCTTATGACTTATGTCTTCTTTCTTTTATCTCGATCATGCTTGGCACACACACACATCCCACGTATACATGTATACCTCTCACACATGCACGTTCAAGGTCTCTATGTCTCCATCGTAGTTAATTACCCTCAATCCTAACGCCACATCGAATCGTTCTCCTCTTTTGTGCACATAACTTCCGCTGGATGGGTAAAACACACACTCACATTAACAATCTCCTTCTAGCTACCCCCCCCGCGCCTCTCACTCTTCCCTATATCCCCGAAACCAATAAGACCATCCCTTTGTTTAATTCCGCCTACATGCACCATCGATATATAGTAGTCTTCCTCGGTGTCTCTCGAACAAACACGTTCTCTCGATGTCGACTCCTCTCACGCTTGCGCACCTTCTCTTCCCTCTCTCGGGCATTTTCTCTCTCACCCCATCGTTGGTGGCCTCTGCCATACACATCACCTCTCTATGATGAAGCCATGCACACTTAAATTACATCCGCCACAGAGGACCCCACACACACACACACACACACACACACACACATGCACGCACCCCCCACACACACACACACACTAAGACTCCATCTCTCTCTCACACACACACACACGCACCCCCCACACACACTTAGACTCCATCTCTCTCTCTCTCTCTCACACACACAAACTAAGACTCCATCTCTCTCTCCTCTCTCTCTCTCTCACACACACACACACACACACACACACACACACACACACACACACACACACACTAAGACTCCATCTCACACACACATGCTCTAGGCGGAGCATTTGTTCCTACCACCCTTCATCCAACCTTACCCATATGATAAACAATCACCTTTATTTACTTGCATAACATGGACAAATTCCACTTTACTTTAGTAGTCAGCAAACTTATCATCTGTACCCTTATAAAAAACGAGTTGGCGATGATGGTGTGCCTGCCATCTTATGTCTGAGACCGTATGATCTATATCTGACGGATAGAAAGCAAACTATGATAATTTTACAAAAGATACCCGCACCTCTCTCCACATCATTATCTCCCGCAACCTCATTGCTCAGCAATTAAAAAAGGAATAAGTCTCTAGAACAATCTAGCATGCATGGTGGCCGCTGCCGCCTGCCGGCGCCGTCCATCCCCATGCCTCCGCCCATTCCGACCACCAGTCACCACCACGCTCCACTCCTCCTCGCCTTATCTCTCATCTTTCATTTTTTCGATGACATTCTCGAGATACCAGTTTTCCGATAAAATTCTCGAGATATCATTAGTTTTTACACATGGGATTACTCCTGCATGGGTCAATCACAACAGGTGTTTTGTAAAAAATGCATATTGATGTTCCGTGCAATGCACGAGAATCTTGCTTGTAATTATATAACACAAATCACGAGCAGGAAGTGACATTTTTTTGACACAACCACGTTAACATGGCCACGTAAATCACTAGCTAAAGTAAATACCATTATACTTATATCCCGATGCAAAAGGTTGAGTACATGTCCGAAGAGTAGAGTCGCACACACGCACTCTGTCTCTCGATCTCTCTCACACACACACACCAGCTTCGTGACGCCCACTTAAGCGGAACACGAGTATGTTACAATTTGTGCACCAGCGGTACACGTGATGCTGCGCATTTATTTAAGCGGAAGGCGAACCCAAACAATAGCTGCATTCATTCCCTCCGCCGCCTCTTCTCTGGTCGCCGTCGTCCGGTAGCCATGGGCGGCGAAGGTAACAACATACGCCATACTCCCGCCGGGCGCGCTTTAATATGGAAATTTTAGTGGTCATGCATGCATCTTTTGTGCTAGCACTCCTATATAAGGGTTGACGGTCGCTTCCTGCAGACGTCTTGTGAAGCGGTGGAAGAGGAAGGAGAAGGAAGCGGGCTGTGGAGTAACATTTTTACCACAATTTCTTAGGAAGCGGAGTGCAATAATTGAGTAGTTTTGCAAACTACCATTACTACACCAAACGGTTCAAAACCTATACTCCCTTGCCGGTAGCGCTTCCGCGTGAAACGGTCAGCGTCGCCCTGGGCGTCGATGCCGCATTAATGCCCGGCTAGGCGGAGGCGACCTCTCACTGGCGCCCGGCTTTGAAGTGGCGCGACGGCCGAGAAGCGCCGCTTCCGGTGCACGCGATCGCTCTCAGCGTCGAGGCCTGGCCATAGGCCTGTTTGGATCCATGGGTTAGAGTTAGTTTGAGCTAGTTGGGGCTCAAATAGCCCTAAAGTATCCAAGCATGAGGTTTTAAATTGGAGCAAGTTGCACCGAACCCACCAAAAAACTATCCCACCCAAGAGGTGCTAGCGGAGATAGTTCTCATTGGGACCACTGAAAATCACTTTTCTCTCTCCATGAAGTGCATTTATTGTCAATCTAACCTGTCACCCAAACACCTCTTTGGCTACAGTTAGTTCAGGGTTAGTCATGAGTTAGTCTAACCTCTAGCTAAGTTAGAGTATCAAGCAGGCAATATAGGACATGCAAGTTGCTCAAAGCATACGAGCAAATTAAATGCGTGAAAGGATTTTTTCTTTTGAAAACGGAACGTGAAAGGAATTTTTTAGAATGCTCTTGGCATGTCGCTAACATGTGATAGTTAACCGACCTCAATAGATGGCAGAAGCGCCAGCCCGCCGCACTTTGATAGAGACGAGGAGGAGAAGCGTCTGAGCTGTTGGATTACTAGAGATAGGTGTCGCATACGGAAGCCAAGAAATATGGTGATAATGTGGGTTAGCCATGTACTAGTATGATGTAACTACACTTGGGCTGCCGTGTTTCGTACTCTTCCAGTCCTTTGTGGAGATGATTGGTTAATTTTATATCGCTGAATAATATTAAATATTATGAGTGCGGGCGCTCCACGAGGTTCCTTGCTCCTTCTCGGTCGTCCGGAATCTATGTTCTTCCACTCTATTTTTTTTACGTGAGCTTTGTTCATCCTTTTGCCAACACGCGAGACATCTAGCATCAAGGTGCACGTGTTATGCAAGGATCGTTCCATCTATATGAAGAACACGTGGGATTGGAACTACGAGACGGACATGTACCCAGGAGTGGACGTACGAACCCGAGTAATGTAGCGTAGTAAGTGAAGTAGAAAGGCACAAATGGTATGAACATGCGTGGCATATAGGGTGTGTTTGGTTGCGTTCTCGTCTCAGCATAGTTGTTCCCTCTTCATGCATGCTCAACTCAACACCCTCTTCATGCATGCTCTCTTCATGCATGCTTCTAGTGTATTTGTGCTAAACTAGTGTGGACTCATGCACCCTCCATACACTCTACCAAACACCCAAAAGTAGGTCGAGAAGGGAACTCTTAGGCGGCATTTGTCTCTTACTACGTACTACCACTAAATGTTGTGCGTGCAATGCATGATGATGTTATGGATGCGTGCCTAAGTACTCTACTACTACTATATTAGTTGGAGGCACATATTAACTTTTATATTTGTTTACGTGTATGCCCGAGACCTTCCAACTAGGCGTGTCTTTCTCTCCATGTCGCACTTTGTATCGTTCATACCACTAAGTACTACTACGTGTGGTCTCCGACCCGAAGTGGAAGAAGTGGAGACGCTCTACCACGCTGTTTTTTACTGTTGGGCTCTACCACGCTGTTCATGTCCCACCTTTCGGCGGCGTGTGGGACATCCAGCCGTGTCGTGTTTGGCACCCTTCGTCGTAAGAGTTGAAACCCTAGCATTCATCGAAATAAAAAATAATTATAAATCGGCGGTGATACTATTTTTTGCGAACCAATCAGCGGTGATACTATACCACGCGGTTTCCTTGCTCCTCGATATCGGAAAGAATACTTCCGTTCGCCAACATGTGGGGCGTCGACCATCTGGTCCACTTGCCATGCACGCAGAACTCCAAGGGAGAGTCACCCAGTCGTCGCGCCCAGAGAACAATGACTAATGAGCCGTCAAATCACAGGCCCACTTCCCACTTTGAAGTTGCTCGGACGAAGGAACCATCATGACTTCGTTGAATTCCGCTTCTTGAAGAAAACTACTGTACCAGCAGTACTGCTAGCTATAGTATTTACTCCACATTCACGCCCGACGAACCTACTCCGGCGCCGGTTGTCCATCCGTCTACCGTGGCTCATTGCCATTCGCCCGCTATATTAACTTGAGCCCCAGCTCCCAGCCATAGCCAAAGACCCACACTTATTCTCCACCGGTCCCTTCCTTCTGTCGGCACCACTTCAACCATGGCCTCTTGGCGCTCCGAAGCTCTCTTGGACATACTGTCCCAGGAGCAGACGAGGGGCATCGGCGGCTCCGCTCCGGGCGCGCTCCAAAGCTCTCTTCGACGTACTGTCGCAGGAACAAACGAAAGAGATCGCCGACATCTCCCGGCCGCCCTCCGCCGCCACGACCACAAAGCCGGCGCACATGCGCAGGCGCAGCCGGCAGCGAGGAAGAGTAGAACACGGTAGGTCGCCGCCGCTCTGGTCCCGGGAAGGCCACCGCTACTCCACTCAGTCGACGCCAAGCTTGGTGGGGTAAACATCGGCGGCCGATTAGCCGCTTGACGGCGACGTGGGGGCGGAAATCTTCAGAACCTTGTGCTCCAGAGGAGGAGGTTATCGAGGCGGATGAGGAGGAGGCAAAGGCAATGGCCGGCTTTCTTGGGTTCATGGTGACACATGGTGGTCGGGCGGCGATCGTTTAGATTAGGTTTACTGTAGGTTTTAGTACGGTTTGTGCGAAATATGTAATGAATTTCGTCCAGTTTGTAGGAAAAGTTTTCGAAATGTAATGAATTTCATCCGATTAATTTGAAATTTGCTTTGTTTGCACGAATTTCGTCCGGTTAGTTCATATAGTTGTCGAAAGGTATGCGGGCAGCATCGGATGGCATTCATCAGTGGCCTCGGACAGATGCCGGTGTAAATTTGTGAGCCAGCGCTGGAGATGCCCTAACTATCATGCTATAATCGCTAACAATCCTCCATTATTTGGCAGGGAACAGTTATGCCTCGATCAAAATCAGATCCGCGGTGTTTCGCACTCCTCCCGTGTAAGAGTGTAAACTCTTGCTTACATAAAAATGGAGCAAGTGGACGGCACTATCGCACGTCATATCACTCGAACTAGCCCGCCTAACGAGCAGGAAAGCACCGCCCTCGTCATTTTGTTCTGGATTTCTATCGATCGATCGCGAAAATGTTACGCTTCACAAGTTCTAAAGGAAAAGCGGCACACTTACGACTCGTGCACGCGTCGCAACCCGACAGTCCGGCTCGCCGCCGCTCACCGAGAGGGACACGCGTTGTCTTGCAATTTCAGCGACATGTGGGACCGTAATTGAATAAACCATCGATAGCGAAATCTAATCGCTCGTGGGCGTCGGTGAGAAGAGAGAAACGGGGAGGAGAAGAGATCGCCCGCCCGCCGCGCACGGACTCAAGAAATATATGGTGATAATGTGAGGTGGGCCATCTTGAGTCCGGACCGCTTCGAGCCCGCTCTCACCGCCTGGCCCCTCAAGACGCCAGCTGCCGCTGCATGCATAGCAAGTAGTCCCGCTTATGTGGAGGAGAGAGGCATTGACAAAGTCAAGGAGTAACAGTGGAGACAATAGCTTTCATCAAAATAAACAATGAATACTCATTGCTCGTCCTCTATATCGGAAAGAATACTTTCATTCGCCGACATGTGGGGCGTCGACCATCTGGTCCACCTGCCATGCACAAAATTATCCTGGTCTACCCGGTCGTATCGCAGGCCCAACCTTTCCCACTTGTAAGTTGTTGGACGAAGGAACCATCATGACTTCGTTGAATTCCGCTTCTTCAAGAAAACTTACTGTACCCGCAATCTCTGCTACCACACACGAAGACTGGATGGCCTTTGTACCACGTCATATCACTTGAAACCCACTAGGCCAAACTAGCCCGCCTAGGTCATCTATTTTGGAATGGAGGAGTGCGTCTCTGCTTTGCTATGATTTTGTGTTGCACGTTCTCGTACTTTTGCTACGATTTTCCTACCCTATGAACCAAATGAGGCCTGAATGTATGTCGACTATTGTCTAATCGATCGCTAAGCCTACAATTTTAGGAGCTAGGGCTATTGGTCGATCGACGAGGGATAAGTATAAGCGTACCACGAGCTCATCAGCCCCAACATTTCTCTTCGGTGAGTGTTTTGCAAGTACTATAGCTAAACGCACAAGAGCTAGCCTACTAACACCAAGAATCATCAAACAAGCCTGGTCTGCGATATGATAAACAGTTCAAACTTACATCTAAGCATGCCATATATTACATCAAAAGCTGGTGAGGATACATCTGTTTCCATAACTCGGAGAGGGTTTCATCGCATGATTCACTATCAAACAAAAGTAGCAAGATCCGCCCACACAAGGCGATGCACTAGCCCTAAGATGGTTTGATAACACGCATCGTTACGGTAATTAAACACAGGCAATGCAAACTACCACGAAGGATTAAGCGCGACCAACTATTTCTTGTCATCGATCTCTCGGGCAATGACCACAAGCAGACGGACGGCATGGGAATCGATTTACAGGGCGATGTCCACAGGACTGACCGCGACATTGGAATCGATCTCTGGGGCGATGTCCACAGGATGGACAGCGGCATCGAATCGATCTCCGAGGCGATGCCAGCAGGGCGGGCCACGACATCGGAATCATCAAGGACAACCACCGCACACTGCACAACCCTAACATATTAGCAAGCACATTGCAAATAATCAAAAACCACAACTATGGTAATAAGCCATTATTTTTTACCTTGTGCAGCTCACGGGGATCTCATCCCTCAGGGGCCATCTCCTCGTCCTCGATGGGGCCATCACCTTGCCGGGAATCTGCTTCTCAGCGGCGACTATCTCCTCAAACTCGGTCTTGAGCCTCACATAGGTGGCAATCGAGTTCACAGGGTTGGCATGGTGGGGCCCTTGCTGTTCTTCCAACTTTCTTTGAGGAGTTAAATCATAGCGTCCTCAACTCTTTGGCGGTGCTTGTTTCTTGGAGTTCTTCGTCTCCATGGGTTGGCCCGCCAACATGGTCAACTCGTTGGTCGGTGCTCGCTTCACGGAGATCGCTGTCTCCGATGGGTTGTCCGCCGGCAACTCTTTGCCTAGTGCTCCAGGATCCATCAATGAGCCGACAAACAAAAAGCAATCGAAAGGAAACCACAATCGCAATGAAAACGGGAAAAGAATAGGATGTGAGAATCGGTCGATTGCTTCATAAAAAGAAGATTATTGGAATGAAAATATAGCAGCATAACTGATTAGCCCACCTTTCCTTCATTGATAGAGAAGAAAAATGGCGAAGTGAGTAGCACAGGTGAGGTTTTCTTCAAGAAAGGGAAGAAAGGGCTTGAGCAGCGTTCCAATGAAATGATGGTTGCTTCGTCCAGTCCAACTTGGAGGCCACCTTACCACTTCTTTGGTAAAGATGTGGGTTTTGTGATATATTGGTCATGACGGCCACACCGGGGACAGGTGAGTCTCATTGTAGCACCTCGCTGTGATTTGGTGGATGGCACGCGGGCCCTTTGATGCTTTGAAATGTCCAAGCATGTAGATAGAGCGGCTAGTCATATAGGAGTGCTCAATATTGTGCACCACGACCAAGGCGGAGAGGAAAAAGAGAGAACTACGTAATTAATGCATGAGTTTAATTAGGGTAGTTTTGTAAAGTCTGAGATACATTCCTCCAATGCAAAATGCCTTGGTTCATGAGATTTGAGATTTGAGCCCTATAAACCGGAAGGGAGGGTACTGCACACGGTGTAGTCTAGTCACTTGTTGAAATCTCTAGAAAGGCAAATACTCCTTTCGGTTTACAGGTCTATACTACTCCCTCCGTCTAGGTGTATAAGTCATCTTCTGAAAACCAAATAGTCCCAAAACACTTAGGCGCGGTGCATTAACTTCTACCTTGTTTCTTGTTTCTTGACATATCAACCAATAAGAGATGAGAGGTGTGCATGCTTTTAATGACTTGCAATGGCTAGTTCATTGCATGCAATGCTATTAATTAGCAAATAAACATTGGTGACCCCAGGAGGAAATGGTGCTAAGCGCGTGGACCTATGCAGAATGAGTATCAACCAATGGATAATGGAGTTTAATTGTTAAACAATACTCCCTCCTTTCCGGTTTATAGGGCTTATCTCAAAATTTTATGTTTTCCATTTTATAAGGCTCAATTTGGTTGTTTTCCATCACATTTTCAGATTCCAAGGTGCATTAAATCATTGCATGCAAGTATTAAGAGAAAATTGACCAATGCATGTACTTTATGCATGCATGCATTGCAATTAATGCATTGATAAACATAATTTTTTGAGGAAAACAAGAGCATTAATTAGGTGCTTTTGCAAAACTACAAACTGTATTCCACCACTCACCATCTACATTGATTGGTGACATTTTTGAATTGAGCACTATAAACCGGAAAGGAGGGAGTAGCAATTTTGTCTCATGCAAGAGCCTGGCTAGTATATGCATGCTCCAAGGAACCGCACCACGCGAGCGTTCACAACTGCCACGTTCGGGTTGCGCTTGGCTCTTCGCCTCTTCGAGAAGACGAACAATGATGCTACTCCTACTTCTACAGTATCGAAACCACTAATGCATGTCTGTCCACCTCGTGCGGGAGGGATAGCGTGTAGCGAAAGCTTCTACTTACTGCTCCTGCCTTTGCGTCTATGACAGGTGGGCCCAACATGTGGTTGGCCCTCTGTCATGCAGCCAAAGCGAGTGCAGTTAAAACACCGAGCTCAGTCCGCGAGGAGAGGCGTCGTAGTAATCAAATTTCTCGGTCTTGTGCGAGTTGACGCGACACATCAAAGCACTTTTCTCGATAAAAGTCTTTTACACATTTCAAATGGGCTACTTCATATGTAGGAGTAGACATATTCTGCTTCATATGTAGTCACTTGTTGCAATCTCTAAAAGACTTATATTTGGAAGCGGAGGGGAGTAGTACAACGCATGCATGCATGCCGTGACTTTCCTTTTGATACTTGCATGTGTTGATTTGATGCACCTTGCCAAATTTTGACTATAAATTTAACTAACCAAATTTTCATGCATGTCACAAAAATTACGGGGGCTGTTTGGATTGTGACTATGTTTGTCTTATGTTGCCACATTATTTTTCCCACACTTGCCACACTTGCCTAACCTGAGTTGCTCAAATTGTTAGACACACTTTGGCTTGCCTAAGGGAATCTTGCCACAATTTTGTGTCTATGACATGTGGGGTTCACTGCTAATAAAAAATTCTTGTCTTAGGTGTGGCTAATAAAAAGACTTATATTTAGGAGCGGAGGAGTAGAAAATATAAATAATAATGCATGTTGGGGCAACCCACGTTTCCGCTAATTTTAGCCGTGGGCTTGTTCACAATTTTACGAGGGGTGGTTGTTCATTTAATGGAGGGACTTGTAGTACCAGACTTGAGCGATACAAAGTGCGACCTGGCACACCGTAACACCACTTGGAACAAGCGGGTAGCTATCTCAAAAAACAATCAACAACTAAAAAAATCGCGACCGGCATGTAGTAGTACACAATTTTAAGCGATTGTTTTGATGGAGTGAAAAGGAAAACTACCCCACTACTTATATATAGGCGGAGCCTCCGCTTGCTTGCTAGGGTTGCTCTATTCACATACTCTCATCCTCTCGGATCTAAACAAGATAGGGGTAGTAACACTGTCTTTCTCCTTCAAAAACACTGGCTTTCTATCCCCACCGCTGGTTACAGATTCGGTCGTATCCCCCTCCGCCAGTGAAGGGGAGGTGGGGCAGTGTTTAGGCCGTCGTCGACAGCGAGGGTGGAGACCCACTGCCGGCCGCACAGTTATCTCTGGTCGAGCGTCGGCGCGGGAGGTCCTCCGATCCCTTCGTCGTTGCCTGTGGGCGGATCCGGCCTCCCGCCGCCCACCTATCCACATCCCGACGACCTTCAGGTATATCTTCGTTCGAAACCGCCTTAGCTCTACTTCCCCAACTCGCTACGTCGCTGCATGTGCATCATTTTCTACCTCTCAGCCCCTCTCGATCGGATGGTCCAACGTCACCTATTTTTTTCTTCTATTGTTAGAGGTAAAGCTACTTCATGGAGTCGAATCTTGTACTCCCTCCGTCCGAAAATACTTGTCATTGAAATGGATGTATCTATATGTATTTTAGTTCTAGACACATCCATTTTGATGACAAGTAATTCGAACGGAGGAGTACTAATTCAAACA
Organism: Aegilops longissima; assembly: GCA_021605205.1. Lineage (NCBI taxonomy): Eukaryota > Viridiplantae > Streptophyta > Magnoliopsida > Poales > Poaceae > Aegilops > Aegilops longissima. Next base: position 462,612,066 of record CM038679.1, read on the forward strand.
AGAAATAAAGTGGGGGTGGGGAATTTAGTATGTACATCGGACTTGGTACAAACAGGAAGGAAAGGGGTGAAAGTAGTACAGATGGTCATCAACCGGTCTCTTGGTGAAAAGGGAAATATAGGGGTAACGCTGTACACAGTGGTATGACCAGGACTAGATTTTCTATCCACACATAGGAGTAGGTGGCTAGAGTGAACAAAATGGGACCAACCCAGATATGTTTCTTGGATGTTTGTTTCTCGGGGCAACAAACTATGAATCACCACTTTATGCCCCTGTTTACGTACATGGTGTTGTCTTTTGGTGCACCTTGTCCCATGCCCTTATACCAAATATTTAGGCTCCGATCGGAATAAAGGGGCAGAAAACATAGATCTTGATGAAAATAGAGGAATAGGAAAGGAATGTAGGTATAAAACTATGGAACAGCGAGCCGGAGGAAACTCTCAAGAGAATGTGTTCGGATGGACTACAAAATGTACAGATTTTTTTAGAGTAGCATGCTTGGCAGTATGAGATGCTATTTGTTTATTCAGCTGCACAGTGACTACTCTTGTCCTCACCTCACGTACCACACATAGGTTGATTTTTTTATTCCGGCAAACATAGCACAGAAACATGTCTAACGCATGGCAGCGAGCGCCTGGCTCGGGCTTCCGCCCAAAAAATGAGCAGCGCGTGGATGTTTCCAATCCTATGGAATCAGTACTACCAGACCAGCTTTCCTATGAAACACTATTCACCTTTCCCGTGTTCGAGCGGTTGGAAGGAAAAGAATACCGTAGGAATTGTGTTCCTCTGAAAATCCTGCACCAAACACATGAACCGAATGCAGCCTTAGTTGTTCTTAATATAATGTCCTGGTAAAAATGAAGCCATGCCACTGTTTTTGCTGTAATTGTTTGAGACTCGACAAGTTTAGCCAAATGTTTTTGCCTGTAATTGTTTGAGACTCTAACTGTTTCCTCTGTGCCTTTTGTGCAAACAGGGATATCAATTCACACAGTTGTTGTTGTGACCTTTTGGTGCCTTTGCACAAAACTCTTCTTAAAAGAAGTGACTTTTGTGTTGTTTAAGCTGGAATGTCGAGATGGAACAGTTGGTTCATTTTGGTGGAACTGCACAAAGGGAGATCTGTGTTCCAATCCTCATCATCCATATTGGCGCCATAACCTTCCTTTAGGTAAGAATGATATTTAATGCATGTGTTCATCTCTATTTTCCATTGCCATGAGAAAATAATGCTGTTTTTACTAGTACACTTGTACTCCCTCACCGACAAAACCAATTCTGAATTAGAAGGCCAATCATGTACTTGGTTTCACCAACTGGTGAGGAGAAAGAAAGCGAGCATGAAGAGGAAGAAGAAGAAGAATAAACAGTGCCAAGGCGATCTTCTTTGAAGCTAGAGGCCTCGGTCGAGGCCATTCAAGGGCTCCAACAGCGACTACCTTACATGTGAGATGATCCTCCGAGGAGCCCTTCCACTTCTGCTGTCTCACTTAATTAATTAGGAGTACTTAAGTACCACTAATTTATTCTTGCCTAATTTTCTGTTGGAGTTAAACAAATCTTTAGTAGGACCCTATGCTGAATCATATGCGTGTGAATGTTTGTCTATGGAGGTGAATCATGTGGTGGAGCAGGGAGGGAATATTATTAGTGTCATGACATAATAGTGCTATTGTTTTGCATGTCAATTTATTGCCATTGGTTCAATGAGGCAATGTTTTGCGTATTGTCCATCATGAATTTGATGCTCTTGTTTGAGTAATATGCTAATGTCTTCCTATCCTTTCTCACTAAGCTAATGAAGGTTTCACCTTGTTCCTACTTGTGCAAACAGGGATCATGTTGTGCCAATCATACATTTTAGTGGAACTACACAAGACAATACAATGAATGTATCCCAGCCATTGCTTTAACTCTCTGCTGGAAGTTCTTGATAATCTTCGATATAATCTCAAAGACTGTAAACAAGAGTGATTTCAACCATACATTTGAAGTGCACAAAATATATACTATTGTGTGATTCCAAGAGTGCTTTATCATCTCTTATGGGACTACATGAATAAGCTTTTTTCTCAGGTTGGTATGGGCCTAAGGCCTTCATCCATATTAGTTTGCTGTCATCTCTATTTGTATCGTGCTACTGTCATGAGAAACTCCTTTATCTTTGCACTTTTAAGTTTTGCAACCTATGATAAATGGCAATGCTTTGAGTGTTGAGTTGAGCTAATTGGCACTGATTAAATAAACTAATACCTCTCTTTAAGCAAGACTACTATGTTGCTAACTTTACCCATTAAGATAATGAGGGTGCTTCTATTTGTTAGTGTATGTTTCATCAACTAGTCCCACTATTACAGTAATCTCACTCTCTCAATATATGTGCCAACAGGGATGCTCGATTTTGGTGGAACTGCACAAAAACTTTGGGTGCTTCATTGCCTCGACAGCTTCCGTCCTTTCCTGTCAGTCGCTAATCTCCACTTGCTTTCTTCCTTTGTTGTCAGTCGCTTGGCTTATCTCGGCTTCCAGTCAAAGGAAATAGTAATTGATATGCTACCTCACACAGGTTGGTACTGGTCTTTATCCTGATTATTGTGCCTGTCATATGTATTGGTAATTTGGTATTGTGCTACTGTTTGCCGATTTCATAAAGGAGTAATTTGGAGCCTGAACTCACAGGCAAATCATTACATCGGGTGATTTTAGTAGAACTGCACAAAATGATCAGATGGACAGGTACTTATGCTGCTGCTATGTACTCCAAAGTTCACTCAGACAAGCATCGATGTTGACAAGAAGTGCCTATATTCATTCGAGTATCAACCGGCGTCAACCAATTGTCAAACTCAAGTATTAGGAGAGTGAGCGCCAAAAATATTGCTTGGTGCATAGCCCATAAAAACGTGATCCAGTCTTTGGTCCCAACTTGTGCCTTTTGGTTATCGGCACATATGGTAGCGAACTATATGGCATGGAGTCTAAAGATTCGGACAAGTTGGTTGTGCGTATATTCATCGGCACTAAATCGATCTGCATGCCAAGGATGCTCCATTTCAGTTGAACTGCACAAAAAATTTGGGTGGTTCATTTTCTCAACCGCCTCCTTTCTCAAATGCGCAATGTAGAATTTTGGCGAGATACAGGACCAAGATGAGCCAGTAAACTAGTTGGATGAAAGTAGTGGCCAAGTTGCTCAAACCTCCCTCGGCACGAGGCCACTATTTGAGGATAAACCTACAAGCAAAGTTCAGATTGTCTCTGCTGCCTCTTATGTACTCGAAAGTTTACTCGTACAAGAACTAATTTTAGCAAGAAGTACCTCCGATTGAACACCATTTACCAGTCTGTACCCTAGGTAATTAAAGTTCGTCCATGGATCATATTGGCTGTGATCTCAATCATTTGGATGCATAAACATCTTGAACATGTGTATATCTGAATCTTTTGTGAATTATGTATGAATATTGTCGTGTGATCTATCAATCATTTGGATGCATAGATATCTGAGCTTGTGTATATATGAATCTTTTGAGTTGTTGATAGTGAATGTTGGCTATGAATATGAGCGTGTCCTGTGAACAGTTTGATATGAATGTTTACCTTTTCGTTGTATTTGTGTGTGAACTTGTTAGTATGCCTCTTGTGGGGTATAAAACGCAGGTCTCTTATAAAAGTAATGTTGTGTCAATTTATGTTTTCCTTCTAACCACATTATATATATTTATATTATTACTATTATCGTATATTTTATAGAGACTTATATATACATTATAAAAACATCCCACGTGTTATTAACTTATAAAAGTAAATGTTTAATGGAAAATCCTAGTTGTTTTTGACTCACGGGCAAGGAAAATCCTGATGATTGCGTACAAAAGCTTGCGAAGATTTTAAGGACCAATTTAATAATAACGCTCATTTTATTTTGAGCAATAACTCGCTAATTTCTTAATTATATATATATATATATATATATATATATATATATATATATATATATATATATATATAATGTTCCTCTCGGTTTATTCTTTGATATTAATTGCTCCTTCTAACATAACATTATATATATAACGAGCCCACCTAATACGTGTATTTCAAGGAAATGCAAATGGGCTGGGAATTCTTAGAAAATATAAATGGGCCTGATTGACGCGAAATTATTTGTTCACCCAGCCCAGCAAATGGACTGTACATTCTAGAAAACATGGGTTAAATATATGCCACATTTTGCAGGTGACATGTGGGCCAATAGGTGAAGCCTACGCAGGGCGTTGTCAACTTGGTCAACAAATGATTGTGTCATCCACAGCCATTGGATTTATATCCAACGGCCGGCATGCACCTTCAATCTCTCGTCTTCTTCCTCCAACATCGCCGGGACCTCCTGGTCCGGCCTCCGGTGGCTAGTGGCTCTGCTTAGCATGCATCGCTGCGAAGCGCTACCCCACCGCCGGCCAGTCTATCCCTCCACCCCTCGATACCTCCTGTTATTCTCCACAGACTACAGCCCCACGCCGCAATAGAACCAATTATAACCCTTCTCCTCCTATCAATCTGTGACTCCACTACCGCGTTTTCCCATCTCCGAGTCGTTCCCGTCCGGGGCCTCGCCGTCGTCCACCGCCTCGCTGTGTTCGGTGCGGCGTGGTCAACAAACAAGAGTTATCGGAAGAGGGCTGTACGTGGAGAGCCTGACGGCTGGGACCCACGAGGTCCATGGTCGCACGCAAGGAAAGTTCCTCCTTATTAAGCTGGAAAAAAAAGTTTCCTCCACCTGACAGCTGGGATCCACCGGCTGTATCTTCGCGCGGAAGGAAGTGCCTCCTTGTTTTGCGAAAAAAATTATTCATCCCGTTGACAGCTATGACCCGTCAGATTTGGTGACTGGCTTGTGGGCCTACTAAGCGGACGTGTACGCACGGCTTTGTCAACTTAATCAGCAAATGATTCTAGCAGTTGGACCGTTGGATGTCAATCCAACAGTCGTGCTCCTTCTTCAACCTCTGTTCTGGCTCCTGTCTCCCGTGGGCGGCACCGCGGCTGTGCTGCCGCGCACCCGAACCAGTGAAGTTTCCCACTCCTCTTCATCTATGACTCCACTGCCCCGTCTTCCCCATCTCCGGGTCGTTCCAGTCTGGATGCACTCGGCACGGTGTGGTCAATGTGGTCAACAACCGAGAGTCATCGGAAGATGATTGTACGTGAGAGGCTGACAGTGGGGACGCACCACGCCCATGGACGCATGCATGCAACGGAACGCGGCAAGGTCAACGTGGTCAAGGAACGACTTCCATCGGAAGTATACTGTATGTGGAGAGTCTCAGCTGGATCCACGGCCGCAGCAAGTGTCACATCCTAGTTAGTCCTTGCATTAGAGTGTTGCATCATGTTTACCTTTCATCAGAAATTTGAAATGGGGAAGACAGAACCCCCAGAACCCCTCTGAATCCAACTAGGGTTTACTAAAAATATTTTCAATGAACCTGAAATGCCCTTCTAAAATGTTCATCACCTTTGCCTTGGTCCTAAACCACTGTCAGAAGTGATGCACAAATTTCTAGGTCACTCTAAGGTCACTGGATTAAATCTTTAGCTATTTGAATTTGGGCATTTAAATTATCTAAAATATTACAAATGCTCAAATAATCCCAAACTAAAATGTTCCATGCTGGAATTATTCCAACTAAGGACCAGCTGCAGTTTGGTGAATTTTGGAGTTGCCTAGGTATTTTTAGAAATGCAACAAACCTACAGAATAATTAAAAAACAGAAACAAAAGAGAAAGGCTTACCTGGCGCCACCCAGCAGGCCCACCTGCCGGCCCAGCCCAGCCACCGCTCCAGCGAGCTGCTTGGCTTGGCCAGGCAGGCAAGCAGCTGCTCGACGGTGAGCACAGCATGCGTGCCACGCAGCTGCCCGCCGCCTCGCCGCTCCCCTCGTCGAGATGTCGGCGTGGGACAAACCCTCTTTCTCTCCCCGACCTCGCAGACACTCGCTCTTTCCTCTGGCTCCTCTCTCTCACCCTCCCCGACGTTGCCCGAGACGTCACCGTCGCCGCCGCTCGCCACAGCCGCGTCCAACGCCGTCCCCGCGCCCTCTCACCGTGTCCGGACGGTTCGTCGTCGTCGACTACGTCGACTAGCCAAGCCGCACGATGCCGGAGCCCCTGCATCATCCCCACCGCTGTTGTCTTCAACCTCAGGCCGCCCAGATCACCGTCGTCGTTCCGACCGCACCGAGCCTTCCCCGAGCACGCTGACCATCCCTGCGGCTTCTCTGTGAGCTGCTGAACCTCCCCGTGCTTTCTGTTTCGCCCCTAGAATACCGTAGACGCCGCGTCTCTTGTGCCCGAACGCGCCGCCGCGTGACCACGTCGCCGGCGCTGCTCCGGTGACCATTTGGTCACGGGCTTGTGCCCGTCACACTCCTCGCGCCGCGTAGAGGCTGTAGGTGCTAGCGCCACACCGCCTAGGCCACTGCAGCCACGCGCACGAGCTGGCCCGAGCTTCGGCCTCCGCCAAACTCGTCGCCGGCGATGCTCCGGCCACTCACCGACCAAGCCATCACCACGGCTGGATGCGGGCGAGCACCACTGCCCGTGAATCGCTTCTCCGCGTAGAAAATGGAGCCACAATGGCAAATCCGCAGCACGCCGCGGCGTCGGCCTCGCCCGGCAGCTAAACGCCAAAGAAGCTTTGACCACGACCGGCGGGTTTGACCTCACGACATAGTTGACTAGGTGGGGCCCTCTGCTAATTAACCTAGTTTAGGTTTAATCAAAATTAGTTAGTCTAATTAGCTACTGACATGCGGGACCCACTAGTCAGGTTGACCTGGACGCCCCCGTTGACCCCTGACGTCACTCTGACGCACTGCTGACGCAATAATTAATTTCTGGTTTTATTTGTTTACAGGAAATTCCAGAAATTGTTGCAAAATTCAAAAAATCATAGAAATTAATTTGTAACTCCAAATGCAAAGTTTTATATATGAATTTTGATCAGAAAAATTCAATCTATCCATTGGTAATGGTTTCATGCATGACAGAACAAGTTAACCTTGCTGTTTAAGCAGAATAAGATAATGCACCTTTACGACTATGTTAAATGAGCTAACATTTGAATCTTTGATTCAAATGAGTTCTTTCCTTTCTGCTCTAGCTTGCATTAGGCCAACACACATTCATATTGCCATGTCATAGCATGCATCATATTGTTGCATATTGCCATGTGTTGTTTATGTTCGGTGTGTCTTTCGTGATAGGTTCTGCCTCCGAGGATAACCCCGAATATCCGTCTGAAGGGCAGTATCCTACTACCACTACATCAGGCAAGCAACCCATTGATCATTCCGATACAAACCCATGTTCTCGCTTCTGCTCTTGATTACTGCATTAAGACAACGCGTTTCAAACTGTTGTGTGTTGCGGTAGTTGAACACACTTCCTTTGCATGACCTGTCATTGCCACAGTAACTAGATGAAACCCACTAGTATGTGTAGGAGTTGATTGAGCCATGTTTGTGATTCCTACCATGCTATGCTTGCTATGCTTAGAGTTGTGTCAGGTCTGGCTCATCAGGATGATGAACTGGAGTGAAAGGTTGTGTCGGTTTCGAGAGTGAAAGTGTTGAACACGTTTTGGTAAAGGTATCGATGAGAGGCCATGTAGGAGTACATGGTGGGTTGTTTCATTGAAGCCGTTCTTAAGAACTGAGATCTGTGTGTGTGATTTAAGACTTAGCTACTACCACGCATTGGGCCCGAAACCAATGGACCCTCTCGACTTATTAACCACTCTTGTCCTCGGTCCGGAGTTGCAAGTAGTTTCGTGATTGTAGCATCTTTGGGGACGCAGCGCTGACCTTAGGGGTGGGCTGTGTTGCGGTAGGCACGCACGCACGTGTACCGATTTGCCCGTTTGGTGTCTCGGGAACCCTGCACACATCGTTCGGGGCCATTAGTGGAAACCTCGGCCGGACTCCCTGCAGATGGAACCCGAATAGGCGATAAACCTGGACTAGGGACTCGTGTGTTTATTCAGGTCGTGGCCGACACCCTCGCTGGGCTTCCGCTTGAAGGTTGCCGAGTACATGTCGTGTAGCGGCGGTAAGTGGTGAGAGCGTGTGTGAAGAAGTACACCCCTGCAGGGTATAAAACTATTCGAATAGCCGCGTCCACGGTAAAGGACTACTTGGTCACCTATACAGTTCATAGACAAGTAAATGGATACTACTAAAAGCCTCAAGATAAGTGTGAGTACCGCGGATGGCCCTCTCGTGGGTTGACGAGAGAGGATCCACGGTGGAGTATTATGATGGTGATTAGTGGACTCGTGTGCGACAAATGCTTTTCAAGTGGTGTCACGTAGAATAGCTTAGCCAAGAGTCAAAGCTGGCTTGCTGCAATAACTCCACTACCTTCTTGAGAATGTGCATGTATAGTAGGATTCTGTTGTAAGACTTGCTGAGTACCTCCGTACTCATGTTTGCTTAATTAATGTTTTCAGACGACAACACCGCCCTCTCCGATGGGTTTTATGTAGACCTTGACGTCGACGAGTGAACTAGCCACCCAGGTGGTGATCCAAGGCTTGTGAAGGGCCACTGTAGATAAAAGGGCTTCATCAAGCTTTCTTTCTTTTTAGAGTATGTACTCAGACTAGTTTGCTTCCGCATGTGCTTGTATGTTTGTATGACTTGGGTGTTGGGTCATGTGACCCTTATCTGTATGGATATGTTATGTATGGCTCCTCGGAGCCTCTTAAATAAAGTACTTTGAGTTGTAGAGTTTTGTTGTGATGCCATGTTGTATGTACTCATATCGGGCATATTGTGTGTATGATTGAAATGCTTGGTATGAGTGGGATCCGACAATCTAGTTGTTTATCCTTGGCAGCCTCTCATATGGGGAAATGTAGTCTAGTGCTTCCAAAGCGATAGTAGTCCGCTACAGCCCGGTTCACCGGAGTCCTGCTAGCCCAAAGACTACCGCTGGACACTTGACTGGCCGGCATGTGTTTCACTTCGTTCATATGTCTGTCCCTTCGGGGAAATGTCACGCGGTGATATCCGGAGTCCTGCCTAGCCTGCTACAGCCCAGGTTACCGGAGTCCTGTTAGCCCAGTGCTACAGCCCGGATTCATACGTTGATGACCGACATGTTCGATGTGATTCATGTATGCCTGTCCCCATGGGTTAGCGCCGCTTTGGGTTCACGACTAGCCATGTCGGCCCGGGTTCTTTGTCATGTGGATGCTAGCGACATTATCATATACGTGAGCCAAAAGGCGCAAACGGTCCCGGGCCATGGTAAGGCGACACCCGTGGGAATACTGTGCGTGAGGCCGCAAGGTGATATGAGGTGTTACCGGCTAGGTCAATGTGACTTGGAATCGGGGTCCTGACAGCGTTGGCATCAGAGCCGGACTGCCTGTAGGTTCGCTAAGCCAAACTGGTCGATGTCGAGTCTAGAAATGCTTTAGTTATATGTAGGGGAATTGATTGTGGGAGGGACGTAAGGCTCTTTTACTCCTTTACCTTATGCCCTCTGATCTGAGTCATCCTCTTCTCATTCTACGTGGGTATAGGACTAGGCTCTCTTCTCTCTATCAGGTTCACGTGTTACTAATCCGTAGTAACTTATAGGATTGTTGGTTACAGTCTCAGTTCAGTTTCTACTACTTTTAGTATGTTATCAGTTGAACTAGAACCTTGATATGATGTTGTTGAGTGGTTTTTCAATCTGATTTTGAATGTCTCAAATCTGCTCTTAAGCATTTACAGATGTTATGCTGTCCGATTTTCCCTAGAAATTATAATGTCTTTGCATTGTGGCTGTGCTTTCAGATGGCCACTCGTGCTCAAAACCAAGTGGTTCGTCTGACCAGGTGCATCGATGTGCCCGGTCATACGGCTATGTTAGTCCGGGTTATGATTGAGACGGGTTACCTTTGGTATCTCGAATACACCGTCGAAGAGCAATTTCGAGACTTTAATCAAAGCCAATACCTCTGCACTGTCAGGATATTTCCTTCATATCCTGGATCGACTGAGCCTCTTCACCACTCCTATGGACTCGGGGTCACTATTGAGATGGCTGTGCAGGATGCTGCATACTCTATGATGACCATCATGCGAGTCAGACTGGCCTGCTTGAACACCGACTTCCGTTATATGCCGCCTTCGCTCCCGAGGCGCAAGGGTATCTTCAGCCATCTATGCCGATTCCAACAGAGGACTCATTAACACGCACCACCGCCGAGATGCTCGAGGATAAGGACCGAGAGAATCGGGCCTTGAGAATGGAGCTTTTCAACACCCGTGCCGATCATTGGGCCACTTTGACTCGGTTTGCACCGGCTGTGCAAGCTGGATGTATGGATACGAGGGATCTATATCCTGTGAGATCTGCTCTGCCAGACATGATGGATTGGCGTGATGTGGGAGGCATCACCCCACCCCGTGGTCCCCGCATGCCACCGTTTGTTGGTCCAAGACCTCATCCTAGCCCCTATGGTCCACAAGCTCCTCAGGACCGTCTGTTTCCGGATAATCATGTTGAGCTTCCAGGCTATGGAGGTGACTTCTATGAGGACTACTACGGAGCTGTTTGAGTTAGTAGTAGTATCCCTAGTATTGTAATAGTTGTATTTCCACCGTCCTGTGTGACCTGTGGAGTATGACTTAGTGTGTATCAATTCCGGAAGTGTAGAAAAAATAATGTATAGGGGTTTGGAATGCTTCCGATGAGATGTAACGTCTTTCACTGTAGTTGTACTCTAGCCGGGCTTGTACTAAACTATGAATGGTGTGTATGACCGTTGGTATATATATGGCAGTTTCTATATTACCATGTCATACGGATGAACATCTCTGCATTCCGTGTTATCCATTACACTCCGCACTTCCTTGCCAACTTTGCCATCCTTGTTTAAACCGTTGTTTTGTTTCTTAGGATGGTCAACACCCGCAACAACCCTGCTGCTCCGGAACAACGAGAAGCCAGCGCAGCTAGGAATGTAAATCTGCCTCAACCGCCTTCTCTGGCCGAAGTTATGATGGAGGCAGAACGCAACAAGCGTGAGACCAATCGCTTGCTGGACGGATTGAGCAGAATACCGCACGCCAGCCAAGGAATGACCTGGTGTCACTCAATGACTTTGTCAAGCTGTATCCACCGAAGTTCAAACATTTCGTTGAGCCTCTCGATGCGGATGACTGGCTATGCAGCATCACCCACAAGCTACGTTCTGCCGACGTGGCTGAAGCTGATAAGGTTACCTTTGCTGCCTACCACCTCGAAGGCCTTGCTAGCCTTTGGTGGGAGAATTTCGAGGCTATGCGCCCGGTTGGCCAAATCACTACCTGGGCTGAGTTCAGTGCGGCTTTCCGTGAGCATCACATTCCGGAAGGTCTCATGGATCGTAAGAGGGAAGAGTTCTGCAACTTCACCCAGGGTAGACTGACTGTGGATGCATACAGTCGCGAGTTTGGTAATCTAGCACGTTATGCTCCTGAAGAGGTATCCACCGACGCCAAGAAGCAGGCAAGGTTCCGCAAGGGACTTAGCCCCGAGCTTCGCCGTGATCTTCGTCTGCACGAGTGCACCTCCTTCCAGAAGTTAGTCAACAAGGCTATCGCTCTTTGGCCGATACCGACTTTGAAGCTTCACGCAGCACTCGTGACTATGGTTCTTCATCCGCTCGATCTCGAAGCGCCGGTCTGGATTCCAAGCACCGCTCGCCACCCAGATTCACTCGAGGCCATCCTTTGAGGCTCCCCCAACCAGCAGTTTGCACCGCCTAAGGCCTATGGTGGCCCCGCTGCTAATGCTGCTCCACGTCCCAATGTGATAACCTGTTTCAAGTGTGGAGAGACGGGTCACTACATCCGTGAGTGTCCCTGAACAACCCCGCCGGATCGGAAGTCTGCTTGGCCGTGGTAAGCCGCCAGGAAGGTGCTCTATGCCAAACCAGTACCGCCATCGCCGTGGCCACGCCAACTACGTTTCAGCCGAGGAAACCCATGAGGACCCCAACGCCGTTCTCGATGCGCTCCTTGTTAATTGCCATCCGCAAATCTGTTCTTTTGATACCGAGCATCTCATTCATTTATTTCGAGAGCTATGCTCGATTGCACAACACCACATTCTGTGACATGCACACCTCCATGGTAATTCAAACTCCTGGATCTAAGTGGCAAACTAAAATCAGCCATGGAAATGAAATCCTTGTCGACAGATTAGTCTTCTGTGCATCTCTAATAGCTCTCAAGTCCTCAGACATAAACATCATCTTGGGTATGGATTGGATGTCAGCCCAATACGCTAAGATTGATTGCTCTACTAGAACTGTTCAACTCACCCATCCTTCGGGCAAGACAGTTAATGTTTTAACTCGAGTGTCTGAGCGTCAGCTCTACTCCTTAAATGCCAACCCCCTTCCAGACCTCGAAGATATTCCGGTAGTCCGTGATTTTCCGGATGTCTTTCCAGATGAACTGCCAGTGTTCCACCGATGGGATGTCGAGTTCGTGATAGATCTTGTTCCAGGAACCGTCCCAATCTATAGAAGACCTTATAAGATGGCACCCCTAGAACTAGCCGAGCTTAAGAAACAACTCGATGAGTCCTTGCAAAAGGGTTTCATCCGTCCTAGTTCATCCCCATGGGCTTGCCCGTCCTCTTCGTCAAGAAGAAGGATGGAACGGATCGGATGGTTGTAGATTACCGACCATCAATTTGGTCACTATCAAGAACAAGTATCCGCTCCCGGGATCAACGACACGTATGATCAGCTCGCTGGATCCTCGGTCTTTTCCAAGATGGATTTGAGGTTGGGCTACCATCAAATCAAAATCAAGAACGGGACATTCCTAAAACAGCCTTTGTTACTCGTTATGGCCAATACGAGTACACCGTCATGTCCTTCGGGTTAACCAATGCTCCAGCCACCTTCTCTCGGTTAATGAACTCGATCTTCATGGAGTATTTGGATAAATTAAATCAGGGTTTACCTCGATGATATACTCATCTACTCCAAGAATGAGGAAGAACATGCCAACATCTAAGGCTAGTATTGATGAAACTTGAGATCATCGCCTTTATGCCAAATTCTCTAAGTGTGAGTTCGGTTGCCGAAGTGACCTATCTAGGCCATGTAATCTCTGGTAAGGGCATTGCTGTCAATCCCGAAGCGAGTTCAAGCCGCCCTTGACTAGACTCCACCTGAATCGATCAAGCAAGTTCGAGTTTCCTCGGTTTAGCGAGCTATTGTCGCCGCTTAATCGAGAATTTCTCCAAGGTTGCTAAGCCTCTAACCGAACTCCTCAAGAAAGATAAAAGTTTGAGCGGACCCCACAAAGGCGAGTTCAGCTTTCAGAACTGAAAAGACGCTCGACATCTGCACCTGCATTTGTACCACCAGATTTTCTAAGGACTTTATTATCTATTACGGCGCCTCGCGACAAGGACTAGGTTGTATACTCATGCAAGATCGTCATGTGATTGCCTACGCTTCCCGGCGATGGTCCACATGAGGATAACTATCCCACACATGATCTAGAGCTTGCAGCAGTGGTCCATGCACTCAAAACCTGGCGACATTACCTTCTTGGTAATTGATGCGAAATTTACACTGATCACCAAAGTCTGAAATACATCTTCACCCGACCGGATTCGAATCTCAGGCAAAGACGTTGGGTCGAGTTGATTACAGATTATGACTTAGGAATATCTTACACCCCAGGCAAAGCCAATGTCATGGCTGATGCACTAAGTCACAAATCTTATTGTAACAACCTGATGTTGCAACAAAGTCAACCATTTCTCCACGAGGAATTTCGTAAGCTTAACCTTCACATTGTTCCTCGAGGATTCCTTTCCACCCAGGTGGCGAAACCTACCCTTACGGATCAGATCATCAAGGCACAGAAGGTAGATCCGGGAATCTCCCGTATCAAGAGAAACATCAAGAAAGGAGTCGCAGATTGTTTCTCCATTGATGAACAAGGTGTCGTGTTCTTTGGAGACCGTCTAGTGGTTCCCAAGGTACGCAACCTGAGGCGATTGATCCTTAAGGAAGCTCATGAATCTCCTCTCACCATTCATCCCGGTAGTACAAAAATGTATCAAGACCTCGCGGAGGTTTTGGTGGACTAGGATGAAGAGAGAAATCACTCAATTCATTGCTAATTGCGGCGTCATGTCGAGTTAAAGCGAGCATCAACGGCCTCTTTGGCACCCTTCAACCTTTGGCTATTCCTGAATGGAAATGGGATAAAATCGGTATGGATTTCATTACCGGGTTTCCCAAGACCAAGAGAGGGAATAATGCTATCTTCGTTGTTGTCGATCGTCTTTCCAAAGTAGCCCACTTCCTACCCGCTCGTGAGAGTATAACCGCTAGCTAGCTAGCTGATTTATACATCTCCGAATAGTGTCTCTTCATGGTGTTCCATTGGAGATTAACTCAGACCGTGGAAGTCTCTTCACCTCTCGATTTTGGGAAAGTTTCCAAAATGCTATGGGAACTTCGTCTCTCCTTTAGCACCGCCTTCCATCCTCAATCAAGTGGTCAAGTAGAACGAGTCAATCTAATTCGGAGGATATGCTTGAGCTTCATCATCTCTTTCGCATGAATTGGGAGAAATGCCTTCCATTCGCGAGTTCGCTTATAACAATAGTTATCAAGCTAGCTTGGGCAAAGCTCCTTTCGAAGTTCTGTATGGACGAAAATGTCGAACGCCTCTTAACTGGTCAGAAACCGGGGAGAGACAACTCTTTGGCCCGGATATGATCCAGGAAGCAAAAGAGCAAGTTCGCGTTATTCGTGAGAAATTGAAAACAGCCCAATCTCGTCAAAAGAGCCAATATGACCGCAAGCATAAGCCTATGTCTTATGAAGTTGGCGAGAAGGCTTACCTTCGGGTTACTCCTTTGAAGAGAACCCATCGATTCGGTATCAAAGGCAAGTTGGCTCCTCGTTACATTGGACCCTTTCGCATTCTTGCCAAACAAGGAGAAGTTGCCTACCAATTGGAACTACCTCTGCATCTTTCCAGAGTCCATGATGTCTTCCACGTTTCTCAACTCAGGCGTTGCTTTCCGGATCCTATCCGTGGAGTGGACCACGAAACGCTTGATCTCCAAGATAACCTCACCTATCGAGAATATCCCGTTCGTATCCTGGATCAAGCCGAGTGTACCACTCGACGTCAGAATATCAAGTTTCTCAAGGTTCAATGGTCAAACCATTCCGAGCAAGAAGCCACTTGGGAAAGGGAGGATCGTCTTTGACTTGAGTACCCCACCTTCTTCCCGACGGATCCTAAATCTCGGGACGAGATTCTTTTGAGTGGGGGTGAGTTGTCACATCCTAGTTAGTCCTTGCATTAGAGTGTTGCATCATGTTTACCTTTCATCAGAAATTTGAAATGGGGAAGACAGAACCCCCAGAACCCCTCTGAATCCAACTAGGGTTTACTAAAAATATTTTCAATGAACCTGAAATGCCCTTCTAAAATGTTCATCACCTTTGCCTTGGTCCTAAACCACTGTCAGAAGTGATGCACAAATTTCTAGGTCACCCTAAGGTCACTGGATTAAATCTTTAGCTATTTGAATTTGGGCATTTAAATTATATAAAATATTTCAAATGCTCAAATAATCCCAAACTAAAATGTTCCATGCTGGAATTATTCCAACTAAGGACCAGCTGCAGTTTGGTGAATTTTGGAGTTGCCTAGATATTTTTAGAAATGCAACAAACCTACAGAATAATTAAAAAATAGAAACAAAAGAGAAAGGCTTACCTGGCGCCACCCAGCAGGCCCACCTGCCGGCCCAGCCCAGCCACCGCTCCAGCGAGCTGCTTGGCTTGGCCAGGCAGGCAAGCAGCTGCTCGACGGTGAGCACAGCATGCATGCCACGCAGCAGCCCGCCGCCTCGCCGCTCCCCTCGTCGAGCTGTCGGCGTGGGACGAACCCTCTCTCTCCCCCCGACCTCGCAGACACTCGCTCTTTCCTCTGGATCCTCTCTCTCGCCCTCCCCGACGTCACCCGAGACGTCACCGTCGCCGCCGCTCGCCACAGCCGCGTCCAACGCCGTCCCCGCGCCCTCTCACCGTGTCCGGACGGTTCGTCGTCGTCGACTACGTCGACAAGCCAAGCCGCACGACGCCAGAGCCCCTGCATCATCCCCGCCACCATCGTCTTCAACCTCGAGCTGCCCAGATCGCCGTCGCCGTTTCGACCGCACCGAGCCTTCCCCGAGCACGCTGACCATCCCTGCGGCTTCTCTGTGAGCTGCTGAACCTCCCTGTGCTTTCTGTTGCTCCCCTAGAATACCGTAGACGCCGCTTCTCTTGTGCCCGAACGCGCAGCCGCCTGACCACGTCGTCGGCGCTGCTCCGGTGACCATTTGGTCACGGGCTTGTGCCCGTCACACTCCTCGCGCCGCGTAGAGGCTGTAGGTGCTAGTGCCACACCGCCTAGGCCACAGCAGCCACGCGCACGAGCTGGCCCGAGCTTCGGCCTCCGCCAAACTCGTTGCCGGCGATGCTCCGGCCACTCACCGACCAAGCCATCACCACGGCTGGATGCGGGCGAGCACCAGCTGCCCGTAGCTGCTCTCCGCGTAGCAAATGGAGCCCTGTGGGCAAATCCCGCAGCACGCCGCCCTCGGCCTCGCCGGCTGCTAAACGCCAGCGAGCTTTGACCCACGACCGGCGGGTTTGACCTCACGACATAGTTGACTAGGTGGGGCCCTCCGCTAATTAACCTAGTTTAGGTTTAATCAAAATTAGTTAGTCTAATTAGCTACTGACATGCGGGACCCACTGGTCAGGTTGACCTGGACGCCCCGTTGACCCCTCGACGTCACTCGACGCTTCTCACGATTTAATAATTAATTTCTGGTTTTATTTGTTTACAGGAAATTCCAGAAATTGTTGCAAACTTCAGAAAATCATAGAAATTAATCTGTAACTCCAAATGCAAAGTTTTATATACGAATTTTGATCAGAAAAATTCAATCTATCCATTGGTAAGGGTTTCATGCATGACAGAACAAGTTAACCTTGTTGTTTAAGCAGAATAAAATAATGCACCTTTACGACTATGTTAAATGAGCTAACATTTGAATCTTTGATTCAAATGAGTTCTTTCCTTTCTGTTCTAGCTTGCATTAGGCCAACACACATTCATATTTCCATGTCATAGAATGCATCATATTTTTGCATATTGTCATGTGTTGTTTATGTTCGGTGTGTCTTTCGTGATAGGTTCTGCCTCCGAGGATAACCCCGGATATCCGTCTGAAGGGCAGTATCCTATTACCACTACATCAGGCAAGCAACCCATTGATCATTCCGATACAAACCCATGTTCTCGCTTCTGCTCTTGATTACTGCATTAAGACAACGCGTTTCAAACTATTGTGTGCTGCGGTAGTTGAACCCACTTCCTTTGCATGACCTGTCATTGCCACAGTAACTAGATGAAACCCACTAGTATGTGTAGGAGTTGATTGAGCCATGTTTGTGATTCCTACCATGCTATGCTTGCTATGCTTAGAGTTGTGTCGTCGGCTCATCGGGATGATGAACTGGAGTGAAAGGTTGTGTCGGTTTCGAGAGTGAAAGTGTTGAACACGCTTTTGGTAAAGGTATCGATGAGAGGCCATGTAGGAGTACATGGTGGGTTGTTTCATTGAAGCCGTTCTAAGAACTGAGATCGTGTGTGTGATTTAAGACTTAGCTACTACCACGCATTGGGCCCGAAACCAATGGACCCTCTCGACTTATTAACCACTCTTGTCCTCATCCGGGAGTTGCAAGTAGTTTACGTGTTTGTAGCATGTTTGGGGGCACGCAGCCGCTGACCTTAGGGGTGGGCTGTGTTGCGGTAGGCACGTGGAGCAGTGTACCGATTCGCCTGTTTGGTGTCTCGGGAACCTGCACACATCGTTCGGGGCCATTAGTGGAAACCTCGGCGGACTCCCTGCGGATGGAACCCGAATAGGCGATAAACCTGGACTAGGGACTCGTGTGTTTAGTCGGTCGTGGCCGACACCCTCGCTGGGCTTCCGCTTGAAGGTTGCCGAGTACATGTCGTGTAGCGGCGATAAGTGGTGAGCGTGTGTGAAGAAGTACACCCTGCAGGTATAAAACTATTCGAATAGCGCGTCCATGTAAAGGACTACTTGGTCACCTATACGCCTCATAGACAAGTAAATGGATACTACTAAAAGCCTCAAGATAAGTGTGAGTATCATGGATGGCCCTCTCGTGGGTTGACGAGAGGATCCACGGTGGAGTATTGTGATGGTGATTAGTGGACTCGTGTGCGACAAATGCTTTTCAAGTGGTGTCACGTGGGATAGCTTAGCCAAGAGTCAAAGTCGGCTTGTGCAATAACTCCACTACCTTCTTGAGAATGTGCATGTATAGTAGGATTCTGCTGTAAGACTTGCTTGAGTACCTCCGTACTCATGTTTGCTTAATTAATGTTTTCTGCACGACAACACCGCCCTCTCCGATGGGTTTTATGTAGACCTTGACGCCGATTTAGTGAACTAGCCACCTGGTGGTGATCCAAGGCTTGTGAAGGGCCACCGTAGATAGAAGGGCTTCATCAAGCTTTCTTTCTTTTTAGAGTCTGTACTCGAGACTAGTTTGCTTCCGCATGTGCTTGTATGTTTGTATGACTTGGGTGTTGGGTCATGTGACCCTTATCTGTATGGATATGTTATGTATGGCTCCTCGGAGCCTCTTAAATAAAGTACTTTGAGTTGTAGAGTTTTGTTGTGATGCCATGTTGTATGTACTCATATCGGGCATATTGTGTGTATGATTGAAATGATTGGTATGAGTGGGATCCGACAATCTAGTTGTTTATCCTTGGCAGCCTCTCATATGGGGAAATGTAGTCTAGTGCTTCCTAAGCGATAGTAGTCCGCTACAGCCCAGTTCACCGGAGTCCTGCTAGCCCAGAGCTACTGCTTTGGACACTTGACTGGCCGGCATGTGTTTCACTTCGTTCCTATGTCTGTCCCTTCGGGGAAATGTCACGCGGTGATATCCGGAGTCCCGCCTAGCCTGCTACAGCCAGGGTTATCGGAGTCTTGTTAGCCCAAAGCTTACAGCCCGGATTCATACGTTGATGACCGACATGTTCGATGTGATTCATGTATGCCTGTCCCCATGGGTTAGCGCCGCTTTGGGTTCACGACTAGCCATGTCGGCCCGGGTTCTTTGTCATGTGGATGCTAGCGACATTATCATATACGTGAGCCAAAAGGCGCAAACGGTCCCGGGCCATGGTAAGGCGACACCCGTGGGAATACCGTGCGTGAGGCCGCAAGGTGATATGAGGTGTTACCGTCTAGGTCAATGTGACTTGGAATCGGGGTCCTGACAGCAAGTAAGTCCCTCCATATTACGCGGAAAATAATGATTCTTCCAATCGACAAAGAGGGACCCATTGGGCGGCCACCGTGTTTTGCGAAAAAAACGTTTGCCCCATTGCTTGGGACCCACCGACGGGCCATCGTATTCGCGAAAAAATGTTCCCCATTGTCATTTCGGACCCACCGAAGTGCCTCCTTATTACGCACACAAAAATGAATACTCCCGTGCTAGCTGGGACCCACCTTGGTGGGAGGCTGACTTAGGGCCTACTAAGTTGACGGGGACGAAGGGCTTTGTCAACTTAGTCAATATGAACGATTCTAGCTCCAAGGACTGTCGATGTCCATCCAACGACCGTAGTGCTTCTTCAACCTCTGGTCTTCTTGCTCCACCGCCCAAACCAGCGCGGTCATGCCTCATGCTCCACGCCTCCCTGGCGGGTCAGGCTGCCATTGAGGCCTCACCGTCCCCTACTATTCCCACTGCCCAGGCCCTCACGGCGACGGCAGCCTCACACCGCAGCCGAACCAAGAACCCTCGTACTCCTCTCCGCGCGGGCTTCCACTGCCGCGTCTTCTCGGCTCCGCGTCGTCCCCTTCCTAGGCCTCGCCGTGGTGCTCTCCACGCGGCGTGGTCAACGTGGTCAAGGAACGACTTCCATCGGAAGAGTACTGTACGTGGAGAGGCTTACAGCTGGGTCCACGGTCACAGCCCAGTTTTTTGTGATTTGCCAAGTAAGTCGCTTTGGCAGGCCTGTTAGGCTGCAAATGTTTCAAGATGAGGAGAGCTTTCATTCGGCTGGCCGAGAAAATGGCCCATCAGTAATGAGAAATGGGATGTACATTTTTAAAACACATCAACCCGGCAATTAATTTCAAATATCTTTTTTTATTTCGAGATTTTAAATTACATTAATTTTTATGCGTGGAGAATTTGTTGGATTTTATATTGATATACATTTATTTTTAAAATCAGTTTGAATGTGAGTCGAAATTTCGGGATTAAAAACAGTTCAAACCGCACCGAAATATGCAAAATTTCGTATTATTTTTTTGCCGTGGCCACAATATTGGCTGTAATGCTAACAAAAAGAATATGGGCTCAAAAAAACCTTAAGAATTAGCAAGTGGACTGTAAATTATTAAAAATAATGGCAGATGGGTTGTATGCTGTTTTTCCACAGATTTGAGGCTTTCCTAAAAAAGGTTGACGCCTTTACAAGCAAAGGATCGTTGGATGGCCATCCAACGGCCGTCGTCTTCATCAATCTCTGCTCTTCCCGCTCCAACGCTCAAACAAGCGCCATGGACTGCTGCTTCCTCCTCCCCGCAGACGGCTCTCTGCCACACAGCCTCACCGGCCCACCGTACTCCCATTGCTGGCCTAGCCATCCTCTACTCACCCACACTGCTTTGTTATTCTCCGCGACGGAAGATTTAACCAAAACCCTCGACAACAGTATTCTCCACGTGGGAAACAACTCTGCGAGTCTTCCTCGCCTCTGTCGTTCCCTTCTAGGCCTCGCCGTCCGTCCACCGCCTGGTGCTTTCGGCGCGCCTGGTCAACGTGGTCAACGACCGATATGCATCTGAAGTGAACTGTACGTGGAGAGGCCGACAGCTGGGTCCACGGCCGCACGCAAGGAAATGCCTCCTTATTACGCTCAAAATAATGATTCCTCCACCTGACATCAGGGACCCACCGAAAGGGCCTCCGTATTTCGCGAAAAAAACGTTACCGCCGTTGACAGCTCGGACCCACCAGCTATATCTTCGCACGCAAGGAAGTGCCTCCTTATTACGCACAAAAAAAATGAATACTCCGCTTGTTAGCTGGGACCCAGTATAGTGGCAGGCTGACTTGTGGGCCTACTAAGTTGACGGGGACGGAGGGCTTTGTCAACTTAGTCAATATGCACGATTCTAGCTCCAAAGGACCGTCGATGTCCATCCAATAGCCGTGAGTGCTTCTTCAACCTCGGCCTTCTTGCTCCAAATTACAAACCAGCGCGGTCGTGCCTCGTGCTCCTGCCTCCCGTGGCCAGCTGCGATGCGACGAGGTCTCACCGCCCCTACTACTCCCACCGATGGCGGTGCCATCCTCTACTCACCCACACCCCGTTATTCTCGGCGACGGCAGCCTCACACCGCAATGACGCAGTGAACCCTCGTACTCCTCTGGCGTGGGCATCCACTACAGCGTGTTTCCGGCTCCACGTCGTCCCCTTCCTAGGCCTCGCCGTCGTCCACCGCCGGTGCTCTCGGCCTTGGCGTGGTCAACGTGGTCAAGGAACGGCTTCCATCGGACATGGATCGATGCGTGGAGAGGTCGACATTTGGTCCACGGCCGCAGCAAGGAAGTGCCTCCTTATTACGTGCAAAATAATTATTCCTCCACCGACGGTGGGGACCCACGGACGGGCCACCGTATTTCACGAAAAAACACCGCTTCTAACCGCTGGGACCCACCAGCTACATCTTCGCACGCAAGGAAGTGCGTCCGCAAAAACGATTCGTCCCCTGTGCTGGGACCCACAAGCTACATCTTCGCACGCGCAAGGAAGTGCGTCCCGCAAAAAACGATTCGCCCCGATCACTGGGACCCACAAGCTACATCTTCGCATGCAAGGAAGTGCGTCCAGGCAAAAAAAATGATTCGCCCCCTGACTGCTGGGACCCACCAGCTACATCTTCGCACGCAAGGAAGTGCGTCCGGGCAAAAAAAAATGCTTCGCTCCCTGACTGCTGGGACCCACCGGCTACATCTTCGCACGCAAGGAAGTGCATGACAGTCGGGACACACCTGGTCGAAGCGTACGTAGCGTTCTCATTCTGGTCACGAACGTGTACGTACATACTGGTCGTTGTAGAGGCGCGCACGTGTCGTAGTAGAGGCGCGCACGTAGCATGTACACGTATGTACAGCGGCGAGGGTGCAAGAAAGAAAATACGGCCACGTACGTACATACGGGCAGGGTCTCGAACGCCTACTCGCGCATATGTACATGGCTGGGTCGGAATGGAGAAACAGCGTCGTCGTCGTGTTCATGGGGAGCCAACCGGCTGGGTCTGAACGGAATGCGTGGTCGTGTTCATCGGGAGGGCTTGGACGGAACAGGCGATGGAACGAGGCCCGCGTATCGCACAACGGAGGAAACGGGCCTCCTACGTCGAACAGGGTCCCGTTGATCGGGAGGATGTGGCGATCAAAAACGGAGGAAACGGACCTCCTACGGTCGAAACGGGTTCTGTTGATCGGGAGGGTGTGGCGATGGAAAAAGCGGACGAAAACGGACCTCCTACGATCAAACGGGGTCCCGTTGATCGGGAGGGTGGTGTAACGCAAAACGGACGAAAACGGACCTCCTACGGTCAAACGGGGTCCCGTTCATCGGGAGGGTGTGGCGTCGCAAAACGGACTCCACGGATACTGTTCATCTCCACCGTCGACCTCCTCCACCTCCACGGCTACCGTCGACCTCCTCCACCTCCACGGGCTCCTGCTCATCCAGCCTCCACCGTGCGCTACTCCACCGCTCTTCGCTCAACCACCCTCCACCGCTCATCGCTCATCCAGCCCTCCACACCACGGGTCCTGTTCATCCAGAGGCAACGCCACCGCCATTGTTCATCCAACCCCCTCCCGCAATGCTCACTGCTCATTCCAGAGGCAGCATCTATCGGCTTCGCTTAGCGGCGAGAGCGGCGAATCGCCGATCGGGTTCGATTAACATCCATCGAAGCGATCGCTCGGGTTCGTGAACGCGTAGCTGCAAAGGTAATCGCTCGGGTTCGATTAGAGCCCAACGCCTCGCTTCGGGTTCGATTAGAGCCAACGCCGCACACACACGCCAGACGCATGTATGAGAGGAACGCGCATCGCCGCCCCGACCTCCCACCGTGAACCGGAACTCCCAAATTTTCGCCCCTCGCTTCTACCACGGTTTTTCCGTCATGGACGGCCCAAAGAATGTCATGCAGCTGCGTCTCCGCCCGCCCAGATGAAAAGCCCATTTTCTGTCATGATTTTTTGTCATAGGAGTAGGATCCCACCACATCTATGATGATAGCGGGTTTTGTCACAATTATCGTCATAGAAGTGTCATATGTATGACAGATAAAAATTCGTTCGGCCCAAAATGTCACAGATGTGTCTTTTTTTGTAGTGCCTCCCTCTACCCCTCTATATATCCGGGGGAAGGGAGGAGGAGGGACGCTCCAGGGTTTCTCCCGGGGGGCGGCCACACAGATGGGGGCGCCCCTAGGGAAACCCTAGGGTGACTTGCCCCCCAAGCCAGGTGGAGGCAGCCCTAGGGGGCGCCCCACCTCTTTGGTTAATCGTGGGAGGGGGGCTTGAGGGCGCACAACCCCTTAGAGCATCTCTAGCCGCGCCCCCAACAAGGCCCCCAGCGACTTTTTCGCCGCCGGCGCGCCAAAAATCGCCCATCGCACTCTAAGGGCCCATTTTTCACGGCTCGGTCCGAAATTGGCGTCATGGACCAAACCAACCCGCGGCTTGGGGCGCCGGGCGAATCATTTTTGGCGCGAAAGAGCCGCGGGCCCTCCTTTCCAGCGACTCGTCTCTCTTCTCGCCGCTTCCTCGTCCTCATCGCCTCGTTTTCCGCGGCGAATCAATGCCAAAGCTGCCGCGCAGGTCAGCCTCCTCATTGATGCCTCACGGGCGGCGCAGTGAAGACTAGACGACGCTACCCCCTCGCCTCACGCTGCACGCCAAGCGGCCACGCCAGACGCGCGGGCGGCGTTCGCCATATAAGCCGACCCCCAGCGCGCGATGACACGCACAGAGTCTCCACCACTGACGCGCCATTTCTCCCCCTTTCCTCCCTCTCCTCTCGCTGTCTCCAGTTGAAAGCATGGTCGAGCGCTTCCCAGGCGACGGCGCGGCGACAAACGGCTTCGGCCGCCGCCACCTTCACGAGGAAGAGGCTCGGCTCCTCTTCGAGGCCGAGTACCCGGTCCCACCAGACATGCGGGTGCCCGGGCGCGCAGAGAATCAGCGCCGGCAGGGTCCCAGTGCCACCGCCGCCCACCGAGGCGGCGCGGCATGCGGAGATCGCGCGTATCCGCGCCACCGCTGCCGGCGGCGGCGAGAAGGTCCACGACGCCCCGAGCCCGCTGGGAACCCTACTTCCGCCACCGCCACGCCGAAAGCAGTTCAGCAGACCAACGGCGCTATGCCCTCGGAAGGCTCAACTCCGGCGGGCGGCGCCCGATGGTGGGCGTGCCCGCCAAGACGCCGGAGGCCGCCTCGAGTACATCAAGGGCGGCAACACGACGAGGTTGAGTACCCCGCACTTCGCCCTTCTCGCCGACGGGAGCTCGTGGACGCCGAGGCGCATGGACCTGTGGGCGCCCTCCTCATCGTCCGGCTCTCCCGCCTCCGCCCGTCAAGCCGGAGCCCTGTGACACGCCGGTCAGCCAGCGCACTAACAGCTTTCGCATCCGTGACGGCGACTTCCACCTCGCCTCGGCGCCTCGTCCTCGTCAAGCCCAAGCCGGAGCCCGGCCTCCCCGTGGAGTACGAGGAGATAGCCCGGCGCGGCTTATCCGACGAGGACGCCCTGCAGTGGGCACGGGACGACTACCTCCGCGACGAGATGGTCCGGCAGCACCGGGCCCTGGAGGAGATAGCCGCCTGCAAACGTGGGCGTGAGGACGAGCACGGCGTCGTGATCCTCGACAACGATGACGAGGAGGACGCCCCCCGGACCGTCCAACCCGCCGCGCCAACCGGGGCAGGGTTGCAGTAGGGACGTCGGCCGCGGAGGAGGCAACGGCGGTGACGACGACGACGGCGGCGGCGGCGACTACACGCGGTTCTACAGCCTCCTCGGCATGTAGAACTGCAAGGGCGGCGGGCGGCGAGGAGCTGCGAGGGAGACGGCGGCCTAGTAGCGTTTTTTTCCTTTTTTGTAAAATATTTTAAATATGTATGAACTCGCCGAAGTTTGGTTGAATTTGTGCCGTGTTTGTGTCGTATTTTAAATGTTTTAAAAAAACATGGGCGCCATGATGGGGGCATCACGCCTAGCACGCAGCTTATGCGCCAGCGCCTCAGGCGATTTTAGCGCCTCCTGGGGGCCAACGGCTGGAGATGCTCTTAGTGGGCTGATGTACTCCCTCCCCTCAGCCCATGAGGCCCCCAACACTTGTTGGAGCCTCCCGAAACCCCTTTTGGCTCTCCTGGTCATAAACTGGTACCACCGAAACACTTCCGGACTCCGTTACCCTTCATCCTATATATCGATCTTCACCTTCGGACCACTCCGGTGTTACTCGTCATGTCCGGGATCTCATCCGAGACTCTGAACAACCTTTGGTAACCACCATAATGACTCAACTATACTTATATCGTCACCAAACGTTTAAGTGTGTAGACCCTGTGGGTTCAAGAACTATGCAGACATGACGGAGACACGTCTAAGGTGAATAACCAATAGCGGGACCTGGATGCCCATATTGGTTCCTACATATTCTACGAAGATCTTTATCGGTCGAACCTCGATGTCAAGGATTCAGCTAATCCCGTATGCAGTTCCCTTTGTCTATCAGTATGTTACTTGCCCGAGATTCGATCGTCGATATCTCCATACCTAGTTCAATCTCGTTACCGGCAAGTCTCTTTACTCATTCCGTAATACAAAATCCCGTGACTAACTCATTAGTCATATTGCTTGCAAGCCTGTTGTGATGCTGTATTACTGAGTGGGCCCTGAGATACCTCTCCGTCATAAGGAGTGACAAATTACAGTCTTGATCCATGCCAACTCAACAGACACCCTCGGAGATACTTGTAGAGCACCTTTATAGTCACCCGATTCACGCTATGCTACGCTTGGTACACACAAGGTACTCCTCCGGTGTCAGTGAGTTGCACGATCTCATGGTCATAGGAACATATACTTGACATGCAGAAAACGATGGCAATAAACTTGATACGATCATATGCTACGTCCATAGTTTGGGTCTTGTCCATCACATCATTCTCCTAATGATGTGATCCCGTTATCAAATGACAACCCATGTCTATGGCTAGGAAACCACAACCATCTTTGATCAACGAGCTAGTCCGGTAGAGGCTCACTAGGGGCATGTTGTTGTCTATGTATCCACACATGCATTTGAGTTTCCGGTCAATACAATTATAGCATAGATAAATAAACGATTATCATAAACAAGGAAATATAATAATAACCACTTTATTATTGACTCTAGGGCATATTTCCAACAGGCTCCCCTATGACCGCTTGCATTTGGAGAAGCTATACCCCGCTTAAGCAAAAAAATCTTTGTGTGGCTCGTTGCCCAGCATCACCTTTGGATATCGGATCGAAGGGCTCGACACGGTCTCCAAGACCAGCCCTCGGTGTGCTTTACCTGGCTCGAAAGTGAAGACAATGCCGAACACATTCTGATGTAGTGCGTCTATGCTCATGAAGTTTGGCACCGTTGTCTCGAAACACTTCAACTTCCCATTCCTAGGCCAGTTGAGACGGACACATTCTTGGAATGGTGGCTTCGTCAACGAGCTAGCTTCCGGACGACGAGAAAAGGGAATTCAATAGCTTCGTCACGGCATGGAAACAATGGAATGCTCGAGTCTTCGACGGACCTAAGCAACAAATTGGAGCTATCGGCCTTGCTACCCAAATCCTAGATGAACTTAAAGAATGGAAGTTACTACCTCCGTTCCTAAATATGAGTTTTTTAGAGATTTCAATGTGAACTACGTACGAAGCAAAATAAGTGAATTTACACTTTAAAATACGTCTATATACATCCGTATGTAGTTTATATTGGAATCTCTTAAAAGATATATATTTAGAAACAGAGGGAGTAGTTCTTATCGGAGTACTAGGCATACACGTTTCGTGAGACAGTAGGCTAGTTAGCTTGGCTGGAGCGGGTGTACCTACGTCGATGTTCGCATCCTCGTTAGGTTTCTTGTAAAACTATTTCTATCTTTTAGAAAAATATATGGTATGCAATTTGCGTATTCTTGAGAAAAATTATGACGGGAAAAACCTATCCGCAAAAGTGCAAAAATAATAATTCCAAATCTCTTGTGGCATTTGGCTGTCCCGCCACCACGTCAGAAAAGGGCACTGCACGTGTCGAGTCGGTACGCTCCGTCTAGGCCCTTTTCCTGTTCGCCTATACGTCCGAGATCAGTTGCCTATCCTCCTCCGCTCCGTTCCGTTTTCCTCCGGTCACTTTTTGGCCTCCGGAAATTTGCTACCTCTCGTTATCCCCCACGCAAAAGGATGGACAGATAATAACCAGGCGAATTTCGTTCCTTCTCTTGTTATCGCCCCTGGGTATCTTCGTCCGCGAAACCAAAAAAAGAGGGCATTTAATAATTCGAATCCATTCACGTCCGCGGTGCGCTTTTCTTTTGGGCGATGGAAAGGCCGGAGAGGTAAGTCGTGACGCGACGTCCGCGTTTTGTTTGAGTGCACGTCCCGGTCCCTGTGGCGTCGCCTCAGTGGGCCGCCGCCGTTTAGCCTGGACGGCGTCGTACGTGGCGGCCCCGCCAGCCACACGAGAGCCGTCGGGGGCCTGACGCCGTCCGGGCGAGCAGCGGGGGATAAGGATCGGGTTTTTTCCCTTTCCTTCTCGCGTCACGCTTCGTGGTGGCGGGGCTTCCGTGGTGGCCCGGGACACGCTTGGGCTGGGTCGAGGGAGGGGGGAATCATCAGCGGGCGCCAGGCCAGGGGCAGACGTGACCGACGCCGATGCGACGTGAGTAGGGCGCGGCGCTGCCATTTTCTGGGCAGGGATTGGGAGCGGCGGAAGCGAACGGGGAAGTGTCACGTGGGGTCGGCGCGCGGGTGCCGGGAGGCGCGTGGGAGCGCAGGTAGGATTCACGGAGCGGCGGCGAGGGGGTGTCGTGGACTCTCGTGCCTGCCAGAAGAGAATCGTATCCCGAGTTCCCGACTGCCTGGTCTGGCCTGTGCGAGTTCGTGACATGACATGAGTCGCATGACCAGAGAGAGTTGTTGCGGTGGTATGGGATGCATGCCGGCCGCGGTACAAGTGCTCGGCTGGTGGGCACCCACTTATGCACGTCAACAGATGGAGAGGGAATTAAAGACCAACATGGTTGAATCATTCCGTAACATGGCATTCGAGATTTTCTAACGGGTTGATCTATCGTGATGTGATCGTTGTTGTCATAACAATTCGAGATTTCACGGAGTAACATTAGCAAATAATAACAGTGTAGTACTTAGTTAGCCACCAAATGTGCAATTGCTGGATTTAATTAGAGTTCGTACGTACAATGCTCGTACTCGTAGTTGCCGTACGTACAGTGACAGTGATTGCATGTACGCACTGGCAAATTATAATTAACGAAAGTTGGTGCCTGTTCTTAATAACCCGGCCCATCAGACCGAGACGCGGTTGGGTAGATTATTTTGTGTCGCACTGTTTCATGCCGATGGGACAACCATAATTACCTACGCCACTGCTAGGTGCGTAGAGTACGTCGCCTCCTCCAGTTTGCTTGCATCATGCACATCAAGACACGGTAAAACCATCCATGCAGATGCAGGCACCGCAATGATGGGTAACAAACGTGCAGTACATGACATACAAAACCGACACAGCAGCAAGACGCGACCCATGGGCCCCTGCCGTCAGTGGCGGTGCCTGGGAGGCAATGCATGTCCGCTTATCCACTGGCAGGCCGCTTTACATAATTCCATCCATTATTCACGAGTGCTTCTACGTCTGCTAAAAGGAAAAACTAGCTTAACCTACCGTTTACACCAGCCGCATGAATCATGTTGCATGCATGCATGGACAATTGGACAAATTAACATCACTCTGATTAGTGATTACTACCAGTACCAGACCAAGAGAGGGACCCGGCCGGTCCCCGTCCGCCATCACGCACACACGCGGCATGACAAGAGCATGCACTCTGACACAAATTAAACTTGATCGTGCATGGAAAATGTACTTAAACTTTTTCTTAAGCGCGCAGGAATGACAGGAGCTAGGGCCAGGCTGATACGGAGTACGTGCAGACGTACGGTTGGATTTTATTAGCTGAGACCTGCAAGAGAGGAGGCGGGTGCGGGTCGGGATAAAGTGCGTGGGGCCGTAGAGGCAGACCACGTCCATGCATGTAGACATATGCATGCACGGAGCTCCACGGTGGGCCAGGATGGGTGGATATCGGCAACGTGCGTCACGCAATCCAGACGGGTGGACCTGAAAATAGCAGTGCGAAGCAGCAAGAAAGGCAATATAATGTCGTGCTCGTACCCATGACCGGGTTCTTTGGTATGAAGGTCGTATACGTAGTAGGCTTGCTATATAAAAAATGTTGTAGCACTCGATCCATAGATTCTGTAAGAATATTTTGGGTGCAAAATACGTACTACCGTTCGAATCATGTCTGGATTGCAGAAATTCTACATGAATCAGACTCATTTCTCATATAAAACTTGGAGCTGAAATTCATGTGGTGTTTGATACTGCTTGGGTTCCCTTGATATTTAATATGTGGCTCCAAGTGAGAGAAAAGGGCCGGCATCGCACAAAAGAGAGAAAGAAGAGAAAATGACCTCCTTCATGGTAAGAGAAGCGAGTCCGGTCCAGATATATATTGGTTGGGTTTGTAGAAAAGATTTGTTTTTCTCTCACTCTCACCGTTTCGTCTTCCATCTCTGTTCGCTTCAAGATTGGTACTCCCTCCGTCTTAAAATATAAGAACGTTTTTGATATTATGCTAGTTAAAAAACGTTTTTATATTTTAGGACAGAGAGAGTAGTATATTCTATTGATTGATGAAACGCTACGTGACGTGGTGGAAGTAGAAGCCTTCCATAAGCTAGAGTAGATCGTCAAACTGTAGATTTCTTCTCATGCATGCTTTGTTAATTCAGATGTAAATAAAACAAAGAGAAGGAAAACGTAGAAGAAACAAAGAGAAAAACACCAGAACCATATAAATGCACACACGCACCTGCCTGCACGTGACGGCCGGACTCACGCAGCCATGGGATTTTGCCAGAAGAAGGGTGAAACGCCAAAGATGCCAAACGTTGCTCGAAAGGGACCTCGTCTTTCACTTTTGTTACCACCACGCAATGATACCAATCGTTGTTGGGACGCCATGTCCTTCCTTTGCTTTTGTTTCGGTCCATACGTCCTTCAAACCATCCTTGAAAGCTCATCGAGGAATCGCCCTCAAGTACAGTCTTGCTTTAGAAATGTATCTCCTTTAGTTTCCTTTGCCGCTTCAGCTCCAGGATTTGGCGGGGGTTGGGCAGGGGTGGGTAGGGTTTATGCATGGCTTCCGGTGCCTGCTAAAGACATCTTCATAAGCCGTCGCCTATTTCCTAAGCAACTTTTTCACAGCCCAAAAATGACTCTACAATGTAATGTAGCACACAGCATCTGAGGAAATCTACAGACTACAGATGATTTTTTTTTCGAAAAGGGGAATTCTCGCCTCAGATCGAACGATCATACTACCATCTTATTAACCAAGCAAGGATAGTGTCAACAAAGGTTCAAGGTCTCCAAAGCGAAAAAGTAAAACAAGCTCACACAGAGCCAAAGATCGGCTAGAGACCACAACTAGCCAAAACAAGAGGCCACAACCGGTTGGCTACGAATGGATAAGTATACTAGATGCCTATCCTATTACACGACCGCCATCCAAACCGGTTGAATATATCCCAGCTACCATCTCCCAACGGATGGATCCAATAACCAAATGCTCCTTGGCCTCCGTCCGAGTGAGTGGCGACCACAAACGGATCCGCGCCGTAGTTCTGAATATAACCTGCAAAAGTGAATACATGATATTCGTTAAAGACCAAATCATTTCGCAAGTCCAGATAGTCCACAAGAACGACAAACCCCAACCCGAATGTGTTTCGCTAAGTCGCTGAACCCCATTCAGCCAAGTCCCAAATAAGGCGTTAATGAGTTCGGTGGTTTGATATTAAAAGCAATGTGAACCGTCTGCCAAAGGACTTTGGCCAACGGGCAATCAAAAAAAGGTGTTTTATAGTCTCATCCCGATCACGAAGCTACACCTAGTAGGTCCTGTCCAATTACGCTTTAACAAATTGTCCTTTGTTAAAATAACTTGTTTGTGGACAAACCACATAAACACTTTTATTTTCAAAGGAACTTTGACATCCCAAACATGCTTGGAAGTAGGAATGGAGCTCAATTAATAACATCAATATACATTGATTTAACTATGAATACCTGCACCTAGTCGGCTTCAACAGAATTCATCGGGTTGTTGGGAAAGCTGGACCTCCATCAGCCTCCTAACTAGACGGAGCCATTCTTCCCAACGATTGCCCGCCAAATCCGTCCGGAACTGAATATTAAGGGGATCGATTGAAAACAGAATCTACGAACACCTCGCCGTTGAACAATACGGTACAGCGAAGGGTACTGGATGGCCAAGGGCGCCTCGCCAAGCCAAGTATCCTCCCGTAAACGTGTGCAAGTACTGCTGTCGACAACAAACTTTGTCCTATTAAACATAAGTTGTTTGACTTTCATTAGTCCTTTCCAAAAGGGTGAATCACCGGCCCGATTGAAACCAGGGGATGAAGTTTTGATTGGAGATACTTGCTGCAAGGATTTGAGCCCACGTGGCATCGCCTCCTAATAGAGCTTCCACACCACTTGCTAAGAAGGCATCTATTCTTAACTTCAAGGTTTTCTATACCAAGACCCCTTGGTCTTTAGGTCTACAAATGATATCCCATTTAGCAAGCCTGTATTTTCTTTTGGTCTCATCACTCGCCAAAAGAACCGCGATCGATAGAAGTCCGGTCTCTTCCGAACACCAACGGGACCTCAAAGAACGATAGGAGAAACATAGGCATACTCGTGAGTACCGAGTTAATCAGATCAACCGCCTCCGTATGACATGAGCTTACCCTTCCAAAGAACTCCGCTTTCTTCTCAAATCGGTCCTCGATGCACTTTCATTCCTTGTTTGTCGACCTACGATGGTGGATTGGGATACCTAAGTATGAGAACGGTAACTCTTCCAACTCGCACCCAAACAATTGCCTTATACGCCTCCTGCTCGCTTTTTGGCTCTACCAAAACAGTAACAGCTCACTCTTATTAAAGTTGATTTTCAGCCCGCCAATTGTTCAAATAGGCATAACACCAGCTTCATATTTCTCGCCTTGGCCAGGTCATGCTCCATAAAGATGATCGTGTCATCAGCGTATTGAAGAATGGAAACACCTCCATCAACAAGATGAGGTACTAATCCACCTACTTGACCACTTTCCTTAGCCCTACCTATCAAAATTGCCAACATATCTACGACAATGTTGAACAGGATAGGGACGCCGGATCTCCTTGTCTTAGGCCTTTATGTGTCTCGAAATAATGACCGACATCGCTATTTACTTTAATTCCACACTACCTTTTTATGCGTAAAAGATTTGACTGTCGCACTAAGCTTCATCAAAACCTTTCATACGCAAGGACTGTTGGAGAAATGGCCATTTGACCTTATCATACGCTTTCTAAATCCACCTTAAAATTACTCCATCTAATTTTTGGAGTGGATTTCATGGAGCGCTTCATGCAGGACTACCACCCCTTCAAGGATATTTCGTCCAAGCATGAAAGCAGGTTGGGATCATGGACCACGTAATCGCGTAATCTGTGTAAGCCTATTAGTCCCGACCTTGGTAAAAATTTTGAAACTAACATTGAGGAGGCATATTGGTCTGAATCTGCTCAATCCTCACGGCATCCGCTTTTCTTAGGAAGCAAAGTGATAGTTCCAAAATTCAGATGAAATAATTGAAGCTGTCCCGAGAATAAGTCGTGGAACATAGGTAACAAATCCCCTTAATAATGTGCCAGCATTTTTATAGAATTCGGCCGAAACCCATCCGGTCCGGGCGCCTTATTGTTTTTCATCCGAGAAATTGCCTCAAACACCTCCTTCTCGAGAACGGTGCGACTGAATATCATTTTCGCAGCCGAAAGGTGAGGCACATCCTCAGTCCTAGACTCATCGAGGGACACACAATTATCCTCCCATGTCCAAAAAGCTGCTTGTAATACTCGGTAATATATGTTTTAGGTTATCCCGACCTAAAATCGTGCCCTCATCTTGTTCAAGTTGGAAAATGCGCTTCTTTCGATGCTTGCCATTAGCAATTAAATGAAAGAATTGAGTATTGGCATCCCTTGGACCACTTTATGTATTTTAGCACGCAAAGCCCACTTCAACTCTTCTTCACGGAGCAGCTCTTTCAGCCTCTTCTCCGCCTCAAATTTAACTCAAGCTCACCGGCAAGAAAATCATGGATTCAGCCTTAATGTCTAGGGCTTGTATAAGAGAAAGAAGTCTATCCTTTTCAATCTTATACACACCACTTAGGTGTTTAGCCCAGCCCGCAAGAAGCTTCTCAAGTGCCTAATCTTATTCTCGCCAACGCCGATCAGCAGTCCTACCGCCAAAGACCTCTATCCCATTCCACGCAATCAAGTCCAAAACCCCTCTCGTTCGAACCAAGACATCTCGAAAGAAAAGGTATTTCATACCCATGTGGTTAGGCTCCCTGAATCCACAAATAAGGGTGTGTGATCCGATATTCCCTCGAAAGAGCTCCAGACAGTAACCGAGGGAACTTTTGTTCCCACTCTCGCTTGCTAGAACTCGATCAAGTTTTTCAAAGGTTGGGTTAGGCGAGCATTTGCCCGTAAACTTTCTACCCAAAGCTCAATCTCCCTCGATCCAAGCTTTCAATAATGGTATTAAACATAAACGACCATCGGCCGTCGAAGTTATCATTATTTTCTCCTCTCTCCTCCTAATGATATTGAAATCCCTCCAACCAAAAGTGGAAGCTGTTCCGATCCACGATTCAACAAGGTCCGCCGAAACTCTGGTTTAAGCTCAGTCAGGCGGCACCATACACCGCCACCAACGCCCAGCTTGAAACCATCCGATTTAGACTGACTCAAACTTGACCGCTAAGTCAACCATCACTACACTTCGGACCTCAAGCGAATCGCATCTCACACCAAGTAAGATACCACCCGATCTTCCTCGGGGGAGGCAATGCCAATCAAATCAATACCACCTACAAGAGAAGATGAAATTGGGCGCAAAGTTTTCTACCGCCTCCGAAAGAGCAATGAAATCTAGTCTCGCTCTAAAGCAGCCTCAAGAAGAAACCTTCTTTTA
Source organism: Aegilops longissima (assembly GCA_021605205.1). Taxonomy (NCBI): domain Eukaryota; kingdom Viridiplantae; phylum Streptophyta; class Magnoliopsida; order Poales; family Poaceae; genus Aegilops; species Aegilops longissima. The sequence continues at coordinate 462,646,718 of CM038679.1, forward strand.
GCCAAGTCCTTTAGACCTCTGCTATTCCAAAAGATTCCTTTCATAATTGTCATGGAATTTTTTAGTAGTACAATTCTAGCACTCCTACTGAACTGCAGAATCGGATAAATCTTCCGCTTCCACTTACGTTTTGGTTTAGTAGGTTGAGACATCCGGTCCTCACAACCGGGTCTCTTTGAGTACCACCTCATTCTCTATGGTCCCATCATCGTCCCGGACTCATGGGTAGAGGGTACTAGATCCGCATACGTACTATGAAGCACTCGCACCCTAACGCATCAATCTCAACATCATTCATCGGCTTAACCGCTAGATTACTTAATAGTCTCTAAAGCCCGCTCCGCCTCTAAGTCTAATAGATCATTTACCGAGTTGGAAATCTCACTATCAAGATCTCCTAGAGAAACTCCTAATTGTTTTGCATTGTTTATAATCTCCTCATTAGAAAAATGCAATAACGAATTGGAGATATCGACGGACATACCAGAGGAAATCGCAGCATCCTCAAGCTTGGCCGCCCTCATAGCGCACCGCTGCATATCATCCACCTCCGGGTCCTCGAGGACGCGAAGGCCATCCGACGTCCCAAGAGTCGGGATCCCACCAAAAGCAACGACCTCCTCCCCGGTAAAGCCTCGCGCTGAATCCTCAAAGAATCAACCGAAGGTACCAAAGGAGGCGGCGGGCCCTGTGCCCCCACCCACGAGGTCCACGGAACGCGAGGGAAGGATAAGGCGGGCCTCCCGCCCGCACCTCCTCCCGCCCCCACCGGCACGGGGATAGAAGTGTCGGTGAAGGAGACACGTGCCGCCTGACCGGAGAGGAAGGGAGAGCCAAGGCCACCTGCCCCAACTCCCTCCAACACGCCGAAACGCAGCGTTGCTGCCCAACCGGGGGGGCAGAGCCAAGGCCGCCGCCTGGGCTCACTCCCGGCCTGCCACGCCCACCGGACCTGCGCCATCAAGGAGAAAAGGCCAAGCAGCCTTCCCCACCACCGCCATCAGTGACTGCGGCCAGTTAAGAGAAGGAGAGGCCGGGCCACCTGCCCTGCACTCTCCTCCCCACACCGAACCGCCGAGACTGTCGGCAGATCTCGGTCTGAAACCAAGGTAGGAGAACACGTACCCACCGGAGGCTCCACCTCCCTAACCTCACCCACCATCACAGTGCTAGCCACGAATCAAACTCCAAAGGCGGAAGCATACACTCAAAACTGTCACCGAGTCCACTCTGTCACTCCAAAGCACAGGAGGAGCCGGCCGCCCAAAGGACCCAAAACGCAGCGTGTTCATCGGTATCACTGGATTCGACGTGGGCTCAACTCCGAACCATCACTAGGTATCTGAGCACCCAAACTCGACCCATTGGCCCTCTCCTCGATGCATCATTCGATTCCCACGAGCACCGTGCATCACCATCCCCTGCTCAAATCCATGTCAATCGCAGATCCCCTCGGCAAACAGCTCCGGATCCTCAAACTCGATCTCAAGAGGAAACACTTCTCCCGATAAAACCGCTTAACCACGTCCGGATAAACGCAATGTCCAAAACACCCACTAAGAGCCCGGCCACCCCACGTGCTCGGTAAAGCCATGTCCACTTCCTCGCTTACCGACCAGCGTACTGCACTAGCCACAACTCTAACATCGGTCAAAGATTCAGATGGGGCCCTGAAACCGCAGCCACACCTTTGTCGGGTTTGCCCTTAGGCTCCACCTTTTGCCACTCTTGAAATTTCAAGATGCACTTAGTACCGTGCACCTTACAGCCCAAAACTCAACAACTTCGCAAATCATCTACCGTTGGGAAATCAACCCTATAGACATTGTCCTCGATCCGAACGAGCTCCCACTCGAAACTCGCTTTGAGCCGCCTCACGAAGCCTCTGCACAACTGAGCTTGAGACACCACCTCATGAGTAACTTTCACAATGCCGAGTCAAACTCGGGTCTCAACAGGAATTTCCCTCGCTGCCGGGGACTCAAAGAAAGTGAGCTCGGCGCAATAAACTCCATACATCGTTAGCGCTGGCGCCTGATCACGCATGGCTGGGCAATCCCCTGTACCATGAGCAATCTTACCACACAAGCTGCAGAGTTCTGCCAAGCACTCAGCAATAAAGTGGCCTTTCTCACCACAACGATAACACAACATCTTTTCTTTCTTGCGCGCCCCTTTGGACGCCCTCTCAGACTCAGCACTATTTCCTGCCTCCGCATTACCACTAGGTCCGGTGGATCATGGGCGGCCGCAGGAAACGTGGGTCTACGATCTTGCTTGACGTGTAAGGTTGGCAACGTACGGTGCCAACGGAAAGGAGTAGCAGCCCATAGTCCAAACGGAATGCATGCAACTTGCAACGTGCAGCTGCACTTCAGATCCTTCCTCTCCTCCCCTCGCCTTTCCTTCTTCCTCTCAAAAACCATCCTTCTCTTTCCCAATCTGGGAGACAACCTATAAAATTAAGTTGGCATTGTGGCCTTTACTACCGGTACTCTCTCCGTACTTTTCTCACTGCCCACCTAGACCTAGTTGTTGTGAATGATCTAATACGGAGCTTTAGAGCACTTCCAAGGATTTAACCCCTCAAAACTCAAATCATCCCATATGGAGTAAGAAAAGGACTTGAGCATATGATTTGACTAACGGTGGTCCACGGGGACAGTGTTCATCAGCCGGTTGCTGAGTGCGGGCGGGGAGGACCGCGTACTACATGATGATGGTACATTTAATTTTAAAACCAAAAAAAAATATCAACACTACCAGCGAGCGGTGCAATACAGGAGCAGTACTACTTTACTTTACTTGGAGCAGCGGTACGTGTTAGCTCAACAATACCGGAGGATACAACATGCATAGCACCACTCATCTCATAGTTGTAGTACGTAGGATGACGAACCGCTAACAATACAATCCACCTAGACCTAGGACTAGGAGTATAGCATAGTATATTCCTCTGGGCTGTGTCCAGAAAAAGAAGGCGTCTCCCGCACATCGTTGGCACCAGAGCCCCAAGGAGGCAAAGGAGGAGGACTGCACTGCGCCTGCGCTGCGAGTTGCGGCCGTCCCGTTTTCACCGAAACAGAAATAGGGCGGGAGCGAAGCGGGGCGTTCCGAAAAGAGGTTCGCTCCCATGCCCGCGAAACAGAGGCTCCCGATGGGGAATGTGCGCCGGCTCTGTCCCTGCATCTACACTGTATATGTGCACAAATATTGCCTGTGCGAGCGCACGCAGTTGGGCGGTTGGTTATGGGCGAGTTGGTATCTATCCAGGGATGGGATGCAGAGGCCGCGCCGGCCGAAAAGCACCGGGCCTAAAATGCCCCGGTCGCTGTCCCGTGGCCGTGGCGTACAGATCCATCCTCCTCCTCCACCCCTTCCCATCTTTATTTGGGGCCATTAACCAGTCGCTTCAAAAGTCTAAGCGCCCAAAAAAACATGTAGTATTCAAAGTGTTTACAGGTTCAGGACCACTCCCACTAGCATCAAAGTGGACCTTTGAACTTGCTCTCCGATGCCTAGTGTGATCCGTGATGCAGCTCCGCTTGGTGGATAGTACTATACCACATGAACAGATGGACAGAGGGGAGCAAAGAAGAACTCACTAGCTCCCTAGTGCAATCACATGCCTGATGCAATTGCCAGTGCAGATGTGGTAGTAACAAAGAAAAAAGATGCAGGACAAAATGTCACATGCAACTTACGATAATTCGCATGCCTGGTGCAGCTGCCAGTGGTGATGAACAATATGTTTGATCTAACCGCAATCATAGGAAGCTTCAGAATGTAGGAAAGGGCACCGTCACCGCTCAAAGTCTCTGTACTGATGAGTAGTAGTATAATTTTAAAAATATCGTCCGCTTGATCAAGCAGCCTGAATTTGACGCCCCGGCTGTTAGATGGTCAGAATCAGCTGGTAGTTGGCTGCAACCTTCATCTCCAGAATTCAATAATGGCACAGCACTTTGGTAGTAATTTAGTCCCCCATAGAACACAGTTACTTTCAAATCCATCAACTCCAACATCCACATTCCACAAATTCAAAACAGTACCAGACTGACTGAATGTTACTGCACAATGATCAACAGTAACATGCTATGTGTGATTGATTAGTTTATGGGAGGTGAGAGAGCAGCCTCACTGACTACAAGTCCACAAGATCCGTCCGATGGTGCTACAAAAGTATTTTCTTAACAAATTTGCTAATCATGAAGGGAATCCTCCCATCTAATCAGGCCCCATCCTCGGGGGAGCGAGAGGAATAATGCGGCGTGCATCACATTGCCTGTCTGCCTTGGGGAGCAGTAGCTGCCACTCTCGCTCACCAACTTCCCAACCAAGACAAGATGGAAATGGTGGTGCCTATTTGATTAATTCTGCTGCTACTACACTATCAATTATACTTTTGTCTAGCCTTCATATAAATATGCAGTGGAAATGTGCCATTGGACCATTGGAGTAGGAGGGTTCAAGCAAGGGTTTAACAAGTGAGGATGGCTCACTCACATGGGAGGTGTGTGTGCTTCAGTGGCACATCACATGCCTACCGAAAGGGGTTTCCTAGTAGCTGCCTGGAGCAGTGGAGGAGGATCTTGCCCTTGTGGGTGCATAATCTACTCCAATCTCAGCCTTTTCAGTTTAATATTAACATGGTTTTTTAGGATCATGCGTTTTTGTTGTCATCATTAGCGTCGGTGCGCGAGAGCGAACACTGCACTATCAGAAAGCCACTCCTGCACAAAACCTCGACAGATTAGGTGGGTTGTCTTGTTAATACCAGGATCTACCAAAAATTAGTTATGATTAGGGTTTTTACCGATGAAAGCAAAACACTTTTAGTTGACTTTTTTTCCCACGGCACATTGGAGGCAAAATAGCTACTGAGTTGACATTTTCGGTGAGTACAGGGTTACCATCAGCCTAAGACTGGTATAATTATTGTTAAACATTCACTAATTGCCTTTCAACTTGTGTGATCTATAGAGCTGCCTTGTTATAGTTATAGCTATAGCTAGTTCCTACCTAAGATTATCCACCAAGGTACGCCGTTGAGAGATTAACAAAGTGAGCAACCTAGCTGCCCTGCACCAACTAGCATGGATATACTTCTCCAAATTCCCTGCAACCTTTTCACAGATCCTACAGCTCGAGATATACTAATGTGCCACTTGGTGAATAACTAATTTTGTTGTTTAAAGCAAAGACAAGAGATTACAAAATTACCAGACTGGTTCCTTTCCATGTTGATTAGAAGAAAAGCAAGGCGTCATGTGAAGGGAGCCTCAAGTCACATGCTACCCTACCCCCATGCTACTCTACTCCACAAGAACAGGTTGTTGATTCCTGGAGGAACAGGTCAGGTTTAGTTCGTTTCTCCCCGGCCCATAGGCCATAACACAAAGGATCAATATTTGTTTTCCATCCCCGCTGGTTACCTTTTTAACTCTTCTTTTTTGCTGAGCAAATATGGCCAGGTTGGGAAATCACATGGATCGATACGCTTGAGGCGGAGCTGTGATCAGCTCACATGGGGGAAATTGTTTCCAATCTACTCCTCTTTGGATGTTGTTGGGCGTTTCTTTTCATGCTACCACAACAAGTTTGAGCACCAGGAATAGTCTAGCTAGATTAAATTTACAATGACAGACTGGTAACTTTTCTGCGAGAATTACTCGGCATCTTTCTAAAATCTGGATGTACAGTTGGAGAGTGGTTGACCGACCACACATATTATTTTCTTGGTTTATTTTACACAAAGAGATGTAGGAAGGGAGGGTATATACTTTTCTTGGGTCACATCCAATCCATCTGTTTCGTAGGGGGGAAAGAGATAAGAAGGCGACCTAATTTACAGCTAAATTGACATGTAGTTACTGTTGAGTTGGGTGCATTGTACAGACAGCTAGTGCAAGTGGGTGTGTGGGGTTCTACTTGTAGGAACCAGCTGCTAAATGCTAGTTAAGCGGCTGCTTTTGCATCTGGATTAAGCGTGGGCATGCTCGACACGAGACTAACAGCCTGGTTGATGTTGTGTACATGCATAGATTCCATTTTGCAGGCCCTACACTGCACCCAACGGTATACTATGATCAGTAGTAGATAAAGAACAAATGCTGCTCATGGCCTGTTTCTTACACCGGCTGGCATGAAATGAAGGCAGGAGGTGTCTGTCCTCCACACGCCGCAAATATTCTTGCCGAGATCATGTCATGTCATGTGTGGGTTCCAAGCAGAAGTACTCGATAACTGAATTGGAGTGAACTAATTCATGCAAGTGTTGTACTGTAGGACTGGAATTGGATCTACTGGCTAGCTAGACAATAGACAGTTAGACACCAAATGAATTCTAGGGGTAGTAGGAGTATATGAGCGAGCATCTATCTACATTTGCGTGGATCTTTTCTTTCCTCCAAGGGAGAGAGGACACAGACGCATCATCTCCTGATCCGTGCATGATCCATCCAAGCTGCCCCGGAGCCAACCAATAATTCGTCGCGTCCAAGTACACATGGAGGCATGTGGCATTCAAAACATTTTAAAAACCGGAGGGTGGCGCTGGTCCCCGGTGCATTTCTGTCCGGGCCAAACCGATCGATAGGAGTAGTAGATAGAGAGAGGGACCTTCTTGGCCAAGAAACATTCATGTGTGCTGTGGCGTGCCGAGAGCAGCGGGCCACACGCCACAGCACACACGCCAAGAAACCTTCTTGGCCTTCTTTCTTCCCCCGCCTCATCTGTGATTGATTCTGTGGTGAAAAAAACGCCAGGAATATATCGGTACGTATCATGATTGGAGAGGGCTGACCCAGCCAGAGTTATTCGCCTCGGATCATGTGCTGGTTGCGCGGCTTGATCGATGGATGGATCGCTCGTGTGCCGTGCTGTCGCGTGTGCATTTCCAGTTCAGGGGCATGGGCCAACCCAACAGCTTGTAACTACTCCCTCCGTTTCTAAATAATTGTCTTTCTGGCCATCTCAAATGGAGTACAACATACGGATATATGTAGACATGTTTTAGAGTGTGATTCACTCATTTTGCTCCGTATGTAGTCACCTGTTAAAATCTCTAGAAAGACAATTATTTAGGAATGAAGGGAGTACGTGCTAGTACCAAACATGCATGCATGCCTGCTTGTGTGTTTATTGTAACGAACACGGTGTTTCCACGCTCTGTTCGTACTGCCTCCGGCCTTCCTTTCATTTCCATTTTTATTTATGTCCGTGGTGATTCGTTCATGTGATGGCGATTGTTTAGTTTGCGAGTGAGAGAAAATGTGGAGCGTCTCGATCAGAGGGGAAAGAGTGAGGCGTCACAGGCCCCCCTACCGGAAGGGGATCCACATCCACAGGTTGGGGTGGGGGGAGGGGAAGTGGCCCGTGACCCCTGACTGAAATGGTTTGGGTTTGGGTTGGGACTTGGGAGATGGACAGACGGATGGTGGCCGTGCAGCTAGAGCAGAGAGGGACATCCTGCTCTGGCTCCGGCTCCGGCTCCGCTCCGCGCTTGTTGGATGGGATGGGATGGGATGGGATCGGAACCGGATGGAGAGCCCACCATAGGCCCCATTAACATCCCTGAAAAAGCCTGTAATTGTAAATGACGGCAGTTGCGTGATTTTCATGGGTGCCCGTCCGGCGTAGCTTGTCCGTGCGTGCCGCACAGTATAGATAGGAGCATAGCAGGGAAGTGATCTGAACTGGACAGGTGCACCGCGGGGCGCCACCCGAGCTTGATCCCATCGCATGCGGAACGCGACAAGTGGCGGCCGCTCCCCATTCGCTCGCTACTTAGAACGTCACGTGACCTTTATCTTCATGTTTCCTCTTTCTTTCTTTCTTTCTTTCTTTCTTTCTTTATTTTCACACAAGAGGCTTTCAGCCCCGTGAAACGGGATTTCAATCTGTCCACACCAATGAGAAGTACAGTACCCAACTTTCAGCCTCGCCTCCCTCTCCCACTCCCACTATCACATCCAAAATGATCATGCAAGCTGCTTCTTGGTTCTGAATCTGCAACTAGTCTCTCGCCTTGGAGTAGGAAGTACGCGTCGACACCAAACTGATCCTGATGCAACTGCATTTAGGAGGTGGTTCCAGCGGAGCAGGAGCACAAATCCATTTAGTATGTTCATCTACATGGCCTTGAGCTTTTCCATTATATATGGTAATAAAGCACGCACTAAAGACTGCCCGGGCCGGGGCGAACTGGACCAAACGCATCGGTTAGCTACAAGACGCCAAGGCAAGGAGGCCCACGCAAACATCGCATTCATCACCGTGCGACCGCCATTAGTGCCGCCAATCCAACACAATGACGCACAACTGCCTGTCATGATCCAATCAACAACTTTTCTGAGAGAGCAAGTTACAGTCGACACCTCTGCCTGCCTCTCAGATCAACGTACACGCCTCCCAAGCTACCGCGGGCCAATGGCTGCTGCTTCAGCCACTTATATTTGATGAAAAATTGCAAGGGGCCGTGTGTGGATTTTTGGACTAAAGTGTTCAATACATCAAATAATATATGGGACGCGATAATAATCTTCCTAATTTCCCACTCAAATTGATCTTAAATAAATATCACCAGCTTCTTCTAGGCTTACGACAACAGAATATGGACTACATCAAATACACAATCACATCCTGAACTGTATCACAGCATGAAGAGAAAAAAGTGGAAAGTCGTATAATACTACAAGGCACGAAAACCGCCGGTATGGATCAGCACAAGGCCTGAAAGAGTTTTAGAGGAGAAAAATAATATATGGGTGGCTTCAGACCCTTTCAAATCATTGGGAAGGCGAGTCGCCATACTGCCACGGGTTGAACTCGATGGAGCTTACGTCCGTCTCCTCGGCAACGACGCTAGAGCTGTCTATTGCAGCCCGGTGCTCGGTGTATCTTCCATTGTATTCATACACCTCCAGGTCGCCCCACGGGGTAGGGGAGATGTCTTCCGTCATCTTGAACCATTTTGGAGTAAATTGCTCCCCCTTGGTGTCCCGGATTTTCTTCTCGGCTCTTTGTTGTTCTTCAAGCCTGCAACCGTTCATCAACACAAACATCAGATAAGTATACTGATGAAAGGCAAGCCACATTCCTCAAATGTCAATATGATTTGTAAAGTTGAGTGTCAAGCCGCAACAATTAGCTATGGGAAGTATAGAAAAGTCAGTAGTTACCTGCTCTTGTGTGCCCCAGATTTAGACATGTCGCCCTTCTCAAGGGCATATCTGTCGGGCCTTAATCGGGAGTCTGAAGGCAAGAGCTTCTTAGGTGCTGTATCAAAGCTATTTATTTTGTGCGCAAAGTATGTATACTGGTACTTGTCATTCGGTGGAGCAGGAGCGGCTTTCCAGACCTGGGACAAGTACAATTTCAGCAGCAGCGAATATCCACTAGTAAGACAGCACGCCTAATATAACCTACACCCTCTGTACTGATCAATACTGAAAGAAAGCCTTACCTCTTTTAGCTCGGTCCCTGGAAGAGGATCACCTTCTTGATCACAAGGCTGGTAGCTCATGGACTTGTTCCATTTTCCTGTCATCATTATTTTCGGTTCTTCAGCTGCAGTATATACATACCCATCCACCTCAAATCGCCCAGCCCTGACATACACAGCAAGATGAGAGACCGCATTATGAACTAGAATTAACTATTGAGCTCTATGAATGAAAACAACCCACATATATGAGGCCGCATTGTAATGGGAGATAAAGATCAGAAGAAATACTACAAAATACTAAACTGAACAAGGACGGTCAATACTAACATACCCAAACCAGCCGCATGGCTGGAAATACAGCACGGCTTTGTCTCCAGTTGTCAGATTTGTCAGGACCATCTCTCCAAAAGAGTCTACCCATGTGCGCCCAAATATCAAGTTGTTGACCTTGGTCAGTGGTGGTACCAATTCCAACACGACACCAGACTTCTTAAGTGTTACTCTAGTCCTGTGATGAAGAAACACGTTCAGAAGTTAGATATACATAAATGGTTTCTACAGAACCTAGAAATCAATTTGCTATTTTGACCATGAGCTTTTATAGAAGCTTTCAGACGCAAATATATCCATACAAACAATTGTATCTCAATCAATTACCTTCCAACTGGATACACTTCCACTGAGTTTCCCAAGAACTTTGTCTTCAACTTCGATGTGATGTCGTAAGTAAAATGATCGTTCTCACAGTGAGCTACACCCATCGGAGGATGATGGCTTACCTATGAAAATAAAATTAATGAAAAAATAAACTAAGAGAAGTAAATACAGTAAACAAAATGCAGAATTAACATGGCTGGTTAACAAAAAGGTAATTAAGAGTGAGAAAAGGTAGCAATTGCAGATAAAATACTTCCTAGTTAATTCAGCTTGTTTTTGAAATTGCAATATTTCACATCCATCACTAACCTGCTCAGCAATAAATGTAATACCCTGGTGGTTAACCATCTCATACGTCTCTCCAAGGATGGGATTGAAAGGCTTCCACGTACGGTGGTAGGCTAGGTAGGCTGACAAAGCCCATGTAGCTGTAAAGTAGGGTTCAAAGCTCAGTCAGCCAGAATATTGCATTAGAGTAGAAGTTGCAGGTGAGGGAAGGGCAAACTCACAAGCATATACCATCCGCATGTGCGGATCCTCACATTCATCTGCTTTGTCTAACAGGTCACAATATTCCATCAACTGCATTCAGTATAAACAGCTGAAATATTAGTAGATAATCGTTGTATGCTGATAATTTATTGCCCGCAGACTCCATGCAATGCTTAGGCAAGAACAGGAAGACACGGGAGAGAAATCAAAGAACGACTGGCTATTAGAGATCTCCAGAACGACTATCAATAGAATCTCACAAGACAATTTAGCTGCTGATTTTCAGTATTTAACCTACGACACTACAGTGACCAGACTTGCACAGTCAAACACCAAAATAGAAATGCTATATATAAATTTTACGACTAAGAATCACCACAAATGTATAGTATGGAGTAGCTAACTTTGATGAACCTTGACAGAAAATAGTTTACCGAAGGGGTCAAGTACTACTGATTATATACAGATAAGACTAGGCACAGAATCAAACAACTGCAGACACATTGTTCAGTGTGCCAATTATGCAGTCTGTGGACTCTTGTCACTCGCTGTGGGGCTTTTGACCTTGCTTGGCAGATCAATTGTTGCATTTTCACACTCTGCCCCGGTCACTGTTTCTGTATGGTACAGTAGCTAAGATGTACAAACATTGTGAACCCTAAATCAGAGCTTAGCAGTACAAACCTCTGCCATTTTCTGAAGCATTGACATCGGCTCAAAGATGATGACTGGAAGTGTAACAAGTGACGTTACATCTGATCCTATGTACTTGTTCATCATCTTCCAGTAACTGTCGCGATCCTGCAAGTTGACTGCAGTGTCAAAAACAATATAAAGTGCAGAGATAATGGTATACAACTGAATTTTGAGGGTTGCTTTACTTGTTTTAGCTAGTAAAACCAAGCACAATTCTCAGAGTAATAGTTTCCTCTAGAAAGAACACCATAAAAAGGTAAAATGTTTATTGCACAACATGGCAGTCGTTACTGAATACATATCAGCCATCCATGACGCAGATCATCACAGAAGGTACATAAAAGTTATAGTTTGATAGAAACCAACAGCAAAAAATAAACAATGGCTCAATCTCACTAGTAATACTTTTAGGGAGTTCTGATAACTGCAGTGTCAAAAACAGCATAGAAGTTCAGCAATGGACACAATAATGGTGTAAAACTAAAAATCGCGAGAGGTTCTGAGCGGCTCATCGATTTACGTTTTAGCTAGTAAACAAAGCAGGGTTGTCAGAGAAATAATTCCCTCTATGAAGAACACCACAAAAAGGTGAAATTTTTAGTGCGCAACATGGCAGTCATTATTCGTGTGTTGCCGCGGAGTTGGATATATAGTTTCTAAATGTTGTGTAGAATACTAATTCAGTACTTACGATTTAAACTATGTGAGAAATTTCTGCACAAGGAAAAAAAACTTGACATGAAAAGTTTTGCACGTCACAATTAAATGCAGTGTGATTTAAAACCAACTTAGAATGCACTGATGCATGGTAGAAGATTCTCATGCGTACATCAGAGGGATGCTAGTGGATCAAACTAGTAAATCTAACGGCTACAACAATTTTGATGATGTGGAAGCAATGTGATTTAAAACCCACTTAAAATGCACTAATGCATGTTGCATGGTAGAGGATTACCATGCGTACATCGGACGGATGCTAGTGGATCAAGCTAGCAAATCTAACGGCTATAACAATTTTGATAATGTGGAAGCACGCATGTTGAGATAATTAGAAGTGGTGAGTATCACTCATAGAGGATAGGATTATCACTGAACCTACAGTTTTTGCCATGGGTTCACCTCTTAATAAATGAGATTGATCAGATGCAATGTTTTCTAAACATCAATATACAGCCTGTGAATCATGAGCAAACCATGCACAAGTATACATCATAAACATGACTTTACTAAACCTGTGGGTTGATAAATAGATTGAGGTAGGGTCCAGAACTCAAGATGACTAAATAGGTGGTATTTTGGCAACCTAATGACCAACACGAGTCCCGTGTAAAATCTCACATCTGAATCAAATTTGAAACTAATTCAGATATGCAGTGTCTCTGAAAGTCTGAAGAGTCCACTGGGCACATTGTTAAGATATTCTTTTTACTAACAAGACTTCAGAAGTGTGCTGACCTCAAATTAAAGGGGAGAATACTATCTTGAATCGCATGCTTCCAGGAGTTTTAGCTTCACATGCGTAGAACTTAGTTGCATGCTAAGCGCTTCAAAGATAACACCTCCATAAATGTTTTTACCAACAAAATGTACCTTAATCACGAAGTTGAGGTCCAGTTTAAGTACATTTTATTGAATTGAATTCAAAGTTGACTGGAATGTAGAATATTATCGATCATGTCCAACTCTTTGTTTATCAAATACTTTCTTTAGGATAAGTTTATCAAATACTTTTGATGACCTAAGAAATGCACGCACATAGCATAAAGAGTCTCTAGCATAAATGTAAGCCCCAAAACACTACATGTATGATTAAAGAGTTCATTAGTGCCTGCAAAAGAAATGCAGATCCAGAAAAACAAGCTTCAACGATCAGTTCCTCTTATGAGAATCTGATATGCATACAGATTGATTTTATATTTTAATTTCGAGAGTTGCTTTCATAATGGCTGAGTGTCCGAAACAATATGAGGTTATGCCTTCCCCGAAGAATAGATTATTGTTAAATCCTTGATGCTCACCTCCTGTTTCCATCGCCCCTTCATAGCCTCTGCTTCCGCATCATCTGTGCCTCCATCTGGATTGATAACTTCAAGCCCTTCATAGCCGACCAACCTGTAGACAGCACAAAACTGTTCATTAATTGTTTCAAAGTGCCAAGTAAAGAACACGAATTTCTTCAACTAAAAGAATATATATTTACAGGAGAGACAGATAGACATCCGACGGCAAGCACATTTCAGAATAATTCGAGCCTCAAAAGGCAAAAGAGAAGAATAATGTGAAGAGACGCCAAATGATGTGCATGTCATTTTCACAGTATGCCGAACTTAAATCTGCATCCACCACTTGCGACGCAATTCAGTGCAGACCACACCCTGTCTGCTTTGAATTGAACATACAGAAATTGCCTGTACTTCAAAAGCAGGACAATTACAATATCCTATTTGAGGCACAACATGCTAGTATACTATATATCCAGAAAAAGAATCAACTTCAAGTCTTCCATCAATTATTGACTACTCCCTCCGTTCCAAAATATAAGCCCTTTCGAATGTAGTCCGTATTGAAATCTATAAAAAGGCTTATATTTAGAAACAGAGGGAGTATGTCATACTAGTATTAGGTAGGAATTGCTTTTTCTACATGCTGAACACACAGATCAGTGATCTCTACAGTGTTTCTACAAAACAGCAACTAAGCTACACACCGGACAGTGCAATCATTAAGCTACAACAAACGATAGAACGAGACCATCTAACACTACGATCGCTAAAGTCTCGAGCTTGGAACTCAAATGAAGCACGTGATTCCACAATTCGCCAAAATCAGCTCACGGGGTCGACACCAAGGAGCTGAGATCGCGCGTGGAAGCAACAGATCAAATGGCGGAGAGGCAGCGGTAAGCATATGCATAGCTCCCGAAGAAATCGGGAGAGCTCGAGGCGGATCTGGAGAGATCGGGTAGGTAGGTAGGCCGGCGCGGAGACTCACCCGTTGACCGATTTGTGCATGGCTGTGCCCCAGCTGCGCACGCCCGCGGCGATCGAGGAGAAGAAGCCTCCGCCACCGCCCGACGACGCGGCCAGGTCCTGGTCCTTGGACCCCATCGCCGGCGATCTGCGCGGTCGGAGGGAAGCTCCCGCGCAGAGGAGTCGGGGAGGGGGATATGCTAGGGTTTGGGAAGCCGCACGAGGAGGGGGCGCACGCTAACCCCTGCCTAGAGGAGGTGGTGGTAGAGGAGCGCTGCTGAGGAGAGAGCGGCAGCGATGGCGATGGCGACGTCGCCGTGTGGGAGCAGGAATACTACAAGGAGACGAGAGAATTTGGAACGGCCGCAGGTGGTGAGAAGAAAAGGCCGAGCAGGCGGCGAAACGAACCGGCCGCAGCGCAACGTGGGTAGGCGAGATGACCACGATGCCCTCGCGGATTCCGCCCCGTTTACAATTCCAACTCTGTCGCCGGTGGACCGTTGCCGTTTCTCCGTGCCTACACCGGCGATTTCTTAGCAAAGTCAGTAGTCGAAAATCTGACTTTTGAAAAAAGTTATTCTTATAAAAAATTCTAAAAATAGGACTTTTTTTGGAAAATACGAGAGTTTTATTCCAGCAGGGTAATGTTACAATCTAGAGGCACGATTTCCTCAAGGGCACGCACAACTCCGGAGCACGGGCGTGACTGTCATGTCCGATGAGTGGATGTTTTTTTATTGCTAGCCGGGGCTGAGCTAAGCTCCTCTCCCTCCCATCTTCCGCGCCGCGGGCCGCTCCGGCCGCGGCGGCCACCAAACACCCCAGCCCCTGCCTCAGGCGGCCGGAGGACCCGCCCCTGGCCATGCCGCATTGCTCCCAAGCGGGGGCCCCGGCCTCGCCGACCACCAGCCTGGCCTGGAGCACCCCGGAGAAGGGGGAGATCTGGGCCGCGTCTAGCGGTCCGTTCCAGGTGCCGGAGACGCCTGCTGCCCCGTCGCCGCGGATCCACGCATCGGCTGGGCCCTCCCCGTGCGGATCCGTCTCTGCGGCGGCGTCTGCCCCGGCGGATAATCCTGCGCCGCTCCATCTTGGGGGTAACCGCCTAAAATCCATTGTGGTGGTGCCTTCCCCTCAAGCTCGGCCGGCAGATGGAGGCATTGACGACGCCATTGAAGAAGGATGGACGCTCCATCAATCCCGCAAGAACCGGCGCGCGCGCTCGGATCCAGCGGCCCCTGGCCTGATCCGGAAGCAGCTGTCCTCCACTCGTCGCCATCGCCACGCCTCCGGCCGCGAGGCCTTTTTAAGCAGGTTCAAAGGTCTATGTTTTCGTTGCCTGAGCACTTGCCATCGTAGAGTAGATTGTAGAGACCCCCTGCGCTGCATCATTTGCAAGCGGCAGGGGCACTACGGCTGGGAATGCCCGCAAAATCCACGCAGAAAGAGAGGAGGGGGCTCTGCTAGAGAGCGGCTCGGCGACCCTGCGCGCTCGGCCTCCCCTGCTCACGGCTCCCTGCATCCCTGCTGTTGGCGCCTCCACCGCCTCCTCCTCGGCCCCTTGCTGCCATGGAGCTAGCACCGGTCGTCGACCACACCCGCCACCCGCGCAACAGCCACAAGGTCGTCGCCTCCACCCCTGCCATGGAGCACCAAGTGTTCCTGCTGAATCAGCACGCCGTCGTCATCACCGCGGTGGGCACCAAGGCGCACGCCACTAGGCCCCTGTCCATCGGGCGGGCACTGGAGAAGGAGCTGAAGATCACGCCCCACCTGCTGCGCGTGACCGCCCACAACCCTGAAGACTTCTTCGTCTTCTTCAACCTGCCGGCGCACAAGGACCTGGCGGTGCGGCACGGCTCGCTCACCGTCGATGGAGTGTCGTTCCTGCTGGAGGCCTGGAGGGAGGACGCCCACGCCGTGCACCAGAAGTGGATGTTGCACGTCCGGGTGGTCATCGAGAAGCTGCCCATGCAGCTCTGGACGCTAGATGGCGTTGTGGAGGCCCTTGGAGACAAGGTGATCGTCGACCGTCTCGACAGCCGGACCTACGAGCGCGCCGACACCAAGCTGTTCGCGTGTTGGGTCTGGGTCTGGAACCTCTCCTTCATCCCGACCAAGCGGACGATCTGGAAGCATGCGAGGGGGGCGGGCCGCGTGGAGGAGATGCACGGCTACTCGCCACCGAGCCGCGCGGTTGCCCCTCCGCCGGAGCTGCTGCAGTACGACCTGCTGCTGCATGTCGATCGGGTGGAGGATTGGACGCCGCTCTCGCCGCGCTCCTCGCACTCACCTAAGAGTGGCCACCCCTCCGACGACGCTGACGATGACGACCGCCCATACCCCCGCATCGACTCCGGGGTCTGGACCGTGCGCGTCGAGGACGGGCGGCCCGCACAAGCCCCGGCGCCCCTGCTGCGCCCGCCTCCGTGCGTCTCCTCCTCTGGCTGCAAGGGGATGCCGCTGGGGGGTGCACGCAGGGAGCACGACGGAGACGATCAAGGCCACCGCCGCCGCTCGTGGAAGGAGACACTACTGGGGAGAGGGTGTGCGGGTGACCACGGCAAGGCGCCCAAGGCCACCAGCAGGCAACGCAGCCGCACGCCGACGTGGAGGCACCGCCACTGTGCGCCTGGAGACCGGCCGTTCGACACCGGTGCGCACCCGCAGGCACCCCGGGAGCGTGCCGCTGGTGGCTCCAGAGGCAAGAGAAAGGAAGGCGCCCGCTCGTCGGCCCTCAAGGAAGCTGAGCCGGCCAAGGAAAAGCTGCAGCGGCCGGGGCGGGGAGGGGGGGAGTCCATGTCCATGTCCCTGCTCGCCCCACCACGCAAGCTGCATAGAGACGCTGCATCCTCCTCATGTGCACCAGCGGACGACCCGGTGGCCGAGTTCTTCGAGGGAGCCAAACGGCAGCTGACTCCACCTAAGCGCCCTGATGCTCTGGCTCTGGCGCTGGACAAGGTGATCGCGGCCAAGCTCAACAAGCCCCTCAGTTTCGCCGACGAAGACGGAGGCAGCAAGGAATCGCTGGACTTAGGGCCGGCGCTGTCCCTGGCGCGCCACACCCCCACCACCACGACCTCGCACGCGCTCCAGCTGGGGGCCGTGACCAGGCAGGTGACTAAGCTGCAGCTGGGCGGGGGTGGTGGAAGTGAGGAACCGCGGCCACCGACGCTTCCGTTCTTCACCAGTGCGCCCACTCCGGTGATCGACAAGCCACCATCAAGAGACAAGGCTCCCCCCCCCCAAGACCAGAGCGACCAGCGTCCTAGTCCGAGCTAGCCCGCTCCAGGCAAGCAACCCATCATCGGTGCCCCATGCGCAGCGTGCAACCTTTCACTTGGTGCATGGCCTTGGGATTCTGGGACCGAAGGAGAAGATGACAGCGGCAGCGGCCGAGGCGCTCATCCGTCGCTTCGACGAGCCCCTGACAGATGAAGACATTGCTGCGATCGCAAGGCTGACCCGCCTGGACGCACAGGCTCTCAAGGCTGCAGCTGGCATGCTTGGTGCCGATGGAGAGGCCTCTGGCCGCTCGGTCTCCCCATGTTAGTTTAGCACCGTAGTCGACGACGACCAGCCATGGGCTGGGTGAAGTTAGGGAGTAGTTTGTTAGCCGTACGGCTTGCGAGTTGTAACAGTAGTTGGGCATGGTTGTTAGTTGTTTGCCGACGGGGTTTTGGGCCTATTGGTGGCCGTCGGCAACCCCGGATGCTAGGAAAGTGTACTCGTCGTTATTTTCAGTAAAAGTAGTCGTCATCGTTCAGTCCTGGCTTGCGCCCAGGGCCAGCCCCCTGCGTATGACATACGTTCCTGATGAGTAGCACAGACGGCCCGATCATGAGTTGGAATGTCCGGGGCCTGAACAATCCAGCCCGGCGATCCGTAGTGCAGGACACGGCAAACACGCACCACCTCACCATTCTATGCATCTAGGAAGCCAAGCTTGAAGAGTGGACGCCAGTGATCGCCAAGGAAGTAGGAGGCCCAAGGCTTGACGACTGCATTGTCCTGCCAGTTAATGGCACAAGAGGAGGCGCCGCTATCTTCTGGGACTCAACCTCGGTTAGAATCCAACCCCACACGATCGGGGAGCTCTCCATCATGGCCAAGGTCACCGTTCTCTCCTCAGGAGCTAGTTTTTGGTTGACAACAGTCTACGGTCCATCTGAGAGCACTCGAAAGGACAGTTTCCTGGCTGAGCTAGTGAGGGGTGCCCCTCCCTGAGGAGAGCCATGGCTCCTAAATGGTGATTTTAACATCATCTACGAGGCACGTGACAAAAACAACAGTAATATAAATAGGAGGATCATGGGTAAGTTTAGGACGACAATTGACGCCGGTGGCCTGCGCGAGATCAAATGCAAAAATAGGTGTTTCACTTGGAGTAGCGAGCGTCAGGATCCAACCCTAGCAAGCATAGACAAGTTTTTCAGCACAATCGAGTGGGAGGTCATGTTCCCGGATTTCATGCTGCACGCGGCGTCCACCTCATGCTCGGATCACTGCCCGTTGCTTCTAGCTGCTGTTGCTGCCCCTAGGCTGGCGCCACGGTTTCGTTTTGAATCATTCTGGCCACGGTTCCCGCGTTTCCATGAGACGGTGCAGCGAGCATGGCAGCGGCCAGCCCCAGCGGCATGCGCATTCGCTCGTCTGAACATCAAAATGCATCGGGTAGCTAGGGACTTGAAAATTTGGAGTAGATCGCTGTTTAGCGATGCAAAAATGCAGCTGCAGCTCGCCACGCTGGTGGTGCTTCGACTAGATATAGCACAAGAACGCCGGCCACTTACACAGAGTGAGTTTCACCTTCGAAAGCTTCTGAAGCTGCGTATTCTTGGGCTGGCGGCAGTGGAAAGAGCCTGGAAACGCCAGGCATCCAGGATAACATGGCTGCGGGCAGGAGACGCCCAAACAACCTTTTTCCAAGCCAAGATCAATGCCAGCCGCAGGAAAAACTTCATCCACGCGCTACATGGATCGAGGGGTGTTGCCACCACCCATGACGAGAAGGAGGAAATCGTCCATAGCCATTTCACTAGATCATTAGGAACTAGGCAGAACCGACCACACACTATCGACTGGAGACATCGACATGCCTAGGGTACAAGGTGGTGGCCTAGACAATCCGTTCACTGAGCAGGAAGTGTGGCAGGCGATCAAGCAATCGCCAGCGGAGAAATCACCTGGCCCGGATGGTTTCTCAGGTGTCTTCTTCAGAAGCTGCTGGCCAACCATAAAATGGGAGGTCATGGAGGTTTTTCATCAGTTCTACCATCTAGCCGGGGATAATTTCCACATGCTAAACACAACTGTTGTAGTTCTTCTTCCTAAGAAAGATGTCGCCGCTGCAATCAACGACTACAGACCGATTAGCTTAGTATACTCCGTCACAAAACTGATCTCCAAAGTGCTCTCGCTACGCCTTGCGACGGTGATCCAAAGCTTGATCTCCCCGGCACAGACGGCGTTCCTCAGGACAAAATGCAAACATGATAGCTACCTCTATGTGCAAAACTGTGTCAAGTCACTCCACGCAAAGAGAACTCCGGCCCTGCTACTCAAATTAGACATCTCCAAGGCTTTTGACAATGTCTCTTGGGATTATCTGCTTGAGCTCCTCCAACCGACTGGATTGCCCTACTTATCTCCACTTCCTCGTCGAACTTTCTGCTCAATGGCGTCCCAGGGTTGAAGATAGTACACCAAAAAGGGCTGCGGCAAGGCGAGCCCCTATCACTGCTCCTTTTCATCCTAGCCATTGATCCGCTGCATAGAGTATTCAAAGCGGCGGTGGAGCACGATCTGATCGCTCCTCTACCAGGCCGTGAAGTCAAGCTTAGAGTTAGTCTTTATGCGGACGATGCAGTAATCTTCGCAAACCCGAACCAGCATGAAGTGCAAACTATCATGGAGATCCTAACTGAGTTTGGAAACGCCACTGGGTTGCATATCAACCCGGCCAAATCAACTGCAACACCGATTCGATGTGAACACATTGATCTCTATGAGATTCTCGGGAGTTTTGGTGGTTCCGTCGCCCATTTCCCCATTAGATATCTAGGGCTCCCGGTAGCAACTACACGGCTTAGACTAGTGCACCTGCAGTTCCTTATTGATCGGATCAGAGCTCGTGTTGAGGCATATCTCTCTCGATGTGGTTTTGGTGATTGATGACAACTGTTTGCGGACTAATCGTGTGCTTTGAGCATTTCAGAGATTCATCCTTGGCACGAGACGATTTCTTCCCCTCGGAATGTCATTCAAGACGGTGTAGCTCTTTCGTTTCTTTTTCAGTGGACTAGTTGCCTAGAGGGCACCGTACTATCAAGAGGGGGCCCGTTTTGGTATTGCTTGGGTGGAATCAACACGTACACATCCGCTTCTCACCCAATGAGCCCTTCCGCTTCTATGGAGAGATCTTCTGTCTTCTTGTGGGCTATGTCTGGGCCCAGCGGTAGTACCGCGGTACCCAGCGGTAGTACCGCTTGGGGGTCACATGAGGCAGTACCGCTCTGCATCGGTAGTACCACCGGTGGCTCCTCAGCAGTAGTACCACTGGTTTCCCAGGTCCCTACCGCGCGATTCGAGGGTTCTTTTTCTGTGTCGGATTGTGCGGTACCTGCATGACGACAGAGAAGCGGCAGACCGCTCGTTAGCGGCGATGTCGCCTACCACCACGGCAGCATCGCCTGGTCCCCTCTCTCCTCGCCCTTATTTCTGCATGGCAAGACACTGTGGAGAGCGGTAGTACCCCTTAGCCCAGCGGTAGTACCGCTGTCTCCCGCGGTAGTACCGCCCTCTGCGGGGCTGTTTGGGGGGTAACGGTTGGATTGTTCCCCCCACTATATAAGGAGGTCTTCTTCCCAAAGTTGAGCCACCTCTTGCCCCAAAAGCTCCATTGTTGCTCCAAGCTCCATTTTTGCCCGACCTCTCTCCCTAGCCAATCAAACTTGTTGATTTGCTCGGGATTGGTTGAGAAGGCCCCGATCTACACTTCCACCAAGAGAAATTTGATTCCCCTCTAATCCTTAGCGGATCTTGTTACTCTTGGGTGTTTGAGCACCCTAGACGGTTGAGGTCACCGCGGAGCCATAGTCCATTGTGGTGAAGCTTCGTGGTGTCGTTGGGAGCCTCCAATTAAGTTGTGGAGATTGCCCCAACCTTGTTTGTAAAGGTTCGGTCGCCGCCTCCAAGGGCACCAATAGTGGAATCACAGCATCTCGCATTGTGTGAGGGCGTGAGGAGAATACGGTGGCCCTAGTGGCTTCTTGGGGAGCATTGTGCCTCCACACCGCTCCAACGGAGAAGTACTTCCCCTCAAAGGGAAGGAACTTCGGTAACACATCCTCGTCTTCACCGGCTCCACTCTTGGTTATCTCGTGCCTTTACTCGTGCAAGCTTATTTGTGTTACATCTCTTGCTTGCGTGCGTGCTTGTTGTTATTGCATCATATAGGTTGCTCACTTAGTTGCCTATCTAGACAACCTACTTTGATGCAAAGTTTAAATTGGTAAAGAAAATCTAAAAATTGTTAGTTGCCTATTCACCCCCCCCCCCTCTAGTCAACTATGTCGATCCTTTCAATTGGTATCAGAGCCTCGTATCTTTTTTAAGGACTTTACCGTCCGAAGAGTATGGTTGACGTCGTAGAAGGTGAGGAGGAGCACTCCGGTGCAATTCCGGTCTCTTCTACGGGAGATGGGGGAACCGCGGTCTCTCGTGAGGAGTTCAATGTGGCGTTGGACACATTGAAAACCTCCATGACGACCGAGGTCAAAGACATGTTTAAGGAATTCTTAGAAGGGCTTAAACTTTCCACCGCGCCGTTGAAAGTGGGTGATCCCGCCAACAAGGTGACGGATGCTATCTCCGACAAGGAGGAAGCTACTAGCGAGAAAGCCCTTCCTTCTAGTGGTAAAAGTGGCACCGGCATCTTTGCCCATGTGCAACCTCCACCCGTTTATGGTGGACCGATTCCTTCTACTCACTTGAATCATGCCGGTCCTCCCCCCAAGATTGATAAAAAGGAGGATTTTGATTCTTGGGTCTATCGTTTTAAGCGTCATTTAAATCATGTGAACACTAACCTTTGGAGAATCATTGAAGAAGGTTTTTATCCGCATGACCGAAGCAACTTCACTCCTAGAGAAGTCGTGGATGATCAATTCAATGAGAATGCTCTCTTCATCATCCAAGAAGCAATCCCTCCCGAAGACCTTCCTCATCTCCGGCCCTACTCCTTGGCCAAAGATGCTTGGCGCCAAGTGGTTTCCCTCTATCAGGGAGGCGCAAGCATTCAACGTTCCAACTATGAAGTGGTGCAAGATGAAGCCGATGAGTTTGCGATGAAAGAAGATGAAGAACCTCGTGAGCTCTATCGGAGAGTAACCAAACTCGCGGTCTCTCTCCGAGATCATGGAAGTAAGGACACGGATGACAATTGGATTAAGCGCAAATTCCTCAAGGCAATGATGCCCTACCACAAAGCCATGTCCTCCGTCATTCGTCAAAGGCCGGACTTCCACACCTTGTCCTCAAGTGAGGTGTTAGATGAGTTTGTGGCTATGAGCATATTGGACAAGACCACCGACAATGCGGTACTTCGCTCTCAAAGAGCTAAGAAGCCCAACCTTGCATTGAAGGCCAAGGTTTGTGTCGAAGAAGAGGAAGAGGAGGAAGAAGAGGAGAGCAACCTCGAAGATACGAAGTATGCCTATCATGAACACATGGCCCTTGCTTCAAGGCAATTTTGGAGCAAGAAGAACTCAAGGCCCAACTTCAACAAGAACAATTCAAGTGGCACAAGGGGCAAGGAACGAGTGAGGACTTGTTTCAATTGTGGCAATGTGAGCCACTTTGTTGCGGAGTGCCCTTATGAGAAGAGGGAAGACAATGGTGGCAAGCTCATTCGAAAGGACAAGGCCAAGTCTTTCCCCAACAAGAGCAACTTCACCAAGAAGACTCCTCACAAGGCGTTGGTGGTACAAGAAGAGTACAATGAGGATGATGACGATGATGAAGATGGTGAGTCAGTCGCCATGGCCTCCGTTGCCATTGCGACGACTCCACGGGTGTCTCTCTTCGACTCACCCAATGAGAGCATCACCGCCAAGTGCCTCATGGCTAAAGCCACCAACAAGGTAACCCCCAACATCAAAACTACCATCATTAATCATCCTTCTTCATCGGATAACATTGGTGAACATGAGGGAACTAATGTGGAGGAGAATGAGTTTGAGACCTTTATGGGTAAACTCAAGGGTAAATCCAAGAAGCACTTCGTTGCTCTCTTGGAACAACTTGGCGAAGCCAATGACATGATCGAGGCTCACGAAGATACCATCTCTAAGATGGAGGGGCATAATCGTGACTATGCCGATGAGATTTCAGATCTTTCCAATGCTCTTGAGAAAGAGCATGGTCTTCGTTTGGCTCTTGAGGAGTCACACAACGATGATCATGCTAAATTAAAGAAAGATCTTGATCATGCTCTTGTTGTTTCTCATGTGCTAAACTCCGAGAAGGCAAAGCTTGGGGTTGATCTTGTTAGACTCAAAGAGGAGTTTGACATTCTCGACAAGGCTCACAAAGTCTTGAAGGGTGTTCATGCTAGCCTCAAGGAGTCTCATGATCAACTCCAAGTAAAGCTAACCAAGGAGAAAGCCACCTTTCCTCACATGGTGTTGATTGATAATGCAAATGCTACTAACCCTTGTTGTGAGCATGTGCATCTTGTTGAGGAGAATGCTAAGTTGAAGGAGCAACTTGAGAAAGGCCTTGTGTCATTCATAAAATGTGAGAAGAACCTCAACGACCTTTTGAGCAATCAAAAGGAAGTTGTGGCAAAGGAGGGGATTGGGTTCACACCCAAGCCCAAGAACAAGAAGAAGAATGACAAGGCCAAACGACCTCCTCCTCTCAAGCAAACTTTTGTGAAGGAGGGAGAGGGTGCTTCCAAGGAGAAGAAGAACAATGCGAAGGGTGGCAATGTCAAGAAGGGCAATGCCACCCCTCCCAACAAAGCCGACGACTTTAATCCTTCTTATGTGTTATGTCGTGCTAGTGATGGGCATGTTTATGCCAAATTTGTTGGTTCTCCTCATGATTATATTGAATGGTATATTTGGGTTCCTAAGACCCTTGTTACTAACATCAAAGGACCCATTACAAAATGGGTACCTAAAACCAAGCATTGATCTCTTGTAGGTGTTTGCTTCC
The DNA here is from genome assembly GCA_021605205.1 of Aegilops longissima. NCBI lineage: Eukaryota > Viridiplantae > Streptophyta > Magnoliopsida > Poales > Poaceae > Aegilops > Aegilops longissima. The sequence goes on from CM038679.1 coordinate 462,671,198, forward strand.
GGTGGGGGATCATGGTTGCTCGATAGTGGAGCTACAAATCATATGACCGGGAGCATGGACTTGGTGGTGGACGTGCACAAGATTCCATCTATGCCCACCAATGTCGAGTGGGGTGATGCCTCGTCTTCTAAGGTATTGGGACTCGGCAAGCAGTGGCGGAGCCAGGATTGAAGCAAAGCCCGGGCCCAAAAAAAAAATTGGCAACAAGGAAAAGCTCTGGCACTTATAACTTCCCAGAAACACATCATGACATTTAAAAGAAGATCATATGGAATACAAAAAAAAATCCCAATTGTTAATTAAATCTAGAATTTAATCTTGGTGCTTAACAATCCAACACAAGAGACAAAACATGGTAAAACTAGAACTAATACGGGGATATAAAAGAATACCAAATTAGTTGTTTATTTCGTATGTGCCTCCTATAACATGATCAACTGCAGAAAAAGAACCAACACCTTGCAGACATCAAACGTGAATCTCATAAGAAAAGGCATCAACATAGTGAAATAATAATGATTAATTAAAATCTAAAAACTTACCACCTCTATGAGGAGGTAAAAGCCCTCTGTGATCCCTATAGGCTTGATAGTGATACAAAATATCATCATCGGGTATACTTGCCGACAATGATGAAAAACATCTCTTCGTCTTCTATTTCTGCGATATGAAATGAATTGACACAAAAATGCTTCAGTTTCAAATCACTAATACATATAGAATTAGGCAGGAACGATGACCAATAGTTGGTTCAAGGTTCGATTAAACTTTCTTCATATCGTACATAGACATGGGCTATACGTACATCAATTAAATCGCAGTCCAAGTCGGGCAAAGGAGTAGAGCGGCGACGCGAAACGGGAAGTCCGGATTCAAGCGATGGCGGAGAGACCGGCGGCGCCGCCCGGCTAGAGCAGCAGCGAGCCCGCGATCCACGATCCGAGCAGCGGAAGCGATTTAGCGAGGCATTGAAGAAGAGCGACGGTCCCGGCTATATTATGGAGAGGAGCCGCAGGAGCGAGGCAGTCCACGGACCGGACGGGCATGGAAGTCGCCGGCAGCAGGTGCGCTGCGGCGCATAAGAGGGTTGGCGGCCGTCGCGTCGCTCGGTCTGGCTAGCGTCGTCGTCGTCTGACTGCGCTGCCTAGGTCGTGGTGAGGAGGCTGCGCATCCGGGCCTTGGCTCATCATGGCTAGGCCCTGTGCCCATATGAAAAACGTAGCATGGTAATAACTAAAGAAAAAACCGACGCCGGGCCTAGGCCACAGGGGCCTGGGTGTAGATCCGCCCACCGGCAAGGTTGTCATTCTCATGATCTCACGATCGAGAAGGTCATGCTTGTAGAGTCCCTTGCATACAATTTACTTTCCGTTCATCAACTTGCAATCATGGGCTTTGCCACTTTCTTTGATATTGATACCGTGGCCCTCTTGTGGAGCAAGACTCTTAAAGTAGCCTTTGTTGGGCATGTCGAGAACGGTCTATATGTGATTAACTTTTCGAAGCGACCCACTAAGACCGCGACATGCCTAATGGCTAAAGTTGACGTGGGATGGCTTTGGCATCGCCGTTTAGCCCACCTCAATATGAGATCTTTGCAAAGTCTTCTCAAGGGGGACCATGTCCGTGGACTAACAAATGTTAGTTTTGCTAAAGATCGTGCTTGCGATTACTCAGATCGAAGGAAAGCTACATGAGAAGGCTCACCCTCCCACGACTATCATTTACTCAAAGAGGCCTTTGGAACTCCTTCATTTGGATCTCTTTGGGCCTCCATCCTTTGATAGTCTTGGGGGTAGGAAGTATTGCTTGGTGATTGTGGATGACTATTCAAGATACACTTGGGTGTATTTCTTCAAGAGGAAGAGCGAGACCCAACAACCGTCATTGACTTTGCAAATGAAGCTCAACGTCAACACAATGCAAAGATCTTGACAATAAGAAGTGACAAAGGCACCGAGTTCAAGAACTACACCTTGGATGAGTTCCTTAGTGATGAGGGGATCAAGCATCAATATTTCGCACCTTACACCCCTCAACAAAACGGTGTTGCGGAGAGGAAGAACCGGACGTTGATGGATGCGGCAAGGACCATGATGGCAGAGTTCAAGTCTCCATACAACTTTTGGGCCGAAGCCATCAACACCGCATGTCATGCATCCAATCGGCTCTACCTCCGCAAAGGCTTGAACAAGACTCCATATGAGATACTCACCGTGTGAGCCCAACCTCAATTACTTTCGGGTGTTCGGGTGTAAGTGTTTCATTCTCAAGAAAGGTGTTCGTTGTCTAAATTTGAGGCTAGAGCTTATGAGGGCATATTTGTTGGTTATGCTACAAACTCTCATGCATACTGTGTCCTCAATAAATCCACGGGACTTATTGAGGAGACGTGTAACGTAGAGTTTGATGAGAATAACGGCTCCCAAGTGGAGCAAAGTGGCACTTGTGATGTAGGTGATGAAATTCCTCCTCAAGCCATAAGAAGAATGGGTGTTGGATTTATCCTACCCATTGAGGAACCCCTTGTGGCCGAAGGAGAAGGACAATGCTCCACTCAAGTGGAGCCATCACCAACCCAAGGCCCACACGCTTCCGAAGAACAAAGTGAAGGCCCTCAACCTCATGAACAAGACCAAGGGCAAGATCATGCTCAAGAAGGTGAAGTCATACCAAGTGATGCCCAAGGTCAAGTTCTCTCCCCCGAGCAAGTTCAAGATCAAGAACAAGCTCAGGACGGCGCTCAAGATGATCAAGTGACCGCTCCTCAACTCACCACCGAGGAGGAATTAGAGCGTCGTGCCGCCAAGATTGCATCCAAGCTCTCCACCAAGGGTCATCTCATGAAGAATGTACTTGGAAGCATTAAAAAGGGGGTAAGCACTCGTAGACAATTGGCAAACTATTGTGAACATCACGCGTTTGTCTCTTGTGTTGAACCCCAAAAGGTATATGAAGCACTCGAAGATCTGGATTGGCTTAATGCCATGCATGAAGAACTTAATAACTTTGAGTACAACAAGGTGTGGAGATTGGTGCCAAGGCCAACGGGGAACCACAATGTCATTGGAACCAAGTGGATATTCAAGAACAAGCAAGATGCTCATGCGACCATCATTCGCAACAAGGCAAGATTGGTGGCACAAGGCTACTCCCAAGTCGAGGGTATCGACTACGGTGAAACCTTTTGCTCCCATTGCACGCCTTGAGTCCATTCGCATGTTTATTGCCTATGCTTCTCATCATAATTTTAAGTTGCAACAAATGGATGTGAAGAGTGCTTTTCTTAATGGTCCCATTAATGAGTTGGTCTACGTCAAACAACCCCCCGGGTTCGAGGATCCCTACTTTCCCGATCATGTGTACCAACTCGATAAGGCACTCTATGGCCTTAAACAAGCCCCACGAGCGTGGTATAACCACCTTACCGAGTTTTTACAAGATCGTGGATTTGAAGTTGGGCTAATCAACCCCACTCTTTTTACTAAGAAGGTCAAAGGGGAGTTGTTTGTGTGCCAACTATAGGTTGATTGTAACACCCCGGAAGTAACTTTCCATATTTGTAACTCCGACTCTTGCCATTTTCGGCATTGATATATGATATTCCCTCCGTGGTTGGGTTTTCTTCTTTTTGCATTTTGTCCGTGTCATGCATTTTTTATTATGTCATCATGTGCATCGCATTTGCATACGTGTTCGTCTCATGATTCCGAGCATTTTTCCCGTTGTCCGTTTTGCAATCCGACACTCCTATCTCTCCCGGCGTCCCTTTTACGCTTTTCCGTGTGCGGGTATTACACCGCCTCGAAATGGACCGAGGTTTGTCTAGTGGCCTTGGTATAACACCGGAGACCACCGGTCAAGTTTCGGTCATTTGGAGCTCGTTTGGTACTCCAACGGTTAACCGCACTCTCGCAAAGGCCTCTTTTAAGTTGCAGCCCAACACCCCTTCAAAACAGCCCAATAACCCATCTAAGTCACCTCCATGCTCTCCGTCGTTCGATCACGATCGTGTGGTAAAACTACACCTCATTTGGACTCTCCTAGCTCCTCTATGCCTATTTAAGCAAACCTCCCAAAATCCGGATCATCCCTTCCCGAAACCCTAGAAATTGCCTTGGCGCCCGGACACGTCCGGCCGGCCGACATTTCGCGCCGCCGCCCTCGCCCAATCAGCGTCCGCCACGTGGCCTCTCCGCTCCCAGCGCCACAGGTTCGGCGAGCCCATCGTGGCCGCCTGCCCGGCCGCCACTGCCGCCCGCCGCCCGCCCGCCACCGCCCACTCCCTCGCCTCCTCCCATGATCGCCTCCCGCGCCTCCTCCCTCGCTTCCTCCGGCCCATCTCCCGCCCGCCGCCTTCACCCGGCCCGCCCGCCGCCCATGGCCATCACACGCCACATCATGCGTCCCCGCCTCGGCCCGCCCTCGCCGGGATCCGCCGCCAGGCGCCCTCGCCCGCCCGCGCCCGGCCCGCCCATCGCCATCACCCCGTCGGCCCGATCCGATCGGATCCGACCTCGCCCCGAGCCCCGTTGACTCTCTTCTCCCCCTCTTTTCCCTAAGTCATTTGCATCTTGGTAATTTTGTGCAATATTCAACATGCTATATCTTCGCATCCGTAGATTCATTTTTCGCGTATAATATGTCAAAATGTTCGCCTCGAAGAGTAGATCATTTCATTCCATTGCATCATTTTCATTTGAGATCATCTTGATGCCCGAAATGCTGTTGGAAGAGTGCTATGTGCTGATAGTTTCTGATTTTTATCAGAAGTTGCACTTTTGTTATTTTTGCCATGATTATTGTGTGCACCCTATGAATTTGAGTCCTACATGTGTTTTGTAAAATGCCATGTCATCTTTCCAGGGGTCTATGCCATGTATTTTTGTGATCTATGTGGTGACTAGCACAAGCATGCAAAGTAGGTGTCCCAATGTTGCTGATTTCAGCCCTGTTTTAGCTGATTTTGATGCCATGTTTGCTTGATGATACCGAGAGATCTATGCATATTTTGAGATACTTCAGTAAGGGTGTTTTGTAAAGCATGACTTGCTCTATCCATCCATGCCTTTGTTTGCAATTATGGGATGCCATAGCTTGAGTCAATCGAGCTCTACTTTTGCTACCAAATGATTCCTGGCAGATTGTATACGTGTTATTCAATTTTGCCTAGCTTGTTGTGGTTGATCCATATATGCTATGTTAGTGTTCTTGCCATGGATGTCTTCTATGTCATGTCTTCTTGATGTATGTATGCTTAGTTTATCATTTGAGGCTCTGTAGTGAGTGCATTGAGCTTGTTATCATGCCATCTCGTTATCAGTTTTTGACATGTCAAGTTGCTGATTCTGTTAACGAGACTTTCAATATTGACATGGGTGTTTCTATATTTTCTAGTCCTTTTTGGCTTATGGTCAGTAAGGGACTTTTGAAATATGCTTTGAGTAGATTCATGCCATGCCTTGTTTTGCTATTTTAAGGTCCTGTAGCATGTAGTTTTGATGCTCTGAACATTGCAACCTGTTACTGTTTTTGCCATGTCCAGCCTGTTACTTTGAGCACTTTTGCCATGCTTGTTTGAACATGTTATGATGTGAACTAGCCGTAGCTCAGTGCTCATCTTTTGTCGAGCATCATGTGTAGATCACTGCCATGTGCTTTCTTGTTACATTTGGGTGCAGTAGCTTAATTAATTGTTGCTTGCTAAGTGGCATCATGCTGTTAATGGCAGATTTGCGCCATTCTTGTTTTGCTTGCCATTTGCAAACCGTGCATCCGTTTCCGGTGATCTTTATATCGATTTCAACCGAAATCATCTCATCTTTCCAGTGGCATGCTTGGTTTGCCAAGTTGATGCCTGGTTCATCATTTACCTTCCGGAGCGCATTGTCGCGCATTACATATCGCATCATGCATATCATGTCATGTTTTGCATCATGTTGATTGTGCATTGCACCGTGATTTATTGTGGTTCCTTTGTTTGTGTTGTTGCTTTGGGTAGAGTCGGGAGACGAGTACGTGAACGAGGAGCCTGTTGAGAACGTTTTCGAGGATCAAGCTTTCGACAACTCTGAGAACATTGCAGGCAAGATGATCATACCCTCGAAATCACTTCTATCTTTGCTATGCTAGTTGCTCGCTTTTTTTGCTATGCCTATGCTGCGATGCCTACCACTTGCTATATCATGCCACCCATATTGCCATGTCAGCCTCTAACCATCCTTTCCTAGCAAACCGTTGATTGGCTATATTACCGCTTTGCTCAGCCCTCTTATAGCGTTGCTAGTTGCAGGTGAAGCTGAAATTTGTTCCTTGTTGGAACATGGAGATGTTGTTCCTTGTTGGAACATGTTTTACTTGTTGGGGATATCACAATATATATATCTGCTATAATTAATACATCTATATACTTGGTAAAGGGTGGAAGGCTCGGCCTTATGCCTGGTGTTTTGTTCCACTCTTGCCACCCTAGTTTCCGTCATACCGGTGTTATGTTCCTTGATTTTGCGTTCCTTACACGGTTGGGTGATTTATGGGACCCCCTTGACAGTTCGCTTTGAATAAGACTTGTCCAGCAAGGCCCAACTTTGGTTTTACCATTTGCCACCTAAGCCTTTTCCCCCGGGTTTTCGCGAGCCCGAGGGTCATCTTTATTTTAAACCCCCGGGCCAGTTCTCCTTCGATTGCTGGTCCAACCTGGGCGATGTCCGGCGCCCCCTGGGCAATCCAGGGTTTATGCCAACCCGACGTCTTGCCCATCCGGTGTGCCTCGAGAACGAGATATGTGCAGCTCCTATCGGGATTTGTCGGCACATTCGGGTGGCTTTGCTGGTCTTGTTTTATTGCTTGTCGAAATGTCTTGTAGTCCGGATTCCGAGATTGATCGGTCTTCCCGTAGAAGGAATAATCCTTCGCTGACCGTGAGAGCTTATTATGGGCTAAGTTGGGACACCCCGCAGGTAATATCTTTCAAAGCCGTGCCATGTTATGAGGCGATGGAATTTGTTAATGTCCGTTGTAGATAACCTAAAGTGGACCTCAATAAAATACACATCAACGCGTGTGTAACCGTGATGGTCTCTTCTCGGCGGAGTCCGGGAAGTGAACACGGTGTTGGAGTTATGTCTGACGTAAGTAGTTCAGGATCACTTCTTGATCACTACTAGTTTCACGACCGTGCTTTGCTTCTCTTCTCGCTCCCTTTTGCGAAGTAGCCACCATATATGCTAGTCGCTTGCTGCAGCTCCACTTTATTACCTTGTCCTCCCTAAAGCTTAAATAGTCTTGATCTCGCGGGTGTGAGATTGCTGAGTCCCCGTGACTCACAGATACTTCCAAAACAGTTGCAGGTTCCGACGATGCCAGTGCAGGTGATTCCACCGAGCTCAAGTGGGAGTTCGACGAGGAACATGGTCGTTACTATGTGTCGCTTTCCAGATGATCGAGAGTGGTGCCCAGTTGGGACGATTCGGGATCTGTGTTAGCTTTTGGGGTATCTTCTTTATTTTGGTTCCGTAGTCGGACCTTGAGTGTACTCTGAATGATGTATGTTTATTTATGTACTGTGTGAAGTGGCGACTGTAAGCCAACTATGTATCTTTCCCTTAATTATTACATGGGTTGTGTGAAGATTACCTCACTTGCGACATTGCTTTCAATGCGGTTATGCCTCTAAGTCGTGCCTCGACACGTGGGAGATATAGCCGCATCGGGGGCGTTACATTGATGACATTATCTTTGGTTCCTCTAACAAAGCTTTCAATGAAGAATTTGCCAATCTCATGACCTCAAAGTTCAAGATGTCTTCCATGGGAGAGTTGAAGTTCTTTCTCGGATTCGAAGTGAAGCAAAGAAGAGAAGGAACCTTCATCAACCAAGCCAAATACACTCAAGACATGCTCAAGAGATTCAAGCTAAGCGATGTCAAGCCGGCTTCCACTCCAATGCCCACCAAGTGCCAACTTGACATTGATCCCAATGGTAAAGCGGTGGATCAAAAGGTATATCGCTCCATGATTGGCTCCTTGCTTTACCTTTGTGCATCTAGACCGGATATCATGTTGAGTGTGGGAATTTGTGCACGGTTTCAAGTCAAGATCAAGGAAAGCCACTATGTGGCGGCAAGCGAATCTTTCGATATTTGGCTCATACTCCCAAACTTTGGCTTATGGTACCCAAGAGGAGCAAACTTCAAGCTTGTAGGATATTCGGACTCCGATTGGGCGGGAGACAAAGTGGATACGAAGTCCACTTCCGGAGGGTGCCAATTCCTTGGTTGCTCTTTGGTGAGTTGGTCTTCCAAGAAACAAAGTTGTGTGTCTCTCTCGTCCACCGAAGTGGAGTATGTGGCGGCGGGCCGCATAGTGCACAACTCTTATGGATGAGGCAAACTTTAAAGGATTACTGTGTCATTTGTGACAAAGTGCCTCTTTGGTGTGACAATGAAAGTGCCATCAAAATTTCTCTCAACCCGGTGCAACACTTCAAGATGAAGCACATTGAGATTCGGTATCACTTCATCCGGGATCACATTAGGCGAGGGGAGATCGAGCTCAACTACGTCAACACTCATGATAACCTTGCAGATATCTTCACGAAGCCTTTGGATGAAGCAAGATTTCACGAGTTAAGGCATGAGCTAAATATCATTGATTTGAGCAATGTTGCTTGAACCCGTGCACACCCCACCATACTCAACTTGTTGTCTTGTTTAGGTGTAGGCATGGACATAGGGGGAGTGTTGTTCTCTCAATGAACTCTCCCTCCCCCCATTATGCATAAATTGATCAACTCTTCCACATTAGCCATTTTTGATGGTATTTGTGCTTCAAAGACGAGTTTTGGTCATGAGCCCAAGGATAATTCTTCGTGGTGCCATACTAATTGACTCAAACATAGGTGGCCTCGGCCACCGCCCTCTCTTAGAGAGGTGTGTGTTTCTCGCTCTCTTTGTTGTTTTTGTGTGTGTGTTTTGTTCCCGTTTTTGTTTCCTTGTTCTTTCGAGAGCTAAGCCCTTTTTTCCTAGTCCTTTTTGCGGCTGAGTGGTACTACCGCTGCGAGCGCGTACTACCGCTTATGAGGGTTAAGCGGTACTACCGCCCTCACCAGCGGTACTACCGCTGAGGGGCGGGCGATGGGGGTTATATCGGGGCGGGGGGAGTTATTTTCTCCCCATACCCATTCGCCCCCACTCGCTCGTCTTCCTCGTCGCTCTAGCGACGCCTCGCCGCGGGAGGGCACCGGCTGGCTGCCGTTTTCCGGCCGCTTCTCTCCATTTCCTCCGGTGGAGTCGTTCTCCATCTCGTCCTCCAGCCATGGATGTCGGTATTGTCTCCGTTCTTGGTTTCTCTTTGCCTAGATCTTGCATCTAGTTCTTAGGGGAAATAGGCATTGTTTTCTAGTTTTTTGGCTATGAAGAGGCTTGTGGTGGATGGAGATTGCTTCTAGGCTCTTTGGGTTGATGTTTGGTAGGATAAATTTCTGAATTTGGCATCCCGGTAGTGCCGGATCTGACCACGGCAGTAGAGAACCGTCGTTCCCCATTCTGAGCGGTACTACCGCTCACCTTGAGCGGTACTGCCGCACGAGCGTACTCGCCGCCATCTTGAGCGCATCGCCATGGGTAGATTGCGGTACTACCGCCGGATGCCCAGTTCCAATATTTTCTACCACACCTTGATCCTTATTGCTTCGTTTGGTGGCTTATGCTCTTTCTTTCGTGTTATTTCTGTTGCTTGTTTATTTGGTTCCAGGTGATGATCTTCCTGAGCAGCAAGCCCGCCGTATCAACCCCGGTCGTGCATCTTCAAAGCGCTACCGCACTTCTGAGTCAGCAATTGGTTCCTCTAGTGCTCCACCACCACCTGCGGGTGCTTCCTCGATCGCCGCCCACCGCCTCAACTCGGAAGAAGCCTCGCCATCAGCCGAAGCCCAAGGGCAAGACTGTGGATCGAGATGATCGCCAAGGAGTTCGGGCAAAGCGTCGCCGTAACCCCTATGAGGAAGCCCAAGAACCCAATTTGGTTAACCGCCCGTTCTGGAACCGCTTTCAGTTTGCCATCTTCTTTGATGTGATCAAGGCCAAGAAGAATCTCTATGTTGATGTTCGCTCCATCAACACGGATGCCATGGAAAAGGATCCGGAGTACTTTGGTAAAGCTCTTCAGATGTGTACCCAGCTGAACATTCTCAGGATCATGTAGTTCAACAAGGATTTCGATGCTGATTTGGTGGCTCAATTTTATGCCACTGTCCATCTTGGGACTGATGCAGAGAGGACTCTGACTTGGATGACCAATGCCAAGCTGCTTTCTCTCAAGTGGAAGGCCTTCATGGAGTTACTTCATGTGGAAGATCAAGGGCTTGAGACTCCAGTTGGTTTCTGCCCTCACCGCAATGCAAACTCCACTCACAAGCAAGCTCTGTGGTGTGACGCCCTCGATTCAATCGTACACTAATCATGCACGCAAATGTGTACGATCAAGGTCAAGGACTCACGGGAAGATATCACAACACAACTCTACAAATAAAATAAGTCATACAAGCATCATAATACAAGCCAGGGGCCTCGAGGGCTCGAATACAAGTGCTCGATCATAGACGAGTCAGCGGAAGCAACAATATCTGAGTACAAACATAAGTTAATCAAGTTTGCCTTAAGAAGGCTAGCACAAAGCGGGATACAGATCGAAGAGGAGCAGGCCTCCCGCAGGATCCTCCTAGCTACTCCAGTGGTCGTCGGCGGGCTGCACGTAGTAGTAGGCACCTCCAGTGTAGTAGTCGCCATCGACGGTGGCGTCTGCTCCTGGCTCCATCGTCCGATTGCAGCAATCGAGTAGAGGTAGGGGAAAAGGGGAACAAGGCAACCGTGAGTACTCATCCAAAGTACTGCAAGCAAGGAGCTACACTACATATGCATGGATATATGTGTAAAGAGCCATATCGATGGACCGAATGCAGAATGCCGTAATAAGAGGGGATAGCTAGTCTTAACGAAGACTACGCTTCTGGACACCTGTCTTGCAACAGGTAGAGGAGGGCAATCTGAAGTCCTCCAAGTAACATCACATAGCAATAATCCTACCCGGCGATCCCCTCCTCGTAACCCTGAGAGAGAGCGACCACCGGTTGTATCTGGCACTTGAAAGGGTGTGTTTTATCAAGTATCCGGTTCTAGTTGTCATAAGCTCAAGGTACAACTCCAAGTCGTCCCACATCAAGATCACGGCTATTCAATAGATTAACTTCCCTGCGAGGGTGCACCAACTTACCCAAAGACGCTTTGATCCCATTTGGCCGAAACACTGCCCCGGTCATGCCCGCCGCGGAAGATCAACACGCCACAGCCCCACCTAGGCACAACAGAGGCCAAGACGCGGTCTAAACCTAAGCGCGCAGGGTCAGGCCCATCGCCTCGAAAGCACACCTCAGACGCTTGCGTGGCGGCCGAAAGCAGACCTAGCCTAGTGGCGTTCGATCAATCCGGCCAGCGCCGTCGTCCGACGTCTCAAGTGCTTCGGTGATACCACGATGCCGGGATACCCATAACTACTCCGCGTAAATGGTTAGTGCGTATAAGCTCGTAGCCAACTCAGATCAAATACCAAGACCTCGTTAAGCGTGTTAAGTATCCGCGAACGCCCGAACAGGCGAGCCCACCTCTCTCCTAGGCGGTTTCAACCTGCCCTGCCGCCTCCGCCTCAAAGATCCACTCATGGGTGCTCCATCAGCCGACCCGACTTTAGTCTCCACATGTATCATGTATAAGTATATAGTATATACCCGTGATCACCTCCCGAGTGATCACGGCCCGATAGTATAGCACGGCAGACGGACAAGAATGTAGGGCCACAGATGAATGTACTAGCATCCTATACTAAGCATATAGGATTGCGTAAAGGTAACAACAAGAGTAACAAGGACAAAGCTATGCAAAGAAAGATAGGAGTATCTCGAAAGCAAGAATATGCTACACTACTCTAATGCAAGCAGATAGAGAAGAGTAGGCGATATTTGGTGATCAAGGGGGGGGGCTTGCCTGGTTTCTCCGGCAAGAGAGAGGGGTCGTCAACACCGTAGTCGAACCAAGCAAGCAGCAGCGCGGGTCTCGTAGTCTACCGGAGAGAAGAGGGGGAAGAAACAATGAATACCAAGTAAACAGATGCATATCGATGCATGACATGACAAGTAGCGATGCTAGGCGTGCCCTAACGTGGTATGAGGTGGTACTGGTTAAGGGGGGAAACATCCGGGAAAGTATTCCCGGTGTTTCGTGTTTTCGGGCAGAGGAGCCGGAGGGGAAAAGTTGCAGGTTCGATAGGTTACGGGTGTGTGGCGGACGAACGGACTGCGTATCCGGATTCGCCTCGCTGCTACGAGCAACTTTGATGTTGAAAATATTTTAATCCGAGTTACGGATTAAAAGATATGATTTTTTAAAGATTTTATTAATTTCTGGAATTTAATTAATTAATTAATTAATTCGAAAAAATGGATTTATGACGTCAGCATGATGTCATGCTGACGTCAGCAGTCAACAGGGTTGACTTGGTCAACCTGACATGTGGGTCCCGTTCGTCAGTGGCTGTTCACTAATTACCCTAGTTTAGTTTAATTAACAGTAGTTAATTAGGTTAATTAGCCATTAGGTTAATTAATCAGGATTAATTAAATTAATTATTTACTTAATTAATTAATTAATTAATTAATTAATTATATTCATTTTTATTTTTATTAATTATATTTATTTAACTTAACGTTCTGGGGGGGTGGGGTCCCCATGTCGATGGGGGGCAGCCCAGTCGACTGGTAGATCGAAAGTCAACAGATCGTCGGCCCCTAGGGCTCACGGTCGATGACCTGTGGTGGCTCGGTCGGCCACGTCGGCGGCGTTAGGGACTCGGTGGCCGTTCATGGCGGAGGGGGCGCCGACCTCGCCGAATTGTCGTCCGGCGGCCAAAGGCGCTGGTAGTGCGTTCGAACGTGGAGACGACGACGCCCAACGGTGGCGATGCAGCACGGTCGGACTCGGCGGAAGCAGCGCCAGCGGCGGAGGCGGCGGAGTGGTTCGGCGCGAGACGACCCGCGACTCAAGGCCGAGGCTAACGGAAGGCCACGGGGAGGGGTGACGCTACGAGCCCAAGGGCTCGGCCCGTGACCATTCCAGTCACCGGAAGGGCGCCATGCGACGAGATCCGCGACGGGGCGCTGGGGTGGAGGAGAACGAGGGGAGAGGAGGGGGCCTCGGCGGCGAGGAGGCGAGGAGGGACGCGGGCGCGTGAGCCGCCTTGAGCAGGAGCGCTGCAAGCAGCTGCACCGAGCGAAGCCCGCCACCACGGCCGAGCCGGGGGGAAGAGGGATCGATCCCAGGGATCGGGGAGCGAGGGGGAAGAGTGTTGGGAACGAGTAATTTCAAAAATTTCCTACGATCACGCAAGACCATGGTGATGGCATAGCAACGAGAGGGAGAGTGTCCGTCCACGCACCCTCGTGAGACCGAAAGCGAAGCGTTATAACAACGCTGGTTGATGTAGTCGATGCGTCTTCACGATCCGACACATCACAGCCCTAGAGCTTGCTTGTAACTAGTAGCATTGCATCCATGCATCATGTTTAATTTCCATGAAATTTGAAATGGGGATGATCAAACCCTAGCACTAAAGCAATTCAAATAGGTTCAAATTCAAAATATTTTCAAAAACCCAAATTGGTTTGCAAAAATATTCATGATTAATGGAAAAGGTGAAACCCATATCCGGAGATGATGGATATTTTTCCAAGGCATTTTGGATTTTTGAATAAACCATATTGTATTTGAATTGGGGCATTTAAATACTATTAATATTTTAAATGCTCCAACAATTCTGAAAATAGTTAAGGGCCTCTGTAATAATTCAGTTAAGGCCCACAATTATTTTCAGGATTTATTTAAATGGTTTAGTATTTTACTAAACTAAAACAAAACAGAAAATAGAAAACAGAAATAAAGAAAGAGAGAGAGAAGGACTACCTGGCGCTCACCTGGCAGTCACTTACCTGGCCCACGAACCGGCCCAGCCTTCTCCCCCTCCCCTCGCTGGCCCAGTTGGTGGCCTAGCCCACCAACCGCCACGCCGCTCGTCGCCTACCTCTGCCAGTAGGCAGAGGAGGGACACGGCGACCACGCCGACGCCTCCACCTCCTCCCTGCTCGCCGGCCTGGCTCCCCCTCGACGCCCGGAGATGCCACGCGCCTCCTGAACCCCTCGCTCCTCTCCTCACTCGCTGTTCCCTCTCTTTCCCCCACGCCCCTCTTCCCCGAAGCTCACCGAACGGAGCTGCCGCCACCGACGAGCTCCATCGCGCCACCGCCACCCCTTACCTCCCGACCAGCTCAGAGCTCCGCCGACCCCTCTTCCACCCCACCGATCCACGGCCCTCCGGAGGTCTCGCTTCATTAGCGTCGTGGCCATCTCCAACCTCGGGCACCCGAGCCCTCGCCGTCGATTCGCCGCCTCCGCAACCCTCGAGCCCATCGACCTCCAAACGGACTCACGGTGAGCCCCGAGTCGTTTCCCTCTTCCCCGACTCGCTCCCTCCTCTAGCCACTGCTCCCACCATGGCGAAGCCCGCCGCCGCCGTGCCTCGTCAGCCCGGCATGGCTAGAGCCTCAATGGCTCGGCCAACCCCACCTCCGTGCTCAAGCAGCACCAGAGAACACGAGCACGCGCCAACACCCCCTAGCGCCTCAGATCGCTTAACCGCCGTTGGCGAACTCCGGCGGCCGCCACGACGTCGCCGGCGCCGATTCCGCTGCCCGAGCTCAAGCCACTCCACCAAGAGCCTCGGCTCATCCCGGCTCCACGTGGGTACCTCCCGACCCTTTTGGTGGCGGAACAGCAAAAATCACTTCAGCCGCCACGTCGCTCGGCCGGGCGGTTAAACGCCGCAAATGACCTTGACCTTGACCGGGTGGGCCTGGTTGACTCTCCTGAGTCAATGACAGGTGGGGCCCAGCCCTATTTAATAACTAGGTTTAGTTTATTTAAAATCTAATTAAGCTAATTACTCTGACACGTGGGACCCACGCGATTTGACTCGACCGCCATAGATTGACCTGCTGACGCAGATGATGACGCAAATGTTGATGTCATTAATCATTTTCTCATTTAATATAATTCAGGAAATTTCAGAAAATGCCCTAAACTTTAATAAACCATAGAAATTCAACCGTAACTCAGATTGAAATAATTTATATATGAAAAATGACCAGAAAAATATGAAGAATCTGTTTAAGGCACTTTCATGCATGTTTGAACAAGTTAACCTCACTGAATAGGATGAATCATGATTAGGGTAATTTATGAAATAGCCTTTGGAGTTGGAGTTCAACCTTGTTTGAATTCCACTTCAACTAACTTGGATTATTATTGCATTAGGTGAATTCAGTACCTTAATATGACATGTCATTCATGGGAATGTGCATTGCATTGATTGTGTTCTCTCTTGTTTGCCGGTAATTGTCCCCTCCCGGTAGACGATGTATCGACGATGAAATCGATGACACCGATGAAGAACTATTATCTTCAGAAGTGCCAGGCAAGCAAAACCCCCTTGTTCATTCCGATACAATCCCACTCTCTCGCTCCTGCCCTATTTTATTGCATTAGGACAACATCGATTCAACTGTTACTTGCTGCGGTAGCTGAACCCCTTGATCCTTTGCATGACTGTCATTCCACAAGAATTAGATGAAACCCACTAGCATGAGTAGGAGTTGTTTGAGCCATGTTGTGCCTACTCATTTATGCTTGTTGTCATGCACCGCTCTCGCTTAGAGTTGAGTCGGGTCTGATTCATCGGGAATGAATTGGAATTGTTATGAACATGTCCTATTGTGTGTGAGCTAAGTGTGTGAACACGATTTGGTAAAGGTAGCGGTGAGAGGCCATGTAGGAGTACATGGTGGGTTGTCTCATTGAAACCGTCCTCGAACTGAGTTCGTGTTTGTGATCCATGAAACAGTTACTACCACGCATTGGGCCCGAAACCAATGGACCCTCTCGGCTTCTTGACCACCCTTGTCCTCATCAAGGAGTTGCAAGTAGTTTCGGTGTTTGTAGCATCTTTGGGGCCGACGCATACGCTGACCTTAGGGGTGGGTTGTGTTGCGGTAGGCACCGTGGCCTGTGTACCGAAAGTGCCCGTTTGGTATCTCGGAACCTGCACACATCGTTCGGGGCTGTATGGGAAACCTCGGCGGACTCCTGCGGATGGAACCCGAATAGGCGATAAACCCGGACTAGGGACTTGAGTGTTTAGGTAGGCGTGGCCGACACCCACGTTGGGCTTCCGCTTGAAGGTTGCCGAGTACATGTCGTGTAAACGGCGGTAAGTGGTGGCGTGTGTGAAGAAGTACACCCTGCAGGGTTTATTATGATCTATTCAATAGCCGTGTCCACGGAGAAGGACTTCGGTTGCCTATATCAGTTCATAGACAAGTGAAAGTGGATACTCTAAAATGCGCAAGATAAGCGTGAGTGCTATGGATGGCGTTCTCGTAGGGAGACGGGAGCGGGTCCATAGTGGTGTATTGATATGGTGAATATGTGGACTCGTAAAGCGCCACCTCAAAAGAGTTACTTGCGCATTTAGTTTAGGATAGCCACCGAGTCGAGCTGGCTTGCTGCGGTCAAACTCCACCACCCCCTTTGATAATGATGCATATGTAGTTAGATCGATGTAAGTCTTGCTGAGTACAATTGTACTCACGTTTGCTTATTTTATGTTTTGCGAGAGACGTCGGTCTAGCTAGTAGTTCCGCTTGGACTTGACGTTTAGCTTGTTACCTCAGCTACGATCTTGTACCCTCGGCAGGATCTCGGTAGATAGTCGGGCTTCTCGGCCTTTCTCATTTATAGTTGTGCGTACTTTCGGACATGATTAGCTTCCGCTTGTGCTTTGACTTGTATGCTCGAGTGTTGGGTCATGAGACCCATGTTTGTAATATCTCGCTCCTCGGGCCTAATGAATAATATATTGAGTCGTAGAGTTATGTTGTGGTGCCATGTTGTATCTACGCATATTGAGCATAATGTGTGTATGTTTGAAATGCTTGGTATGTGTGGGATCCGACAAACTAGTTGTTTATCCTTGGCAGCCTCTCATATGGGGAAATGTAGTCTCGTGATTACGGCGATAGTAGTCCGCTATGCCGGTTCACCGAGTCCCGCTAGCCCAAAGACTACTGCTTGGACACTTGATCGCGGCATGTGTTTCACTTCGTTCCTATGTCCGTCCCTTCGGGAAATGTCACGCGGTGTTATTCGAGTCTGCCTAGCCGCTACAGCCCGAATACCGGAGTCTGTTAGCCCAATGCTACAGCCCGAATATATCGTTGATGACCGACATGCTCGATGTGATTCATGTATGCTGTCCCCATAGGTTAAGCGCCGCTTTGGGTTCACGACTAGCCATGTCGGCCCGGTTCTTAGTCATATGGATGCTAGCGATACTATCATATCGTGAGCCAAAAGGCGCAAACGGTCCCGGGCCATGGTAAGGCGACACCCGTGGGAATACCGTGCGTGAGGCCGCAAGGTGATATGATGTGTTACATGCTAGATCGGTGTGACTTAGGATCGGGGTCCTGACACGACCGATCCAAGCACCGAACGTACGGCACCTCCGAGTTACGCACACGTTCAGCTCGATGGCGATCCCGGACTCGATCCAAAGAAAGTGTCGGGATGAGTTCCGTCAAGACGACGTGGTAGGACGATGTTGATGCTCCACCGATGCAGGGCTTCGCTTAAGCTCATGACGATATGACTTCTCCGGCGCGAGGCTTCGCTTAAGCTCCGCGACGATATGACCAAGTGGAATATGGTGGAAGGGGCACCGCACACGGCTAAGGAAAGATCCGTAGATCAACTTGTGTGTCATGGGGTGCCCCTGCCCCAGATATAAAGGAGCCAAGGGGGTGCGGCCAGCCTTGGGAGGCGCGCCGAGGAGTCCTACTCCCACCGAGTAGGACTCCCCCTCTCCTAGTTGGATTAGGATTGGAGGAGGGGAAGAGGGAAGGCGCCGCCCCCTCTCCTGTCCTATTCGGACTAGAGGGGAGGGCGCGCAGCCCACCTGGCCGCCCTTCCTCTTCTCTCTTATGGCCCATTAAGGCCCATAGACCTCCGGGGGTTCCGTAACCTCCGGTACTCGTAAATTCCCAATTTCACTCGGAACACTTCCGATGTCCAAATGTAGACTTCAATATATCAATCTTTATGTCTCGACCATTTCGAGACTCCTCGTTATGTCCGTGATCACATCCGGGACTCAACAACCTTCGCATCAATACTTATAAACTCATAATGAACTGTCATCGAAGCGTTAGCGTGCGGACCCTACGGGTTCGAGAACTATGTAGACATGACCTAGAACCATTCTCGGTCAATAACCAATAGCGGAACCTGGATGCCCATATTGGTTCCTACATATTCTACTTAAGATCTTTATCGGTCAAACCGCATAACGACATCGTTGTTCCCTTTGTCATCGGTATGTTACTTACCCGAGATTCGATCGTCGGTATCCAATACCTAGTTCAATCTCGTTACGGTAAGTCTCTTTACTCGTTCCGTAATACATCATCTTACAACTAACTCATTAGTTGTAATGCTTGCAAGGCTTAAGTGATGTGTATCACCGAGAAGGCCTAGAGATACCTCTCCGACAATCGGAGTGACAAAACCTAATCTCAAATACGCCAACCCAACAAGTACCTTTGGAGACACCTGTAGTACTCCTTTATAATCACCCGATTCGTTGTGACGTTTGGTAGTACCAAAGTGTTCCTCCGTAAACGGAGTTGCATAATCTCATAGTTATAGGAACATGTATGGGTCATGAAGAAAGCATTAGCATACTAAACGATCAAGTGTTAAGCTAACGGAATGGGTCATGTCAATCAGATCATTCAACTAATGATGTGACCTTGTTAATCAAATAACAACTCCTTGTTCATGGTTAGGAAACATAACCATCTTTGATTAACAAGCTAGTCAAGTAGAGGCATACTAGTGACATACTGTTTGTCTATATATTCACACATGTATTATGTTTCCTGTTAATACAATTCTAGCATGAATAATAAACATTTATCATGGTATGAGGAAATAAATAATAACTTTATTATTGCCTCTAGGGCATATTTCCTTCATCTCCCACTTGCACTAGAGTCAATAATCTAGATTACAAAGTAATGATCCTAACACCCATGGAGTCTTGGTGCTGATCATGTTTTGCTCGTGGAAGAGGCTTAGTCAACGGGTCCGCAACATTCAGATCCGTATGTATTTTGCAAATCTCTATGTCTCCCACTTGGACTTGGTCCCGAATGGAATTGAAGCGCCTCTTGATATGCTTGGTCCTCTTGTGAAATCTGGATTCCTTTGCCAAGGCAATTGCACCAAATATTGTCACGGAAGATCTTCATCGGTCCCGATGCACTAGGTATGACACCTAGATCGGAAATGAACTCTTTCATCCGACTCCTTCATTTGCTGCTTCAAGCAGCTATGTACTCCGCTTCACATGTAGATCCCGCCACGACGCTTTGTTTAGAACTGCACCAACCGACAGCTCCACCGCTTAATAAAAACACGATCCGGTTTGCGATTTAGAATCGTCCGGATCGGTGTCAAAGCTTGCATCGACGTAACCATTTACGACTAGCTCTTTGTCACCTCCATATACGAGAAACATATCCTTAGTCCTTTTCGGTATTTCAGATGTTCTTGACCGCTGTCCATGATCCACTCTGGATTACTTTGGTACCTTCCCGCCAAGCTTACAGCTAAGCATACGTCAGTCTGGTACACAGCATTGCATACATGATAGAGCCTATGGCTGAAGCATAGGAACATCTTTCATTTTCTCTCTATCTTCTGCTGTGGTCGGGCATTGAGTCCGACTCAATCTTACACCTTGTAATACGTAAAAACCTTTCTTTGCGATCCATTTTGAACTTTTTCAAAACTTTATCAAGGTATGTGCTTTGTAAAAGTCCAATTAAGCGCCTTGATCTATCTCTATAGATCTTGATGCCCAATATGTAAGCAGCTTCACCGAGGTCTTTCATTGAAAAACTTTTATTCAAGTATCCTTTTATGCTATCCAGAAATTCTATATCATTTCCAATCAATAATATGTCGTCCACATATAATATTAGAAATGCTACAGAGCTCCCACTCACTTTCTTGTAAATACAAAGCTCCAAAAGTCTCAGATAAACCCATATGCTTTGATCACACTATCAAAGCGCTTATTCCAACTCCGAGAGGCTTGCACTGCACCATAAATTGATCGTTGGAGCTTGCACACTTTGTTAGTACCCTTTGGATCGACAAAACCTTCTGGTTGCATCATATACAACTCTTCTTCTAGAAATCCATTCAAGAATGCAGTTTTACATCCATTTGCCAAATTTCATAATCATGAAATGCGGCAATTGCTAACATGATTCGGACAGACTTAAGCATCGCTCGGGTGAGAAAGTCTCATCGTAGTCAACCCCTTGAACTTGTCGAAAACCTTTCGCAACAAGTCGAGCTTTGTAGACAGCTATATTACCATCGCGTCGCCTTCTTCTTAAAGATCCATTTATTTTCAATGGCTTGCCGATCATCGGCAAGTCAACCAAAGTCCATACTTTGTTCTCATACATGGATCCCATCTCAGATTTCATGGCTTCCAGCCATTTTGCGAATCTGGGCTCACCATCGCTTCTTCATAGTTTGTAGGTTCGCCATGGTCAAGTAACATGACTTCCGAATAAGATTACCGTACCACTCGGTGCGATTTTACTCGTTGACCTCGAGGTTCAAGAGTAACTTGATCTCAAGCTTCATGATCATCATCATTAGTTTCCTCACTAATTGGTGTAGTTGTCACAGAACCATTTCTTGTGATGAACTACTTTCCAATAAGGGAGCAGATACGATTATCTCATCAAGTTCTACTTTCCTCCCACTCACTTCTTTCGAGAGAAACTCCTTCTCTAGAAAGGATCCAAATTTAGCAACGAAAATCTTGCCTTCAGATCTGTGATAGAAGGTGTACCCAACATCTCCTTTGGGTATCCTATGAAGACACATTTTCCGATTTGGGTTCGAGCTTATCTGGTTGAAGTTTCTTTACATAAGCATCGCAGCCCCAAACTTTAAGAAACGACAACTTTGGTTTCTTGCCAAACCACAGTTCATAAGGCGTCGTCTCAACGGATTTTGACGGTGTCCTATTTAACGTGAATGCGCCGTCTCTAAAGCATAACCCCAAAACGATAGCGGTAAATCGGAAATAGACATCATAGATCGCACCATATCTAGTAAAGTACGATTCGACGCTCGACACACCATTTCTCTGTGGTGTTCCGGGTGGCGTGAGTTGCAAACTATTCCACATTGTTTCAAATGTAAACCAAACTCAGAACTCAAATATTCTCCTCCACGATCAGATCGTAGAAACTTTATTTTCTTGTTACGATGATTTTCCACTTCACTCTGAAATTCTTTGAACTTTTCAAATGTTTCAGATTTGTGTTTCATTAAGTAGATATACCCATATCTGCTCAAATCATCTGTGAAGGTGAGAAAATAACGATACCGCCAAGGCCTCAACATTCATTGGACCACAAACATCGGTATGTATGATTTCCAACAAATCAGTTGCTCGCTCCATAGTTCCGGAGAACGGCGTTTTGGTCATCTTGCCCATGAGGCACGGTTCGCAAGTACCAAGTGATTCATAATCAAGTGATTCCGAAGCCCATCAAGATGGAGTTTCTTCATGCGTTTTACACCGATATGACCTAAACGGCAAGTGCCACAAATAAGTTGCACTATCATTATCAACTCTGCATCTTTTGGCTTCAACATTATGAATATGTGTATCACTACTGTCGAGATTCAACAAGAATAGACCATTCTTCAAGGGTGCATGACCATAAAAGATATTACTCATATAAATAGAACAACCATTATTCTCTGATTTAAATGAATAACCGTCTCGCATTAAACAAGATCCAGATATAATGTTCATGCTCAACGCTGGCACCAAATAACAATTATTTAGGTCTAAAACTAATCCCAAGGTAGATGTAGAGGTAGCGTGCCGATCGCGATCACATTGACTTTGGAACCATTTCCCACGCGCATCGTCACCTCATCCTTTGCCGGTGCTCGCCTATTCCGTAGTCCCTGCTTCGAGTTGCAAATATTAGCAATGTAACCAGATCAAATACCAGTGCTACTACGAGCTCTAGTAAGGTACACATCAATAACATGTATATCACATATACCTTTGTTCACCTTGCCATCCTTTTATCCGCCAAATACTTGGGGCAGTTCCGCTTCCAAAGTCCATCATTGCAAAAAAACACTCGCTTTCGTGCTTAGGTCCAGACTTGGGTTTTTCTCTTGATCAAGAACTTTCTTGCTGTTCTTTTGAAGTTTCCTTCTTCTTCCTTTGCCCTTTTTCTGAAACTAGTGGTCTTGTTGACCATCAACACTTGATGCTCTTTCTTGATTTCTACTCCGCTGCTTTTAGCATCGCGAAGAGCTCAGAATTGTCTTAGTCATCCCTTGCATATTATAGTTCATCACGAAGCTCTTGTAGCTTGGTGGCGATGATTGGAGAATTTCATCAATGACACTATCATCCGGAAGATTAACTCCCAGCTGAATCAAGTGATTGTTATACCCGGACATTTTGAGTATGTGCTCACCGACGTAACTATTCTCCTCCATCTTGCAGCTATAGAACTTATTGGAGACTTCATATCTCTCAATCCGGGCATTTGCTTGAAATATTAACTTCAACTCCTGGAACATCTCATATGCTCCATGACGCTCAAAACGTCGTTGAAGACCCGGTTCTAAGCCGTAAAGCATGGCACATCGAACTATTGAGTAGTCATCGACTTTGCTTTGCGGACGCTCACAACTTCGGCTCAAGATCTCGCAGCAGGCTCGCTGTCACCCGGTGCTTCCAGATTTAATTTTTCTCGGCAGCAATGAGGATAATCCTCAAATTACGGACCCAGTCCGTAATTGCTACCATCATCTTTCAACTTTGCTTTCTCAAGGAACGCATTAAAATTCAACGGAACAACAACACGAGCCATCTATCTACAAGAAACATAGACAAGCAAAATACTATCAGTACTAAGTTCATGATAAATTTAAGTTCAATTAATCATATTAAAAACTCCCACTTAGATGGACATCTCTCTAGTCATCTAAGTGATCACGTGATCCAAATCAACTAAACCATGTCCGATCATCACGTGAGACGGAGTAGTTTCAATGGTGAACATCACTATGTTGATCATATCTACTATATGATTCACGTTCGACCTTCGGTCTCCGTGTTCCGAGGCCATATCTGTTATATGCTAGGCTCGCCAAGTTTAACCTTGAGTATTCCGCGCGTGCAACTGTTTTGCACCGTTGTAGATGGACGAGAACTTATCACACCCGATCATCACGTGGTGTCCGGGTACTACTGAACTTTGGCAACGGTGCATACTCGTGGAGAACACTTCTTGATAATTTTAGTGAGAGATCATCTTATAATGCTACCGTCAAACAAAGCAAGATAAGATGCATAAAGGATAAACATCACATGCAATCAATATAAGTGATATGATATGGTCATCATCATCTTGTGCTTGTGATCTCCATCGCCAAGCACCGCCATGATCACCATCGCCACCGCGCGACACCTTGATCTCCATCGTAGCATCGTTGTCGTCTCGCCAACTATTGCTTCTACGACTATCGCTACTCCTTAGTGATAAAGTAAAGCAATTACATGGCGTTGCATTTCATACAATAAAGCGACAACCATATGGCTCTCGCCATTGCCGATAACTTCGGTTACAAAACATGATCATCTCATACAATAAAATATAGCATCACGCCTTGACCACATCACATCACATCATGCCCTGCAAAAACAAGTTAGACGTCCTCTACTTTGTTGTTGCAAGTTTTACGTGGCTGCTACGGGCTGAGCAAGAACCGTTCTTACCTACGCATCAAAACCACAACGATATTTCGTCAAATAGACTCCGTTTAACCTTCTCAAGGACCGGCGTAGCTACACTCGATTCAACTAAAGTGAGAGAGCAGACACCGCCGTCACCTTTAAGCAACGAGTGCTCGAGCGGTGAAACCAGTCTCGCGTAAGCGTCGCTGTAATGTCGGTCCGGGCCGCTTCATCTCACAATACCGCTGAACCAAAGTATGACATGCTGGTAGGTAGTATGACTTGTATCGCCCACAACTCACTTGTGTTCTACTCGTGCATATGACATCAACGCATAAAACCAGGCTCGGATGCCATCGTTGGGGAACGAGTAATTTCAAAAATTTCCTACGATCACGCAAGACCATGGTGATGGCATAGCAACGAGAGGAGAGGTCCGTCCATGTACCCTCGTGAGACCGAAAGCGGAAGCGTTATAACAACGCTGTTGATGTAGTCGACGCCTTCACGATCCGACCGATCCAAGCACCGAACGTCGGCACCTCCGAGTTCTGCACACGCTCAGCTCGATGACGATCCCCTGACTCGATCCAGCAAAGTGTCGGGATGAGTTCCACAAGACGACGGCGTGGTGGACGATGTTGATGCTCCACCGATGCAGGGCTTCGCCTAAGCTCATGACGATATGACTTCTCCGCGCGAGGCTTCGCCTAAGCTCATGACGATATGACCGAAGTGGAATATGGTGGAAGGGGCACCGCACACGGCTAAGGAAAGATCCGTAGATCAACTTGTGTGTCATGGGGTGCCCCTGCCCCGTAGATATAAAGGAGCCAAGGGGGTGCGGCCAGCCTTGGGAGGCGCTGCCGAGGAGTCCTACTCCCACCGAGTAGGACTCCCCCTCTCCTAGTTGGATTAGGATTGGAGGAGGGGAAGAGGGAAGGCGCCGCCCCCTCTCCTGTCCTATTCGGACTAGAGGGGAGGGGCGCGAGCCCACCCGGCCGGCCCTTCCTCTTCTCTCTTATGTCCCATTAAGGCCCATAGACCTCCCGGGGTTCCGTAACCTCCGGTACTCTAAGAATTCCCATTTCACTCGGAACACTTCCGATGTCCAAATGTAGACTTCCAATATATCAATATTTATGTCTCGACCATTTCGAGACTCCTCGTCATGTCCATGATCACATCCGGACTCGAACAACCTTCGTGCATCAATACTTATAAACTCATAATGAATCACATCAAACGTTAAGCGTGCGGACCCTACGGGTTCGAGAACTATGTAGACATGACCTAGAACCATTCTCGGTCAATAACCAATAGCGGAACCTGGATGCCCATATTGGTTCCTACATATTCTACGAAGATCTTTATCGGTCAAACCGCATAACGACATACGTTGTTCCCTTTGTCATCGGTATGTTACTTACCCGAGATTCGATCGTCGGTATCCAATACCTAGTTCAATCTCGTTACGGTAAGTCTCTTTACTCGTTCAGTAATACATCATCTTACAACTAACTCATTAGTTGTAATGCTTGCAAGGCTTAAGTGATGTGTATCACCGAGAAGGCCTAGAGATACCTCTCCGACAATCGGAGTGACAAAACCTAATCTCAAATACGCCAACCCAACAAGTACCTTTGGAGACACCTGTAGTACTCCTTTATAATCACCCGATTACGCTGTGACGCTTTGGTAGTACCAAAGTGTTCCTCCGTAAACGGAGTTGCATAATCTCATAGTTATAGGAACATGTATGGGTCATGAAGAAAGCATTAACATACTAAACGATCAAGTGTTAAGCTAACGGAATGGGTCATGTCAATCAGATCATTCAACTAATGATGTGACCTTGTTAATCAAATAACAACTCCTTGTTCATGGTTAGGAAACATAACCATCTTTGATTAACAAGCTAGTCAAGTAGAGGCATACTAGTGACATACTGTTTGTCTATATATTCACACATGTATTATGTTTCCGGTTAATACAATTCTAGCATGAATAATAAACATTTATCATGGTATGAGGAAATAAATAATAACTTTATTATTGCCTCTAGGGCATATTTCCTTCAAAGAGCTCACGGTGGGGGGCGAGGGTCTCGAAAGCGAGGAGCTGGGCGGTCGGGGCGACTGCCAGGAGGAGGGCGCAGTGAGGCGCCGACGGCGACGGGCGGTGGCGCGCGGCGGCGTGGTGGTCGTCGGGGCGGCTCCGAGGCGACGAGGGAGGGCGGGCGCCTGCAAGGGCCGGGGGGGAGGAGGGAGGAGGTGAGGACGGGCGGTGGGTCGCCGGCGTCGGGGCGACGGATCGGGCGGATCCCGATCCAATGGCGAGGAGGAGGAGAAGGGATCAAGGGCAGAATCGGGTGGAGTGGGGGGGCGGCTAGGGTTTTCCGACCGACGGGGGTGGGTAATGGGAGGAGGTGGGTCGGGCTGAGGCTGGCTGGCTGGGCAACAGTGGGGGCTTGGCCCACCAATGGGGTTTTCCCCCTCTCCTTTTTTTTTTTTGTTTTATTTACCTTTTCTTATTTTTTTTCTTTTCTGTTTTAATTTATTTAAAATATCCAGACACTTTATAAAAATGTGTGCACCCCACCATAATTAACTTTGTAATATTTGTCAACCGCCGAACATTTTAGTTTTAATTTTTGAAAACTTTTATTGTCCTCATATATTTGAATTAAATTTTGAAACAGTTTTGATCGAACCCGAGATTGTCTCAAAGGATGAGGTGACGTGGCACCATCAACGTGAGATTATCTGTAGCATGATTATCCGGCGCTATAAATCTCCTCCATTACAAGAAATCTCGCCCCGAGATTTAGGAGGTAGAAGGAAAGAGTGCGGGTATTCATCTCAAGACGATCCTCGCTCCTGTGTGGCTTCGCCTTCGAGTGATTTCACCATCGGACTTTGAGGAACTTGATCGCTTCGACGTGTGCGGCGTTCAGCTTGGTCGAGAATGCGGACCGGATGCTCTTTATAGGAGAGGTCCTGTTGCAATTCGAGCACTTCATGGTCCATCGCCGGATTGGGTCCTTGAAGCAGCGTCGGAGTTGTGACACGTGGAACACATCGTGAACTCCGAGAAAGGTTCGACGGAAGCTCCAGCTTGATATGCCACTTTTCCACGCCTTTCCGTATTAGTGAATGAGCCAATATAGCGAGGAGCTAGCTTGCCCTTGATCCCGGCGTGAGCACCCTTCATTGGTGTAACGCGAAGATAGGCCTTTTCGCCAAAGTTGATAGACCATGTCTCTATGATGACGGTCATAATTACTCTTTGACGGATCGAGCAGTCTTGAGATTCTCGCGAATAATGCGGACTTGTTCTTCGCATGTTGGATAATATCCGGACCAAGAGTGGATGTTCCCGCTTCGACCAGTTCAGAGGGTTCGCACTTTCGTCCATATAACACTTCAAGGGGCCATCTTCGAGACTAGCTTGATAGCTATTATTATAAGAGAACTCAGATACGGAGAGATTCCTCCCATTTCTTGTCAAGGAAACGACACAAGCTCGAAGCATGTCTTCGAGAATTTGGTTGACACGCTCAACTTGCCCTTGAGATCATGGATGAAACGCAGATCGAAAGATAAATGAGTTCCCATAGCTTCTTGAAAACTTGCCCGAATCTTGAAGTGAATAAGCTGCCACGGTCCGAACTGATAACCAATGGAATACCGTGAAGTGAAACAATTCGACATATAGAGAGTTGCAAGCTGACTAGCGGATCGCTTTTTTGACCGCCGAAAATGAGCAACTTTAGAAAGCCGGTCAATGACGACAAGAATAGCATCATTACCTTTCTCGCGATTTGGGAAATCCAAAGGACGAAGTCCATTTCAACATGGTCCCATTTCCATTCAGGGATAGAGATAGGTTGCAGAGTTCCAGCAGGGCCTTTGATGTTTTGCTTTGATACGACGGCAAACGCCACACTCAAAGAACATAGCGAGCAATGTCTTGCTTCATATTAGACCACCGTAATCTCGATTTAATGTCTTGATACATCTTTGTACTACCAGGATGGATACATAGAGGCGTATCATGAGCTTCTTTCATAACCTTCGAGTCATATTCAGGTTTTCCTTCTTACAAGCACCACTAGGCGGCCTTTGAAGTACAAGGCGCCATCATCAAGAATAGTGAAGAATGAGGGTTTCTTCTTTGAGGTCGCGCTTAATCTTGTAGACTTCAGAGTCAAATCCTGCATTGTCTTTATGGTGCCCACGAGATCGGGTTCAACAACCAGGTATAGAGGAACCACGGGAAACAACACGGAGATTCATCTTATGAACTCCGGAGGAGGGGAGCGAAAAATCGGAGGAACAATATGGAGGTTCACCTTTCAATTCTTCAACAAGTGGGGCTGAACTTTGTGAACTCAAGGTGGTTGCAGAAGACTTATGGCTCAAGGCATCAGCCATTACATTAGCCTTGCTCGGCGATAGGAAATACCCAAATCAAAGTTCTGCAATAGTTCCATCCATCTCTGCCGACGGAGGTTCAGTTCTGGCTGAGTAAATGATACTTCAGACTTTGGTGGTCGGTGAAGATCTCGCAACGACACGAGAAGGTAATGTCGCCATCGCTTAGCGCATGAATGACAAAGAGCTAGCTCGAGGTCGTGAACTGGGTAGTTCTCTTCGTGAGGGCGAAATTGCCGAGAGGCATAAGCAACCACTTTGCGCTCTTGCATTAGGACACCGCCTAATCCTCGACGGGAAGCGCCGCAAGAAATGACAAAGTCCTTCTTAGTATCGGGAGGAGCTAGCACCGGGAAGTCAACTTGTCTTTGAGTGCCCGGAAACTTTCCCGACATTTATCCGCCCATTGAATTTGACGCCTTATGCAACAAAGTTAGTCGAGGCCTGGCAATCTTGGAGAAGTTCTCGGCGAATCGACGGCAATAGTCAAGCGAGACCGAGAAAACTTCGACTTGCTTAACGCTCTTCGGAGGAGTCCAATCGAGAATAGCCTAAACTCGCTCAGGGTTGACGGCAATACCATCCTTAGAGATGACATGTCCAAGATAGGTTACTTCGGAAGCCGTAATTCACATTTGGAGAACTTGGCATAGAGTTGATGCTCTTGTAGCTTTTCCAAAGACAAGACGAAGATGTTCAAAGATGTTCTTCTTCATTCTTGAAAAGATCAGATATCATCCAGATAAACCACGATTTAACTTGTCGAGGTAATCCATGAATATATAGTTCATCAAAGCAGAGAAGGTAGCTGGAGCATTGGTTGTCGAAAGACATGACGGTGTACTCGTAAGAACCATAAAGAGTCACGAATGCGGTCTTGGGGATATCCTCCTCACGAACACGGATCTGGTGGTAACCCAACCTCAAGTCGAGTTTCGAGAACACCGACGAACCAGCCAGCTTGATCATAAAGATCATTGATCCGAGGAAGAGGATACTTATTCTAATGGTAGCTTGATTTATGGGACGGTAGTCTTGGACCAATCGGTTTGTCCCATCCTTCTTCTTGACAAAGAGAGAAGGTGCTCCCCAAGGAGAGCAACTTGGGCTAATGAAACCACTTTGAAGAGATTTGTCGATTTCTCCTTGAGCTCAAGGAGTTCATGCGGCGGCATCTTGTAGGGTCGCTTGGCTATAGGAGTGGTGCCCGGTTTCAAGTCGATGACGAATTCGACAGCTCTAGCAGGGGAATCCTCGAAGTTCTTCAGAAAACGCCCGGAAGTCGCGAACGACAGAATGTTTTCAATGCCCTCGAGGGTGCGGCGTTCAATGCATTCAATGCATAGAGCCTTGCCTCGCATTTTGCACCGATGAGCTTGGTAAGTGACTATTTCATCTAAAGGGTGTAGCAGATGGACGGTCTTCGTGGCGCAAACTATGGAAGTAGTATGCGCTTTTAACCAATTCATTCCCGAATGAGGTCAATGCTACAAGACTTCAAAGACGATGGGAGACAAGGAATTCCAGTCCTTCGATTTCAACGGGACGCTGCAAATCATGGAGGTTCGACATTGGCCCATGGGGTGTGTACTAATAGTGAAGCATTCATGTCTTCACATTTAATGTCGTGCAAGCATGCAAAATCTTCCGACATGAATGAATGCGATGCACCAGATCAAATAGAACGCATGCGGTACTGAATTTACGAGAAGTGTACCCATCACAAGAGCAGGTTGGTCTTGAGCTTTGTTCAGATCAACGTGGTTGGCCGGCACTCGACCATAAGGCTTGGCAAAGTTGTTATGGGCTGGTGTTTCCACGGCCGATCGCCGGAAGGGCCAAATGATTCTGTTCTGTTGCATTCTCTAGCACGGTGCCTCGTTGTCCACACCAAGCACAAACCATTATTGGGAGGGGACAGAGCTTGGGGTGGTGGAGCTGAAGCTTGGCTGCTTAGTTGAAGTAGGCGACGAGGTGCAACATAGTTCTGCCTTGGAGCAGTGCATTCGGCCGGTACATACCGTTGGGAATCCATATCTTGCGCTTCGCGAGGACGGACCAAGATGAGCCCGTGTCACGGTTGCGCTGTTAGAGCTCGGTATTCCTGCAGCACCAGTTTCGACATTGATAGCCTTGTTCACCAAGGTGGCGAAATCAGCAAAGTCGCGCACTAGAAGTGCGAGCTTGATGTCGCCTTGAAGGCCGCCATGGAACTTCTCTTGTCTGTGTGCATCGCTTGCAATATCCTCTTGAAAGATAGCGAGACAAGTCCAAGAACTCTCGCCGATAAGCTTCAACGGTCTTGTTGCCTTGGGTGAGGTTATGGAACTCACGCTTCTTCCGTCCATGACCCTTGAGGGATGAAGCGGGCACGGAAGGCAGCTTGGAAGTCTGGCCAGTGATGAGTGTTCCAATCGGCAGAGTACGCTGTGGCTGTCCCACCATTGAGCTGCGGGTCCCTTCAGAAGAAGGAAGCAAAGGTGACGAGCTGGCAGGGCTACATCAGCAGACTCCATCTCATAGGTGATATCACGGAGCTACCATCAAGATCCAAAGGCTGGGTTGAGCTGCGGTACACACTTGGGTTCAAAGCGTATGAAATCCTGCAGAGTTGTTGTGTTTGGTCTGCGGTTCATATTGGGGCGAGGAAACGAGCCATCATGTTCTCCATGAACGGCGATTCATCTCAAGTTGTTGGATCATACCAGCCATGTACTCAAAGCGGTGGTGGGAAGTTGCCACCACGACCACGCACCAGCTGGTCTAACCATCCCGCTATTATATAACAGGGTAGTTCAAAGATTTGAGAATTTCATGCAAAGGACAAGAATCATTCATGATGAAACATGCATAATGAAAGCAAGACGATAGGAACTACATAGTAGTCGGCATATCTTACAAAAGGGATCATGCATAGAGTTCGCACACGTAGTTCAAGACATAGACTAAGACATCATAGGCGGCACGCAGCTCATGGCGAATACATCTAACACTAACTAGCAAGCCTACATCACCCCACGCGGCATCTGCGGAGGTAGTCAGAGCCCGAAGCTGGTAGTGCGGCAGCGGATAGTCCTCCACGCCGCTGACTGGGGCCGCGGATACTCGTGCTGAACCCGACGCCCAAGTGGCGTAAGAGGACCAAGTCGGAGAGTAGCCTCCACGCCGCCAACCGACACCCCGGGGCATCACGGTCTGGCTGGGTAGATCGCAGAACGCGCAACTCTCTCGGATCGGACAAAGGGTGCATGAGCGCCGAGCACGGTAAAGGTGCCGACGGTGATGCACAACTCGTGGCGAAGAGCTCGGTTAGCTCGATCCAGCCCATCGCATGCGTAACAAAGTTCGATGGTAGAAGGGCTCTCTCGTGACAATGGAGTAGGCAGCAGTGTAGTAACCTCCTCACCAACATCGACGCGATAGCAATGTGCTCAAGGGGAGGTGTCCAACTCCCGCACTTCCACGAAGACATGTCGAGCAGCATAAGCAGCATCGTGGACTGCCATATCGATAGTCACCCCAACACCATGTGCGGTGTGCAAGACAAGAGTGGAGTCATACTCCCGAGAGTAGATGTGGACGATGGCGCGGTATCGCTTCCCTGGTTATAGTCCCGGTACTCCTCAAAGACGGTGTACTCAGGGTGCCAGCGATAACCCGGATAGGTCATCATCTCTGCTAGCACCGCAGTGATCCCGAGGCACCAATGGCCGTCGTGTGGCGCATTTACCTGCCTCGTGGGTTCCATCTGAAAACAAAGATGTTTCAAAGGAGTCAAATGACAGTGTGGAATTTGATCAAAATACAATTACAAGAAACAACTATGGCTTTATCCAACTTTGGGGTGAATGTGGTCACGGGATCCTAGTGTTAGTTAGTAAAATCGTTTAACCCGAGTAGAAGAGAGTTCAGAGTCCCACAGTAAAGGTCGAGGAGTAAAAGATCCTAGTACCACCCGATGGCGACGTGGGCCCGTAAGGCACACAGCCAAGTTAGTAAAAGTTTTGCAATGTCTAGACTCGACTTCGCCAAGGAGTGTGGAAAGGATTCCTACAGCAATGGCTCGATACCAACTCAGGCGCCGATTCAATCGTAGACACTAATCATGCACGCAAATGTGTACGATCAAGATCAAGGACTCACGGAAGATATCACAACACAACTCTACAAATAAAATAAGTCATACAAGCATCATAATACAAGCCAGGGCCTCGAGGGCTCGAATACAAGTGCTCGATCATAGACGAGTCAGCGGAAGCAACAATATCTCGAGTACGTACATAAGTTAATCAAGTTTGCCTTAAGAAGGCTAGCACAAACCGGGATACAGATCGAAGAGGAGCAGGCCTCCCGCCTCGATCCTCCTAGCTACTCCCAGGTCGCCGCCGCGGGCTGCACGTAGTAGTAGGCACCTCCAGTAGTAGTAGTCGCCATCGACGATGGCGTCTAGCTCCTGGCTCCATCGTCTCGATTGCAGCAATCGAGTAGAGGTAGGGGAAAAGGGGAACAAGGCAACCGTGAGTACTCATCCAAAGTACTCGCAAGCAAGGAGCTACACTACATATGCATGGATATATGTGTAAAGGGCCATATCAAGGACCGAACTGCAGAATGCCGTAATAAGAGGGGATAATTAGTCTTAACGAAGACTACGCTTCGACACTGTCTTACAACAGTAGAGGAGGGCAATCAAGTCCTCCAAGTAACATCACATAGCAATAATCCTACCCGCATCCTCCTCGTAATCCCCGAGAGAGAGCAACCACCGTTGTATCCGCACTTGAAAGGGTGTGTTTTATCAAGTATCCGGTTCTAGTTGTCATAAGCTCAAGGTACAACTCAAGTCGCCCTGTTATCAAGATCACGGCTATTCAATAGATTAACTCCTGCAGGGTGCACCAACTTACCCAGACGCTTGATCCCATTTGGCCGGACACACTTTCTGGGTCATGCCCGCCGCGGAAGATCAACACGCCGCAGCCCCACCTAGGCACAACAGAGAGGCCAAGACGCCGGTTCAAACCTAAGCGCACAGGGTCTGGGCCCATCGCCTCGAGCACACCTCGACGCTATGCGGCGGCCGAAGCAGACATAGCCTAGTGGCGCTCCAGCCAATCCGCACGCGCCGCCTCGTCAGCCGACGCCTGGCGTGCTTCGCCGATACCACGACGCGGATACCCATAACTACTCCCGCGTAGATGGTTAGTGCGATAAGCTCAGAGCCAACTCAGATCAAATACCAAGACCTCGTTAAGCGTGTTAAGTATCCGCTGAACGCCGAACAGGCCAGCCCACCTCTCTCCTAGGCGGTCTCAACCTGCCTGCCGCCTCCGCCTCAAAGATCCACTCATGGTGCTCCATCACCGACCCGACTTTAGTCTCCACATGTATCATGTATAAGTATATAGTATATACCCGTGATCACCTCCCGAGTGATCACGGCCCGATAGTATAGCACGGCGCAGACGGACAAGAATGTAGGGCCACAGATGAATGTACTAGCATCCTATACTAAGCATATAGGATTGCGTAAAGGTAACAACAAATAGTAACAAGGACAAAGCTATGCAAAGAAGATAGGAGTATCTCGAAAGCAAGAATATGCTACACTACTCTAATGCAAGCAAGATAGAGAAGAGTAGGCGATATCCGTGATCAAGGGGGCTTGCTCGTTGCTCGGCAAGAGAGAGGGTCGTCAACACCGTAGTCGAACTGGGCAAAGCAGCAGCCGGGTCTCAGTAGTCTACCGGAGAGAAGAGGGGAAGAAACAATGAATACTAAGTAAACAGATGCATATCGATGCATGACATGACAAGTAGCGATGCTAGGCGTGCCCTAACGTGGTATGAGGTGGTACTGGTTATGGGAAACATCCGGAAAGTATTCCTGTTTCGTGTTTTCAGCAGAGGAGCCGAGGGGAAAAGTTGCAGGTCTGATAGGTTAGGGTGTGTGGCGATTTAACGGATCGCGATCCGGATTCGCCTCGCCGCTCGAACAACTTTCATGTTGAAAATATTTTAATCCGAAGTTACGGATTAAAAGATATGATTTTTAAAAGATTTTATTAATTTCTCGAATTTAATTAATTAATTAATTAATTCGAAAATGGATTTATGACGCCAAGATGATGTCATGCCGACGTCGGCGAGCAACAGGGTTGACTTGGTCAACCCGACATGTGGGTCCTGCTCACAAGTGGTCGCTCACTAATTACCCTAGTTTAGTTTAATTAATGTGAGTTAATTCGTTTAATTAGCCATTAGGTTAATTAATCAGGATTAATTAAATTAATTATTTACTTAATTAATTAATTAATTAATTAATTTTATTCATTTTTATTTTTATTAATTATATTTATTTAACTTAACGTTCTGGGGGGATGGGGTCCCCATGTCGCTGGCGGGGGCCGCCCGAGCCACTGGTCGATCGAGTCAACAGACCGGTCGGGCCCCTAGGGCCCACGGTCGCTGACCTTGGTCGGCCACGCCGGCGGCGGCGTTGGGGGACTCGGTGGCCGCTCAAGAGCGAGGGGCGCCGGACCGCCGAATTGTCGTCCGGCGGCAAAAGGCGCGGGCGGTGCGTTTCGAACGGGAGACGCATAACGCGCCTAACGGTGGTGGCGGGCACGGCCGACTCGGCGGAAACGGCGCCAAGCCAGCGGCGGAGGCGGCGGGGTGGTTCGGGCGCGAGACGACCAGGCGACCAACAGGCTCGGCTAACGGAAGGCCACGGTGTGCGGTGGCGGCGCGGCGGTGGTCGGGGCGGCCCGAGGCGACGAGGGAGGGCGGGCGCCTGCGGCCGGGCCGGGAGGAGGAGGAGGTGAGGACGGGCGGTGGGTCGCCATGTCGGGCGACGGATCGGGCGATCCCGATCCAATGGCGCGCGAGGAGGAGAAGGATCGTGAGGAATCGGGTGGAGGGGGCGGCTAGGGTTTTCCGCCGACGGGGGGGGGTAATGGGAGCGAGGTGGGCCGGGCTGGCTGGCTGGTGGGCCAGTGGGGCTTGGCCCATTGGGCAATGGGGTTCCCCCTCCTCCTTTTTTGTTTTATTTACCTTTTCTTATTTTTTTCTTTTCTGTTTTAATTTATTTAAAATATCCGACACTTTATAAAAATGTGTGAACCCCACCATAATTAACTTTGTAATATTTGTCAACCCCTAACATTTTAGTTTTAATTTTGAAAACTTTTATTGTCCTCATATATTTGAATTAAATTTTGAAACAGCTTTGATCCAACCCGAGATTATCTACAGTGACAGAGGTGACGTGGCACCATCAACGTGAGATTACTGTAGCATGATTATCCGGGCGTTACATGTGGCCCTACTGTACTGTGAAGGTCAACCCTGTGACTCAGAAGGAAACCTATGAGCTGCCTCCCTATCTCGACATCCTTCATCGTGTCTTTCGAGAGACCCTTTTCCCTCGCATCGGGGATCTGGATATGGTCCACTCCTATCTTGTGGACATGCTACTCTTCTGCCAGCATGAGAAGGAAGCAAACAATGGCGAGTCCCTAGACATCTCTCATGTTATGTGGTCTGAGCTTCTTTCTGCCATTTCTGAGCGCAAGTGCCCGATCTATGGTCCGTTCATCATGCTGCTCATTGAGAAGGCTTGGGCACATGTCTATCCCAAGGTTGGGTTGGAAACTGGAGATTTGGTGTAACGCCCTCGATGCGGCTATATCTCCCACGTGTCGAAGCACGACTTAGAGGCATAACCGCATTGAAAGCAATGTCGCAAATGAGGTAATCTTCACACAACCCATGTAATACATAAGGAAAAGATACATAGTTGGCTTACAACGCCACTTCACACAAAGACATAAATAAACATCCATCATTCAGTTTACACTCAAGATCCGACTACGGAACCAAAATAAAAGAAGATACCCCAAATGCTACACAGATCCCCGATCATCCCAACTGGCTCCACTATCGATCATCGTGAAAAGACACATAGTAACGACCACGCCTCGTCGAACTCCCACTTGAGCTCGGTTGCGCCACCTGACCGCATCATCGGCACTCGCAACTGTTTTGGTAGAATCTGTGAGTCACGGGACTCAGCAATCTCACACCCGCGAGATCAAGACTATTTAAGCTTATAGGAAGGACAGAGTTGTAAGGTGGAGCTGCAGCAAGCGACTAGCATATATGGTGGCTACACCGCAAAAGAGAGCGAGAAGAGAAGCAAGGCACAGACGTGAAGCTAGTAGCGATCAAGAAGTGATCCTGAACTACTTACATCAAGCATAACTCCAACACCGTGTTCACTTCCCAGACTCCGCCGAGAAGAGACCATCACGGTTACACACGCGGTTGATGTGTATTTTAAATAAGGTCAACTTCGGTTTTCTACAACCGACATTAACAAATTCCCATCTCGCCTCATAATCATGGGCACGGCTTTGAAAGATAATACCTGCAGGGTGTCCCAACTTAGCCCATTATAAGCTCTCACGGTCAACGAAGGATATTCCTTCTACCGGACGACCCGATCAATCTCGAATCCCGACTACAAGACATTTCGACAAAGAATAAAACAAGACCAAAGAAGCCGCCGACAGCCGACAAACCCGATAGGAGCTGCACATATCTCGCTCTCGAGGCACATCCGGATGAGACATCCTACGAGTAAAACCAAGCCTCGAGTTTCCCGTGGTGGCCCCGCAGCTACTTGTTTCGGCCAAAGACTCAAGGAGCACCGTCCGGGGGTTAAATAAAGATGACCCTCGGCTCGCGAAAACCCGGGGAAAAAGGCTTAGGTGGTGGCAACTGGTAAAACCAAAGTTGGGCCTTGCTGGATTTAGTCTTATTCAAAGCGAACCGTCAAGGGGGTCCCATAAATCACCCAACCGTAAGGAAAGCGAAATCAAGGAACATAACACCGTATGACAAAACTAGGTGGCAAGAGGAACAAAACACCGTGCATAAGGCCGAGCCTTCCACCCTTTACCAAGTATATAGATGCATTAATTATAACAGATATATATATATTGTGATATCCCCAACAAGTAAACATGTTCCAACACGGAACAACATCTCCATGTTCCAACAAGGAACAAACTTCATCTTCACCGCAACTAGCAACGCTATAAGAGGGCCGAGCAAAGCGGTAACATAGCCAATCAACGGTTTGCTAGGAAAGGATGGTTAGGGCTGACATGGCAATATGGGTGGCATGATAAGCAAGAGATAGGCATCGAGCATAGGCATAGCAAAAGAGCGAGCAACTAGCATAGCAAAGATAGAAGTGATTTCGAGGGTATGGTCATCTTGCTCGCAATGTTCTCGAGTTGTCGAAAACTTGATCCTCGAAAGCGTTCTCAACAGGTTCCTCGTCCACGACTCGCCTCCGGCTCTATCCAAAGCAAGAACACAAACAAAGGAACCACAATAAATCACGGTGCAATGCACAAGCAACATGATGCAAAACATGACATGATATGCGAGATGTGATATGCAATGCGATGCGCCTCCGAAGGAAAATGATGAACCAGGCATCAACTTGGCAAACCAAGTATGCCGCTGAAAGATGAGATGATTTCGTTGAAATCGATATAAAGATCACCGAATCGGATGCACGGTTTGCAAATGACAAGCAAAACAAGAATGGCACAAATCTGCCATTAACAAAGATGATACCACTTAGCAAGCAACAATAAATTAAGCTACTGCACCCAAACATACCAACAAAGTATATGGCAGT
Organism: Aegilops longissima; assembly: GCA_021605205.1. Taxonomy (NCBI): domain Eukaryota; kingdom Viridiplantae; phylum Streptophyta; class Magnoliopsida; order Poales; family Poaceae; genus Aegilops; species Aegilops longissima. Next base: position 462,709,368 of record CM038679.1, read on the forward strand.
GATCTACTCAAGATGCTTGACAAAAGATGAACACTGAGCTACGGCTAAATCACATCATAACAGGTTCAAACAAGCATGGCAAAAGTGCAAAACATATCAGCTTCACAGACTTAGTGAAATTACTGAACATGGCAAAATCAGCATCAGGAAGCAATGTTCAGAGCAAGAAAACAACATGCTACAGGAACTTATAATAGCAAAACAAGGCATGGCATGAACCTACTCAAAGCATAGAACAAAAGTCCCTTACTGACCATAGCCAAAAAGGATCATAAAATACAATATCACCCATCTCAAAATAGCAAGTTTCGTTAACAGATTCAGCAACATGGCATGTCAAAAACAGATAACAAGTAGGCATGTTTACAAGCTCAAAGCACTCACTAAAGAGCCTTATATGATAAACTAAGCATACATACGTCAAGAAGACATGGCATAGAAGACATACATGGCAAGAACAACATCATAGCATACATGGATCAACCACAACAACCTTGGCAAAATTGAATAACATGTAAACAATCTGCCAGGAAACATTTTATAGCAAAAGTAGAGCTCGATTGACTCAAGCTATGGCACTCCATAATTGCAAACAAAGGCATGGATGGATAGAGCATAACCATATGTTCAAAACATCCTTATCAAGTATCTCAAAATATGCATGGATCTCTTGGTAGCATCAAGTTAACATGGCATCAAAATATCACTAAACAGGGCTGAAATCAGCAACATCAGACACCTAGTTTGCATGCTTGTGCTAGTCACCACATAGATCACAAAAATACATGGCATACACCCTTGGAAAGATGGCATGGCATATTACAAAACACATGTAGGACTCAAATTCATAGGGTGCACACATCAATCATAGCAAAATAACAAAAGTGCATGTTCTGTTAAGAAATGTAAACTAACATCACATAGCCTTCTTCCAACAGCATTTCGGCATCAAGATGAGCTCAAATGAATATGATGCAATGAGATGAAATGATTTTAGTGGGAAATCCAAAATGTTCAGGGGAAAGAACGCCGGGGCATCAAAGGATTAGGTGGGTTTGGTTGGGGGTTTGGGGCGTCCTGGGGGGGTAAAAGCCATGGACCATTCAGAGGGAAGTCCCAATACCTGGGACATCCCGGGATTATTGGTGATCCTATTTGTATCATCCGGCCCTTTCTTTGCCCTTTTGGTGTTGATTCCAAAGGGGGGAAAGTTTTGGATTTTATTTGTGCGCCTGTTTTTGGGTTTTTTTTGCCTCTTTGGGGTTTTATGTTGAGCCTAAGTTCTTCAATGGTTAACTATGACCTTATTATCACAGATTGTACTTATCTTTGATTGTGTTTTTGTTATACACCTTTTATAATCCTTTGCTTGGTTTTGGATATCTTAAGGGGATTTTCCCAAGTCCAGCTTTAAACCCTCTTTTAGGGACAATTTGGGGGCCCGCCTATAGGGTCCGTTTTTTCTTTTGATCCAGAATCGGTTTCACTCCACCGGGGTTTTGACTTCTTCTGTGGGTTTTGGTAATGAAACGGTTTCGATAACGGGCGAAGGAATTCACCGGGACCACTTCCCTCAAGTATTCGCGGTTTCTTTCCTTTTTTGGGCTTTTGGGAAGGGCCTAATCAAGAGGGGCCGTTTTTTTCTTGGGGAATCCAGCAATTTTTCCCCCCGGTTCCGCTTCTATAAGCTTTCCTTCTTTGGGTTTCCGGGGGTTTAAATTAACCCTTTTAAAACCCTTTCCCCGGGCCAAAAGGTCCCCTTTTCCCCCCCGCCATTCAATTTTTTCGGTGGTTGGCGACTCAATCAAAGGGAAGATCCCCCTCCTTCCCCCTTTTTATTTTGCCCCAGGGAGAAAGGGCTTAGTCCATTGTTCCCCGGGTTAACCCCCTTGGCTGTTTGGGGAACGTTTGGATTGTTCCCCTTTAAAGGGGCCCCCAAAGTTGAGCCACCTCTTTAAAAGCTATTGTTGCCCAAGTTTTTTGGACTTCCCCACCTCAAACGGATTTCCTTTGGGGAAGGCCCCACACACTTCCCCAAGGAAAATTTGTTATCTTCCTTCGGTCGTTATTTGGGTGTTTACACCCTGCTTGGGTCCCAAAGGGCCATGTATTGTTAAGGTTGGGGTTTGGCCTCCAATTTTATGGAATTAATTGTTTGAAAAGGTTTGGGGCCCCAACCCTAGTAACATATCTCCTTGTGTAGGGGTGAAGCTCCCTAGGGCTTTTGAGGGCTTGTTCCCACCGCCAAGGGAACCTTCCTCAAAGGGGGTTCAACAATTCCCTTCAGATCTTTTAGGCCTTTTGAAGTTAGGACACCTTGCTTAGAAATGCAGTTTTGCACAAAGGGCTCACTTGTTGCCATTCAACAACCACGGCAAAGTTTAAATTGGTGAAAGCAAAATTGAGTTGCCACACCCCCCATCAACTTTATGACCTTTCGCCTTGGGGAAAGGGCCCTTTTGAAGGAAAAGGGGCGGGTCCCATGCCCCCTTCCCTCTCAAGTTATGGTTCCAAAAATTCCAAAAAACGTAAATTAAGGCGGAGGAAGGAAAACGGGTACGGGTTCCCGGTTTGTCCAACCAGAAAGGGCCAAAACCTCATTGAAAGAAACCAAAACGCCAGGGCAGGATTCAAAGACCAAGCCATTTTGGCAACCCCGCCTGGGGCATTAAGCTTGCCGGGAAAAGGTTTAAATTGGGGAAAACGGGCTTTCGTCAACAGGTGGGCCTAACTTTTCTCAAAGCACCAGCCTTGAAACACCCCGAAAAATGGGGGCCGGCTTCGGGGCATGGCAACGATTGGCATGGTTCAACCCAACCTTATTTTGTTGCAAAAGGATTGAAGGCAAACATCCCCTTGAAGAAGAAAGGGAAAAATGGGCTGGAGGGAAGGAGAATTCAAAGAAGGACGATGCATTTTCGCCCAAACCAGTTTTACACATCCGAAATTTGGGGGAAGTAAAGAGTTTTGAGGCGCTGGCAAAACCGAATCTCCGACCCAATAGGGTGGTAAAGGCTTTTTTTCCCCCCAAACCCCTTGAAACAAGCAACCATTTCCATGTCCCCCGGGCTTGGCAAAAATGGCCGCCCTGCTACCTTCCCAAATATCCCAAAAGCCTTCAATGTGAGTACATCAACTGGGCCCAAGGAGGGAAAAAGTAAAAACCATTTTTTCAGATTGGAATTGGCAAAAAAAGATGCTGCTCAAAACAAGGGGCCCACTCCCACATTTAAATTTAAAAGTTTAGCAGGAATCGGGCCCCCAGGTTCCCTTCCCCTGTGGTTTAGGGTAACTCTTTTATTTTTCCCCATTTTCCCTTTGGTCTGACCGCCACGACCCCGCTTTACACCTGTTCCCCCATGTCAAGAAATAGCCAGCAAGGGACTTTTCAAAAACCCAATCGGCCCCCGTTGTGAGTAATGAATTTTTTGGACCGGAATTTTTTGAAGGCTTTTTGGTTACGTAGGACCAAAAATAGGTAGCTTGGCATCCTCGTTAGGGGAAGTAGGACAGCGAGGATTGTTCCCGGTGGTTTCACATGACCTGGCTGGCTGATCAGTTCCGCCATGATCGCTAGGTCCTGTCCTTTTGAGCTGGCCCACGACGGATCGCACGCTGCCAAAACTGCAACTCCTCTCCTCCGCTGATTATTCTTCTGGCACAATTTTTTCTTTCGAGAACAAATATCCTTCTGGCACATGGAAAAGCCGGCCGACGCGGTTGCTTTATTTTAGAGTCCCACACTTTATTAATTAGAAACTATGCTCATAGGGATACAAAGGGGGTCATGAGGGGATAGAAGCCACAAATGGTGACCCTGTGGAAGTGAGACAGAAAATTTAACAAGATTATGCGCCTCTAGATTCGGAGCACGACCTTCAAACACGAAATCACAACTAGCAAAATACCCTCTTCTATTATTTATCTCCTTGACGACTGTGATATGGGGACCTCCTATCCCTTTTTGATGTCATCCACAATCGGCTTGCAGTCACATCCAATCATCAAGTGATCTAAAGATAGCTCAGCCGCAAGTGCCAAGGCCTCACGACAAGCAATGGACTCTAAAATTGTAGGATTTATAACCCCAGATAAAACAATTGCTGAGGACTCGAGGTACTGACCATGTTCATTCCTGCACACTGTTGCCGCAGCTCAAACACGCCCATCGTGGGACAGACCCCCATCTACATGGATTTTAACATGTCCGCTTGGAGGTGCTTTCCAAGAGCTTCGCCTCATTATCGCATGTGCGTGTCCAGACGGAGTGGGAGTGGTGAAAATCATATTCACGCCATCCAACTCGGCAATGAAGCTTTCTATGAAGCGGTGAGTCGATATTGAGCTTTGAAATATTGACTCGTGTATTGCTTTTCTACGCGTTGTCCATATTGCCCAAAGAGTGACGACCATCTTCACAAACTCCATATGTGATAATGCATTCATCATGTTAGTGTTTTGCATTAGGTTCTTGAGGCTCAACAATATGAGCAGTTAATTCCTCGTCACCTAAGGCCCACACACACCTCGATGCCGTGCAATCAATCAACGAGTGCCTCCATGAATCAGCAACTCCACATAGCCGGCAAGAATCTGTGTCACACATGTTTCTATGGTGGCGCACGTCCTCTGACGGCAAAAATGTCTTGCCAGCCTCCAAAGGAAAGTTCTAATTTTTCCTGGAAGACGGTTGGGCCCGCTTTCGCTGCGACAACAGAAGCAACATACTCTGCAAAGCCCATACAGAGAGTCGCACTTCATTGCCGGGAGCAGGCCCGGTCCTGAGATTTCGGAGGCCCGGGACAAGATAACAAAAACGGGCCCTAAACGCACATAACTTTTTTTTCTATTTCAAATGCAAATGAATACTCATTACACTAAATTTATATTGCCTTATCATATCGACTATTTAGAAAAGCTGGGGTCATAATCATTCACATAAATTTTGGTCACTATTGTCAATCAATACTTATATTTTTTTCCATTAGGCGAATTAGTATCCTTCGGTGCCAACTAATTTTTTTATCATCCTATAATTTTTTGCTAGGTTGTTATTCAACAGTAACTAACTAAAGATAATTCCTCGAAATCCCTAGCAGAAGTACTTTCTTTATTTGCGGGGAATTAGTAGATGTACTTTTCTGGCACTATATCAGTGGCGGAGCTACAGCAAGGCCGAATGGGCCGTGGCCCGCCCAGCCCATGCGATTTTTCTATAGTCTATACTTACTTTTGGGTCATGAAACACTATCTCAATAGTTTTTTTCTACAGCCGGCCCGCCCAGTTTTCTGGGCCAAGCTCCGCCACTGCACTATATAAACTCATTTGCATGTTCTCTTTTCTTTCTCATTGTTAGATGGTATTTTCCAAATAAAATCTTGCTAAATTAATAGCATTCTTGCTACTAGTTAGCACACAAACATACAATACAATAAATCAAGAACATTGCTAATTGGATACTATATAAATAGTAAGAACGAGGCATGGATTGATTTAATTACCTGGATGGCTAGAAAATTAAAAATTGCAAGCTTCTGCTTCTGCTTGCGAGTCACGAACAGAAATCCGAGTTTCCATTTTCTATTCCCAAATAATACAAGAAATTAGAGTGGGAGAGAGATATGTATGAGGATTAACTTCACGAACTGAACAATCTGACAGAATAAAAAAGAGGAGATTTGCGTTTAAGAGGAGGTTAATGGTATCTCTTAAAATCACAAGTAGACGACGCAGGCGACCTTGGCATTAGCATGGCTGCTTCGTTCCAGAAATGAAGTAGAAAGATGAGAAGACCACGCACCTGCGGCAAGGACGGAATTAATTGATCTGTTATAATTCTTTCCCTTTTTCAGAATCAGTGGGAAAGAATTCTTTCCTAAAAATCACAATTATTTCCTACCCCCCCCTCAGGGCCGGCCCTGCCGGGAGTTCGTTAAGCGTGGCTATATACAAGCACATATATGTACTAGCCGTGCGTTGCGATGGGCTCTTAAAATAGTTTGAAAGAGTTACATGTTAAATTTCACATGTACAAACAATATAACACAAACACAATTATTGAATAATTGAAGTCCATTTTTACAATGTAAATTGATAACAAAAGAAAGATTAACAACATGTCCATGTAACAAACTGAGCGATGTTCCAACTAAACATCTATTACAAAACTATCAATAGCTAGATGATGCGCTTAAGAAATTCTTTCACAATATCAGGAAAGTTGCCTTTAGCTTCATTCCCTAGTAAAACGCCCGTACGTTGCTACGGGCTATGCATATAAATAAATAAATAATATTAAGGTTGTCTTCGTCAGCATCCTTGATCCCTCTAAACCCGCCACCAACTTTGGCGCTCGCGACTTTCCGCCTAGCCACACTTGAATATGTTAACCCCTGCCTTTCCTCCGTCGGCAATGACCCGATGTTATTATTGTTCTTTTTCCTCTCGCCACTGCTTTTTTGTTGTCCACCCTGCAAAACCGCCCACCTCTCTCTTCCTAACCCCCAGCCACTGCCACCCGCAATTGCCAAGTGCTAACGCTCATTGCTTCCCGGCCCAAGTCACCGCCGCTAACGCTACCCACAATTAGGGAGTGCTGATGCATTCCGCCTTGCCGCCCCGTTGCCCAAGTCCCCGCCTACATCATGCGTTACTACGGGAGACAAAAATCGTCGATGATCGTCACATTGTCCACCTATTCTCGATGAATATGATCAATCCCAAGTCAATGAGTGGCGGAGCTTCCCACGAATGCTTGGAGGGGCAAAAAACTTTTAGGATCCCGTGCACATCAAGCAACATTGTCAAATTTTTTTACCATTATAGGACATTTTTTCCTTTCCTTCCTTCTCAACCCACATATCAAGTAACCAATTCTGGTTAAACATAGTAATTTACGAATTTTTATATGATTGCAAGAATGGCACTGACCGAGACATTCTAAGAATGCCATTTTCTGTGAATAATCTCAAGCAACTACTCCCTCTGTCCCAAAAAAGCTTGTCTTAGATTTGTGTAGAAACCAATATATCTAGACACGTTTTAGTGTTAGATTCATCTGTATCTAGATAAATCCAAGACAAGATTTTTAGGACGGTGGTAGTGTAATTTAGTGAATTTAGTCCATATGCATAACCTTTTCAGCATGCATAGAGCAATGATACACATTATGCCAGTAAACCTCAACCGGATCATCTTTGTGTGCATGTTGAACTTAGTACTATATATATACAGCTAACTTGAATGATAACAAATATTTGCACACAAATAAGATGGATGTTTTAGTAGAACTGAAGTATACCTGGCACGAAAAAGAGAACTGAAGCATACAAATGCACAACAGGAAAAGCGCACTTCTATTTACTTGGCAGAAACTCCTAAATAGTTGTATCTTAACATAAGTAAGCAGAAGCACTAAATTGTACATAGGAGAGGAGAAAGACACTGTTAAAAATTTGGATAGTCCCAAACCGCAACTAATGAAAGTCCAGGTGCAGTGGATAGTAAAAAAATGAAAGGATTTTTCTCTAGCACACATTTCTTATCCTCTCTCTTTTGCTTTTTCTTTCTTTTACTCTCAACTTTTATTTGAAAGAATCTTTTACTCTCAACTTAATCACACCATAACTGAACTGCAACTCTGCAGGCCCAGACTGCGAGCCCAATTTTCTATCTCACACAGGAGCGGGTCACAAGACATCTTCGTTCTTTCATTGAACCGAACCACACCACAGACTGAACTGAGCCCCCCAAAAAAGACTGAACCGTGCCCAAGTTCAAGTCTCACAAAAGCAGGTCACACCGGTGCAGATAGTTTAGGGGAGCTGAGGCAGAAAAGGAAGGCAGCAGAGGTTGGGCCAGCCTGTGAGCAGTGGCAAAGAGATGGGGAGGAGCGAGAAGGCTGGAAGAGAGCATGGTAGTTGGTGGTGAAGGTCCGTCAGAAGCGCGGACTCTGCACACTCTGCCGCTGTGCAATGTCGGCATCGCCCGTGCGCCGATGCGGATGCAGTCTACCACGGGTCCATTTTCTGATGGAGTCTTGCAATGCTTCTTCACTATGTACAAAAACACCATCTATTTAGAAACAGATGAAGTACATGCTGCATGATCAGTTGGTCACACACCTCAAGAATCAATACATCAGGTCACCGAAACATCAGAAAATCATCTTTTAAACATGACGATGGGTGAAAAATGCAACAGTACATTGATCTTCTAAATTCTGCAACAAACCCTCAAATTGATTTCTTTTTTCATTCTGAATCTGTAGAGAAAATAGGAAGGTCAGGCTACTCACCAAAACCCGACATTGAAGTCCACACCTATGCCAAGCTTATATACCATGAGCATGAGGCACCTTCTCCCCTGAGTCTGAATACAGAAAGATAGATATCGAAACAAATCAATTATCTCTATAGCTTTCTACCCCAATGGCTTTTTATTAACATTCAGAAGACGTTTTCAGTACTGATTCGTCTAACTTGCAGTTGCCCATAACCCGTCGCAAGTAACTGGGGAGAAAGAAGGCATCCAAATATGGATTGTTAGTAAAAACAAAGAATCACAAGCGTACTTTTGGCTGTTGCAAACCCACATATATGAATATGAGGGAAAGAGAGAGGCAACCTAGCAGCTAGCTCAGCCAGCAATGGTAGCTGTCGCTGCTTCTTGCTCCTCCTGGTCAATGCTAGTCACTGCTCCTGCCTCAAGCAGCTGCGCATGCAGCCAACAACAATTCAGAGATATAAGATGACAGATAACAGAAAACCAGAAAGCAAGACGACGACACAGTGAAAAACTTTCAAATTGCAATTCGTGTATACCAAGCTATGCTATGCATTTTGGCATAAGTTGTGGAACCACACACATTTTTTCATTTAAATAAAAGTAGTACTCAAGGTCTGAATTCAGTTTCAGAGAACAAAGCACGCATACTGAAGTTCGATGACAGGTCGACGGAGGTTGTCCCTGCATGGCACCTTGTCAGACAACGCTGAACTTGTTGCCGGTGATGCTAGGCACTGGGGGGACAGCACGAACAGCAGCATCGGCGGGAACGGCCCGACGAAGCATTGTTAAAAGCATTCATACAGAATATAATCTTCTAGCATGATAACAATAAAAAATACAAATGCAATAATCCACCAAATGTAGGAAAGCATTGTTACTGAATATATATTCTAATCTTTGATAAATAGAGAGCTGAAACCATTGATTACATGCAAGAATACAGGGGGAGGAGGTGCACAACTACATGTAGGGCGTGCAGACGCCGCCAAACTGCGCAACCTAAAAATCTTGAGAAAATGTAGTCATGAGCAAAACCAAAAGCAAGCTGCTGCAGCAGAAAGCACTACCATTAGTTCTCAGTCATGTTCAATTAGTTATGTTGTGCCTCTTAGTTCTGAATTGCTGCATTTTATGTTTTCTAACTTACTGTGATCAATCATAAGTTCATAACTGAGAAATGACCACTTTCCTGTGTTCTGATTTGGCTCTGCGCCATTGTACTGATATAGTGATATCGTTACATGCTCACTTTCTCCAGCTCCACTGATGTCCACCATGGAATGAAATTGAAAACGTATATGGCAACCCCAGGTACGTATTAGCTTTTGAGCACCAGCTAGGAAGAAAATACAAAGTACCTAGGTCAGTGTTTCTTGTATATCCTTGTCTATAATTTGAAAGATTATGTACTCTGCTACTTGGAAACATGTTACTGTCACAGCCCAGCCTATGATAGCTCGGTAGCTTAGTCGTTTTGGTTATGCACTGGGCCTGTCAGTGTGTTAGCCTTTTGTTCCTGGAATATGTGACTGGGAATGTAGACCTTAGTCTGGCCTTTTGGGGCATATGGAGGCGTGGCTTTAAGGAGTTGTACCTCAAGCGAGTAGAGAAGTGAATAGTGAGATGATGAACTCCTCTGTATCCCCAACTGCTACCTCTGTTCTCCCTTCCGATCTAATAATATAGATTGATTCTAGATCAACTGGTGTTTGGTGTCCTGCCATCATCATAAGATCGTAACAATTACTCAAGCAATTCTTTTGAGGTTCTCCAACTATTACTGGAAATGGCGTTTTCCATCTCAAAACACATTCCTTCACTGTATTTAAGTTTTTGCACATTTGCAGCAAGGGAACCTAAGAAGTATATGTATTCCCTATAAATGGTGGATAAACTTATACACCAACATGCTACAACATACCATTGTGTCAACTTCACAAAAGAATTGTTTGCTCCTTGAACCTATAAATGGACAGCCTAGGGATAATCTATATTTCTTTTGATAAAACCATACGCAAGGAAACTGAACTTCCATGCAAAAACTGAATAAAAGAATGATAGATAGTCTATACTAATTTATAATACCCTCAGAATCAAAAACATGTATAATATACTAATATCTTGTATAGACAAAACACTGCCATTAGTTCCATACTTCTAGTGCATGTTGTAGACATAGAGAAGTCAGTCGTTTACATTGCGGTATTTTAATGGCTGCTAAAAGAACAAACACCTTAAACTACAGAGGGCATAGACAGCAATGAACACCTAGTCACAGAGGCAACACTCACCAGCAAGCAAGCAGGGCACGCCCAACGCAACCGTCTTAACCCCTTCACTCACTTCTTCATCGTGTAGTTGAACTGCTTCCACCCCAGGCATCGTCCCTGAGGAGCTCGAAGCTCAGCTAGAAGAACGTATTCTTTGAGGTCACACCGGATGCACCAAAACACCGGATACAGTAGGCATAGGCTAGACCGCAGGCGTGCCCTACATGCACCATCCGATCATGAGGTTATCAGGCTGTTAGATAAAAAGTATTAGTTTGTAAGAGATACACTAATTGATATAAACTCAATATTCATCGATCTGAGTCTCCAACAAGTATGAAAAGGTAACTCTGAATTGCTAAAATATCTGAGTCTCCAACGCACGGGTACAATAATGAGAAATTAGTTCGCACCATGTGGCATCCCATTAATGCATAATCCAAGCTAAAGCTACCCGATTAGAGCTCAACTAATGCATAGGAAATTCTTCTAGTCTGTGACAAAGATGTTGCTCACAAAGATACTTGTCCTTCTAGAAATTTTCATGCTGATTTTTTTTATTGCCTTGCAAATAAAGATTGTGGGCGCCGTGTGAGGAGTGGGAGCACATCGGCGGCTGTGGCGTCCAAGCAATGTGTTGTACAGGTGGTGCAAATTAAGGAGCAAGCTAATGTACCAGCTTCCTTCTCCATGGACAAGTTGATAAGGGTGATATGCACCATCACGTCAGCCACCAGATCGTCACCGGCCCCTTCTCTTACTATGGCCACCATGAGTCTGCTCATTCACCGCTAGTGTGCAGCTTCTGGCGAGGAGGAGAAAAAGATAAAGAAGAGCCAAAGGCATAATGTTGGGTCTTCGTATTGATAGGACCAACCGATAGGATTTGCCCGTGTGTTGCTACGGGTGACAATGCAAGTAAATGAAACAAACAATTATGTTTTACCAATTGCATCGACCAATCAGTTAATTCGACAGCCATGGTATTGGGTGGAGTATTGTTTCTTCACTGATATATAATATTTAAAGTGTATAATTTGATATTGTGAAGTACCCTACACATGTACTAACTCGAAGAATAGCAAGAAGAGAATATTTATCTGGCTTAACAAATCATAATATAGCACTGTGAAGAGAGGTATACAAAATATAAGATTGGTCAAAACAGTAACCACTTAGCTGAGAGTTGCAAAGCCCAAAACGCTACACTCACGGAGCCATACTCACTAACTGAGGAGCAAATAATATGCTTCCCCGTGAAAAACTAATCCGCCCTTGTCTTCCTCCGGTGACCATGGTATGCCTGAGATGGGAAGCCCTTAATGAGGAGGCGATGTCACGAGAGCCGACAGTCTGGGCGCCGCCCTCCAATGCCCATCACAGTTCAGATGAACACTCATTGCAGCAACCTGGATCCAAAGAAGAGTGCGGTCTTCATCTTATTCGCGTGGAGAGGGCCACGGTCGGCGTAGCACCAATGGAGACTGTGGGGAGGCGGCGCGTCGAGCGGAGGATCAAGGAGGAGGCGCGCGGCAGCGCGGAGGCCGAGCAGGGCGCGTGGTGGTGGTTGGAGATCGGGCTAGATCGGCGGCGAAGGGATCGGCAGCGGCTCCTCTAGGGGATCGTACCGACGAGATTGGCGGCGGCGAAGGGATCGGCGGCGGCTCCCCAAGGGGATCGTAGCGATGAGATCGGCGGCGGTGAAGGGATCGGTGGCGGGAAAGGGATCGGCGGCGGGGAACGGAGGTAGCACAGGGATGGAGTGCGAGGGCGGTTGGCGTGCTTCTCGCTCGAGGGCACCCCGCAGGCCTCGCTCGTGGTTTTTTTCCGTTGGTTTTTTTTCGTAGGTTTATTTTCATAGGTCGCTACCTGGAGGCTGGAGGCATCGCTACCTCTACGGGAGGAATCGTTTTTTTTGGTTCGGCGCTGGAACCAGGGCGGGATCGCTGATACATGGGAGATGAGAATGAGGACGAAAAAAAATCGGATTTGGTGGAACGAAATTTAACCGTGGAGACTATACCAACTGAAAGATTAGGAGTAGAGATGTCTCTTGTAAATATCTCGCCTTCCTCTAAAAAAGAACTTGTAAATATCTCGCTTGAATATGTTTTTTCTAACCTAGCCGCCGCCACAAGCCAGGAGACTAGGGAGGCGATCTTCTTCCACCGATCTCAACCGGCCGGGGCGCTGGCCCTCTCCCTCTAGCTACTGCTCCGGCTGTAGGAGGGAGGGGGGACCCCATTCCTCCGCTTTGTAGTTAGAGTTTGGATTAGTAGGTCGTGGTGCATCGTTGGGGCGGTGGGAGCGTGTTGGGAAACGTAGCATGTAATTTCAAAAAAAAATCTACGCTCACGCAAGATCTATCTAGGAGATGCATACCAACAAGGGGGAGAGTGTGTCTACATACCCTCGTAGACCGTAAGCGGAAGCATTTGACAACGCGGTTGATGTAGTCGAACTTCTTCTAGCTCCGACCGATCAAGTACCGAACGTACGACACCTCCGAGTTCTGCACACGGTTAGCTCGATGATGTCCCTCGTCCTCTTGATCTAGCAAGATGTTGAGGAAGTAGATAAGTTCCGTCATCACGACGGTGTGGTGACGGTGATGGTGAAGTGATCCGCCCAGGGCTTCGCCTAAGCACTACGAAGATATGACCGGAGGCGTAAACTGTAGAGGGAGGGCGCCGCACACGGCTAACAATTGATGTTATGTGTGCTAGGCGCCCCTCCTCATATATATATATATATATATATATATATATATATATATATATATATATATATATATATATATATATATATATATATAGAGAGAGAGAGAGAGAGAGAGAGAGAGAGAGAGAGAGAGAGGGGAGTGAGGGCAAGTGGTGCCGAATCCCACTTGGGCTCCTGCCTTGGTGAAGGAGTCCTGGACTAAGGGGTCCTCGGGCGTCCGGCCTGTTGGACATGGGCCAGACTAATGGGTTGTGAAGATACAAGACCGAAGACTCTCTCCAGTGTCCGGATGGGACTCTCCTTGGCGTGGAAGGCAAGCTTGGGGACTAGATATGAAGATTCCTTTGCTCTGTAACCGATTTTGTACAACCCTAGCCCCCCTCCGGTGTCTATATAAACCGAAGGGCTTAGTCCGGAAAGATATATAGTCATACAGGCTAGACTTCTAGGGTTTAGCCATTACGATCTCGTGGTAGATCAACTCTTGTAATACTCATATTCATCAAGATCAATCAAGCAGGAAGTAGGGTATTACCTCCGTAGAGAGGGCCCGAACCTGGGTAAACATTGTGTCCCCCGTCTCTTGTCACCATCGACCTTAGACGCACAGTTTGGGACCCCTACCCGAGATCCGCCGGTTTTGACACCGACATTGGTGCTTTCATTGAGAGTTCCACTGTGCCATCCCCAAAAGGTTTGATGGCTCCTTCAATCATCAACGACGATGCTGTCCAAGGGGAAACCTTCCTCCCCAGACAGATCTTCGTGTTCGGCGGCTTCGCGCTACGGGCCAACTCGCTTGGCCATCTGGAGCAGATCGATAGCTATGCCCCTGGCCATCAGGCCAGATTTGGGAGTTTGAACTACGTCGCGGATATCCGTGGAGACTTGATCTTCGACGGCTTCGAGACCACGGCAGCCACTCCCTGTCCCTACGATGAACATGACTTAAATCTGTCATCGAACCACGCTCAGGAAATTGCACCTGTAACTACTCTGGCCGTAGATCCGGAGCAGATCGCGCCATCCGAGGTCGGGAAGCTCAACCCTGCCACGGAAGCCGCAGACTCCGCGGCGTTGGAACCGCACACAGACTTAACCTTGGGTGATATCTGTGTCTCCGGAACCTCAGACTCATTTCCGGCCATAAGTTCCAAACCATGCGTGTCCGCGCACGTCGAGTTGGATCAATCATCGATCATCGAATTCAGCGCCGTGATACGTCTCCTACGTATCTATAATTTTTGATTGTTCCATGCTAGTATTATATATTCTGTTTTGGATGTTTAATGACCTTTATTATTCACTTTTATATTATTTTTGGAACTAACCTATTAACCAGAGGCCCAGCCCAAATTGCTGTTTTTTTGCCTATTTCAATGTTTCGAAGGAAAGGAATATCAAACGGAGTCCAAACGGAATGAAACCTTCGGGAACGTGATTTTCTGAACAAACGTGATCCAGAGGACTTGGAGTGGACGTCAAGCAATCAACGAGGAGGCCACGAGGCAGGGGGCGCGCCTACCCTCCTGGGCGCGCCCTCCACCCTCGTCGGCCCCTCGTAGCTCCACTGACCTACTTCTTCCTCCTATATATACCTACGTACCATGGAAACATCAGATACGGAGCCAAAACCCTAATTCCACCGCCGCAACCTTCTGTACTTGTGAGATCCCATCTTGGGGCCTTTTCCGGCGCTCCGCCTGAGGGGGCATCGATCACGGAGGGCTTCTACATCAACACCATAGCCTCTCCGATGATGTGTGAGTAGTTTACCTCAGACCTTCAGGTCCATAGTTATTAGCTATATGGCTTCTTCTCTCTTTTTGGATCTCAATACAAAGTTCTCCTCGATTCTCTTGGAGATCTATTTGATGTAATCTTCTTTTGCGGTGTGTTTGTCGAGATCCGGTGAATTGTGGGTTTATGATCAAGATTATCTACGAACAATATTTGAATCTCCTCTGAATTCTTTTATGTATGATTGGTTATCTTTGCAAGTCTCTTCAAATTATCAGTTTGGTTTGGCCTACTAGATTGATCTTTCTTGCAATGGGATAAGTGCTTAGCTTTGGGTTCAATCTTGCGGTGCTCGATCCCAGTGACAGTAGGGGAAACGACAAGTATTGTATTGTTGCCATCGAGGATAAAAAGATGGGGTTTATATCATATTGCATGAGTTTATCCCTCTACATCATGTCATCTTGCTTAAAGCGTTACTCTGTTCTTATGAACTTAATACTCTAGATGCATGTTGGATAGCGGTCGATGTGTGGAGTAATAGTAGTAGATGCAGGCAGGAGTCGGTCTACTTGTCACGGACGTGATGCCTATATACATGATCATACCTAGATATTCTCATAACTATGCTCAATTCTATCAATTGCTCGACAATAATTTTTTCACCCACCGTAATACTTATGCTCTTGAGAGAAGCCACTAGTGAAACCTATGGACCCTGGGTCTATTTTCCATCATATTAATCTCCCATCAACTAGCTATTTCTGGCACCGTTTATTTTGCATTCTTTACTTTCAGTCTATATCATAAAAATACCAAAAATATATCTTATCATCTCTATCAGATCTCACTTTTGCAAGTGGCCGTGAAGGGATTGACAACCCCTTTATCGCGTTGGTTGCAAGATTCTTATTTGTTTGTGTAGGTGTGTGGGACTTGTGTGTGGTCTCCTACTGGATTGATACCTTGGTTCTCAAAAACTGAGGGAAATACTTACGCTACTTTACTGCATCACCCTTTCCTCTTCAAGGGAAAACCAACGCAGTTGCTCAAGAGGTAGCAAGAAGATTTCTGGCGCCGTTGCCGGGGAGTCTACGCACAAGTCAAGACATACCAAGTACCCATCACAAACTCTTATCCCTCGCATTACATTATTTGCCATTTGCCTCTCGTTTTCCTCTCCCCCATTTAACCCTTGCCGTTTTATTCGCCCTCTCTTTCCGTCCGCCTCTTTTTCGCTTGGTTCTTGTTTGCTCGTGTATCGGATTGCTTGCTTGTCATGATGGCTCAAGACAACACTAAATTGTGTGACTTTGCCAATACCAACAATAATGATTTTCTTAGCACTCCGATTTCTCCTCTTACCGAAGCTGAATCTTGTGAAATTAATGTTGCTTTGCTGAATCTTGTCATGAAAGATCAATTCGCCGGCCTTCCTAGTGAAGATGCCGCTACCCATTTAAATAGCTTTGTTGATTTGTGTGATATGCAAAAGAAGAAAGATGTAGATAATGATATTGTTAAATTAAAGCTATTTCCGTTTTCTCTTAGAGATCGTTCTAAACTTGGTTTTAGTCTTTGCCTAAAAATAGTATTGATTCTTGGAATAAGTACAAAGATGTTTTTATCTCTAAGTATTTTCCTCCCGCTAAGATCATCTCTCTTAGAAACGATATTATGAATTTTAAGCAACTTGATCATGAACATGTTGCACAAGCTTGGGAGAGGATGAAATTAATGATACGTAATTGCCCTACTCATGGCTTGAATTTGTGGATGATTATACAAAAAAATTATGCCGGATTGAATTTTGCTTCTAGAAATCTTTTAGATTCGGCTGCGGGAGGCACTTTTACGGAAATCACTTTAGGAGAAGCTACAAAACTCCTAGATAATATTATGGTTAATTATTCTCAATGGCACACTGAAAGATCTACTAGTAAAAAGGTGCATGCGATAGAAGAAATTAATGTTTTGAGTGGAAAGATGGATGAACTTATGAAATTGTTTGCTAATAAGAGTGTTTCTTATGATCCTAATGATATGCCTTTGTCTACTTTGATTGAGAATAATAATGAATCTATAGATGTGAATTTTGTTGGTAGGAACAATTTTGGTAACAATGCGTATAGAGGAAACTTTAATCCTAGGCCGTTCCCTAGTAATTCCTCTAATAATTATGGTAATTCCTACAACAACTATTATGGAAATTTTAATAAGATGCCCTGTCAGTGTCAAAACCGGCGGATCTCGTGTAGGGGGTCCCGAACTGAGCGTCTAAGGCGGATGGTAACAGGAGGCAGGGGACACGATGTTTACCCAGGTTCGGGTCCTCCCGATGGAGGTAATACCCTACTTCCTGCTTGATTGATCTTGATGATATGAGTATTACAAGAGTTGATCTACCACGAGATTGTAGAGGCTAAACCCTAGAAGCTAGCCTATGGTATGATTGTTCTTGTCCTACGGACTAAACCCTCCGGTTTATATAGACACCAGAGGAGGCTAGGGTTACACAGAGTCGGTTACAAGGGAGGAGATCCACATATCCGTATTGCCAGGCTTGCCTTCCACGCTAAGGAGAGTCCCATCCGGACACGAGATGAAGTCTTCAATCTTGTATCTTCATAGTCCAACAGTCCGGCCAAAGGATATAGTCCGGCTGTCCGGATACCCCTAATCCAGACTCCTCAAGGTAGCCCTCAACCAGGCTTCAATGACGATGAGTCCGGCGCGCAGTTTGTCTTCGGCATTGCAAGGCGGGTTCCTCCTCCGAACACTCCATAGAAGATTTTGAACACATGGATAGTGTCCGTCTCTGCAAAACAAGTTCCACATACCACCGCAGAGAGAATAATATATACACAAATCTAATCTGCTGACGACCCTTCATAGAGTGACATCATGCCATGGCCTGTTCTTTACATGAACCGTTTTTCCCAATCAGCCTGCCACCACATGCTTCGCGAGGCGATTTTATTGGCACATCTTGTCGGAGCAGAGATCGTGCCCCCCTTATTGCGGGGTTCTCATCAACATGGACGTGGGTAACCCAACTGTGACCGTTGGTATGATTCCCCAATTGTAGGCAAGTCCCAAACGGTCACGAGGAGGACGCTTGGTATTCACCCTCTTTATAAAGAGACCAAGGCCTATCCTTTTTTCTTCTCGAACTCAATCGAATCCTCCCCCCCGCCTCGAGTTCCAACACCCGAGGCTTAGGTCAGGCGCTTCGGACCTTCAACCATGTCTGAATCCAACCTTCAAGGTCGGTGGATGCCTTCCTCTGTCATAGAGGAAGACGTCAAGAAGCTAAGAGAGGCCAGGTTTCTGACCGGCGAGATCTCGCACAGGCTGCCTGCTCAAGGGTAGGTCATTCCCACTCCCGAACCCGGCGAGAGCGTTGTATTCATCTCTCACTTCCTCCGAGGGCTAGGCCTCGCTTTAGATCCTTTTGTCAGGGGGCTCATGTACTATTATGGGCTGGATTTCCATGACCTGGCCCCGGATTCAGTCCTTCACATCTCATCGTTCATCGTTGTATGTGAGGCCTTCCTCCGCATTACCCCTCACTTCGGCCTGTGGCTCAGACTTTCAATGTGGAGCCGAAGATGATTGAGGGGCGACACGCAGAGTGCGGAGGTGCCGTAATAAGCAAAAGTGTCGATACCCCATGGCCAGAGGGTTCCTTCTAGGAGGTGTCCAGCTTATGGCAACGGGAGTGGTTTTATATCACAGCTCCCCGGGGCACCAAGTGGGTGGCCGCCCCTGCTTTTCGCTCAGGCCCCCCGCCACGACTGACATCATGGATCAACAAGGGTCTAGACTGGGGGCCAGTAAAGGATGTGCCGCCATTGCAGAGCCGCATCCGAGATCTCCTCGAGAGAGATGTCAGTCTGGCCACGGTAATGCAAGTCATGTTAATTCGTCGAGTCCTGCCCTGCAAATGTCGTCCCCTCCGCATGTGGGAGTTCAACCTGGAGGGACCGCGAGCTATTCAGCACTTCCTCGGCATGACGCTCGAAGAGATGTATCAATTGTTCTTCGGACCACAAATAACGTGTCCGGACACCACCGAGGATGTGGGTCTGAGCTGCAATCGTCCAGATACCCAAGTAAGTAGTCCCGTAGCCGAACACACTGTCTTTTTATTTATCACAACATCATTCTGAAAAGTCGCTCTTTGACCAGGACTGGGTAACAAAGGCGAAGATGATCAGTGTCCGGCCCCCCTCCCGAGGTCTCACGGATCTGTACTAGCCAGATCTTGGAGCTTGCGCCTTATCAAGCGCCCTCAGGGGAAGATAAAGGGGGAATAAAGAGGCTGAAAGCGGGCCTCGCTCACTGTTCATCCAATCCGGGGGAATTAGCGCCTCCGCGAAGGAGGATAGCCGGGGAGAATAATCTGAAATTCCCTCTCCCCAAGGAAGGAAGGGGACCGCCTCTGAAGACCCGGAAATAGTGGTTTCCAAACGGGGGAAGAAATCTTCACCAGAGGGTCCTGCCCCGGGGGGTACCCTTGCCACACAGTGCCCGCAAGGGGATCAGCCCTCCACCGAGCTGTAAGTAAAAGGGTGCTTAATAGTAAAAATATCCTGCTTCACTTCTGAGGAAAATAATCGAAGCATTTATCTTGTAGTTCGGATCGTAGCCCTTCTCGACAGAGTTCGTCTTCGGGGGATCTTCTTCCGGAGATGATGGAGAGCGAAACACCTCCCCATGCCACCCCGCCTCATGAGGCGGGCGACCCTGAAGTGCCGTCGTGGAGGGTTTATCTTGATTCGGCAAGGCCAGAGGGTAATCCTTCGGCCATCCAAAGTCCTCAGTATTCGGCTCCTAAAGAGAGCAACCGAAAGAGTCCGGCACCGTCCGGTGTGCGATCGGGCGCACTGAAGGATCTGCTAGAGCAAGCGGCCATCTCAGAAGCGCATCGTACGCTAATGGGTACGGTGATTGAGAGGATTTCATCCGCCGAAAGCGGGTTGCATGAAGCTTTTATGAGTCTGCTGAAAGGCTTTCAGGTACGTGAAATAGTGTATGTTTTTTACGGTACCGCACACGCTAGGTGTGCCCTGTGCAGATAGTAGCCCCTGAGACTCTGGTTGCTGTCGAGAACGGCGACAAACCGAGGATCATAGTCCCAGGTAATAATCAGGCCACCTTCATATGCAGGTGGCACGAGGTCCGGTGGCTAGCCGGACTGGTGAGTTTGCCGAGCTAAAGCGGCAACTTGATGTGGTGGATGCCGACATCATGCTTGTGAACAAACGGCTCGACGAGGCACATGGTATGTGATTTCTCCTGTGATCAACACATGGTAAGAGGAGCATGATGCTAGTATCTTTAATATGTTTGTGACTGCAGATGGAGCTGCTGCCGTGGAGACCCTTCGGGCGGAACTTGCCCGAGCCAAGGAACAAGCCAGAAAAAGTGATGCGGCCGCTCGAAAGGCGCCCAAAGAGCTGAGAGCCGAACAGGCTGCGCATTGCCGAAGCAAGGATGAAATAGCCAAGATGGCTGCGGAATTGAAGGAAGCCGCCGACCGTTACGAGCTTCTTGAAGGTGAAAGTCGAGCGAAGGTAACGGACCTGGAGAAGGCCACGGTGGCTGCCAAGGACGCCCGCTCTACAATCAGAGCGATGAAGGAGGAGCTGCGCCAAGCCGGGGATATCGCGTCTGGGAAGCCCTTTATGCTGCGGATGAAGTTCAGAGATCCTACATGCGCTCCTCTTGATCGGCTATGGAGTTCTGCAGACGCGTATCTGGATCTGGCAGCAAGTGCTGCTGACGCAGCCGAATACTTCAAAGATCAAAAAGATCGTGAAGTGGAAAAGCTGTTTTGGTCACAATTCAATGCTCCAGCGCGTCCGCTTCAGTTGAATGAGAGAATGGCCGAGTGGGCCGAGCTCCATAGGTTGTCTTGGCTTGCCATGAGGTCTGTTGTGGATCATCTGTGGCCGGAAGGGCCAAGGCCGAACATTTATTTTAGTTTGGTGCAGCAATTCCTTGGTACTGTGCCGCGCATTGATGCAATGAAGAGGTCGGCGTGCATAGAGGGTGCGCGGATGGCACTTGCCCGTGTCAAGACATACTGGGCAGAGATGAAGGCCACCGCTATTGCAACCCATGGTTCGGCCGTGGGCCGAATAGCTGTCGAGCACTACTTTGAAGAAGTCCTTGAAGGCGCTCATTTAATAGAGGCTCAGTGCTCTAAGAATATTATGTTCTAATAACATGTATTCCCATTGTGAAAACAATGTTTTATTGAGTTATAAAGGTTGTTTTTATACTTTTGCCTGAAAGTATTATGATGCCTCATGTGCGGTCGTTTATGTATATATGTATATAACCTGAAAGTTTGCAGTCGTCGGCTTCAGCCCCCACGCATATAATGCGGGGGTGTTCGCAGAAGACGCGTGTTCACACTTTATCCAACGTCTTGGTCCATTAAGGAGGTGATAGCGCAGCGAACTAGGCAATCGGACTATAGTGCTTTAACACTTTCACTTAGCCATAGGAGTTTGACGGTGGGGCCAGGGGCGGAGCCAGGATTTGAATATGAGGGGGGCGAAATACTATTTGACGTAAAAGATTGTATATCACCGTATGTTAACTCTCAATGATAGCGTCGATGTTAAAGCATAAAATTATGGTTCGTAACTACACAAAAAAAGATAATTCTCAACAAACTGTTGGAACTTGAAGTTGAAGCAATTGGTTTAAAGAAGTATTTACCCCATCAGTTGTTGTTGTCTTTCACTTCAACTTTAACTACTATAAAAAAGATGCGTAATTACTAAAATAATTTACTATTTTGTATGAAGCATTAATTAAGTACATAAAGTTCGTAAGTTATAAAAAAAATATTACTATCGTTCCAAAATAATTCGATTTTAGGTTGATCCTAAGTCAGACTTCTTCAAATTTGTGGAGAACTTTACCAATGTCTGAACACGAAATTAGTTTTGTTAGAACCTTTGAAAAAATTATTCATGCTATGTACTTTTTATGTAGATCTTATTATATTTTATATAAATTTGATCAAATGTAAATTACTCAACAAACATATTTTATTTGAAACGGTGGGATGTAGTATGTAGTGTACCTGCATCTGTTCTGCTCACCGGCGTCTACCCATATTTGATCCGCCTGCGTCTAGCCCTCCCCGCACGTCGACAGCAGACTGTAGATCAATGGACGGTGTTGTTGCCGTGGTGATTAGCGGCCAGCGGCAATGCGAACGCCCTAGCCCCTAGCAGGACACGCTGATGACAAGCGGCGGCAATGGCGGCAAACGCCCTAGCAGATGTGCAGCACACACGTATGTCCGCACATATCAATCGATCGATCTGATTGATTGATATGAATGGATTAGACGCTGGCCCGTGGCAAAATAATAGCCAGCCACAACCACCGTACATGGGTTATTGGGTTATATGAGCTTCTCTACTTCGGTGATGTTTCGGGTAATTGCTAACATATGGGCTGGGCTAATTATGTAATTAGTTCCGGCCATTAGGGCATATACAGTACATACAGTACATACTACCTACACGAATTGTTGAGGGGGGCGAGCGATTGGCAGGGGTCTGACCCCTGCTCGCCCCTCCCTGTCTCCGCCCCTGGGTGGGGCTACTATATAGCCCCTGGTGGCTCCGTGCTCGTCCGAATACGGGCGCCAGACATGCTGGCCGAAACGACCGCCGTTAATGCGGAGGAATCCGAAGATTCCGCTAAGTCATCGAGTGGTTGAACAGTCTCGCTTTATCATGACATCGGTTTTGGCTTTCATCGAGGTGCTCGTCCGGATGAACCAGGGCACAATCACAATAGTTCTCCTGGTGCCACCTTAGCCGATAGAGCAGAACATAAGGTAGCAAAACACAGGAGCCGGGCAAAGCCAACATTTGACCAAAGACATGATTCGGAGCTGATGCATATAAGGCCAAACTCGCGACGCCGAACACTCCCTAAGGTATTCGGTCTTTATAACATATGTCGGGCTGAACAATGCCCTTGATAATGAACCCCGAGTGTCCAGGTACGTGCAATATTCTGACGTGGCCAAGTGCCTAATAACGTCAGCATCCTTCCCGATTGTACCGAGAATCCGGAGGATGTGAACAACAAGAGACAGTAAGAAAGGTTTACGCAGAATCTAAAAAGAAACCTTTGACCGGGTCCCTGCTGCATGTCTGCGCCTGTGTCTCCGTTGTGCCGTATCCTTGACGGGTGTAGCACGATTGTCATCTGTAAAAGAGAGGAACTTAGTTGAAGGTTGTCGTGCAAAAAATTGGTTATTCTAAATAAACTACTTAAAATTTAAGATAAGTAAGGTTGAGCCGAACTAGCCCTGTTTACACGCGGGAAGCCCCTGGTACCGTCTATAAGGGTATATTATCAAACCAATCTCAAGTATATCTAATGATGCACCGGACTCGTCTAACCGTGTATGTGGTCTTAACGACCGGTCATTTGTTCTGGTTGGTGAGGCCGTCTAGTGTTCGGTTGTTAAAGCAGCCGCACGTTCTTCCACATGTAAGGAACTCTCAATATTTCCATTAACTGTGATGGTGCCGCGCGGGCCCGACATCTTAAGCTTAAGAGAAGCGTAATACGGTATAGCGTTGAAACGAGCGAAAGCTGTTCATCCGAGTAGTGCTTGATAGCCGCTTCGGAATGGAGCGATGTCGAAGTGTAACTTTTCACTTCGGTAGTTGTCGGGTGAACCGAATACAACTTCTAGTATTAGAGAGCTCGTGGAGCGGGCCTCTGGGCCTGGTATTACTCCCTTGAAGGTAGTATTACTGTGGCTGGTCTTTGTCGGGTCTATCCCCATTTTGCGGACTGTATCCTGATATATCAGGTTTAGACCACTGCCGCCGTCCATGAGGACTCTTGTGAGATGGTATCCATTTATTATTGGGTCTAACACCAAGGCAGCCAATCCTTCGTGCGGATACTTGTCGGGTGATCCTGCGATCAAAAGTGATCGGGCAGGCCAGCCGAGGTTGAACTTAGTGGTGACGGGCTCTAGGGCGTGTGTGTCTCGGAGTGCAGGTTTGCTTCTCCTCTTCGTCACATGTACCACGTTCTCGTTTTAACCTCTGGCGGAATTTTTTCTCCCCCGATTGCTTTGTTTGGCGAGGCTCGTCCTCGCCTTCACTTGGTGTCTCCTCCCTTGTGTTCGGCGTTTAGCTTATCGGCTCGCTTGAAAACCCAGATTCTCTGTGGGTGTGATTTGCAGGTTTTTCGAGGGTGCCATGAATCTGACATAGTTTGTCAAGAATCTTGTTTAGGCCGGACAATCCATCTCTGCCGCCTTTAGAAGGCTTCTTCCTTTGACCTGGTCGAGAGCCCCTGAATCCGGCGTTTACCACCGTATTGTCTGGGTTGTCTTCTGTATTTCGATGCTTGCTTTTACTGCTCGTGGTTTTCCATTGCCATCCCTGACTTCGGATGTGCTTGGGTCGCTGGTGCTACTGCGGGCTAACCAGCTATCCTCGCTCGCGCAAAAGCGGGTCATGAGGCTTGTTAAGGCTGCCATTGTTCTCGGTTTTTCTTGGCCAAGGTGTCTGGCGAGCCATTCGTCTCGGACGCTGTGTTTGAAAGCTGCTAAGGCTTCGGCGTCCGGGCAGTCGATGATTTGGTTCTTCTTAGTGAGGAACCTGTTCCAAAGTTTTCGGGCTGACTCTCCGGGCTGTTGAACTATATGACTTAAATCGTCGGCATCCGGAGGTCGGACATAAGTCCCTTGAAAATTAGCCCGGAAAGCATCCTCAAGCTCCTCCCAACTTCCAATTGAGTTTTCGGGAGGCTTTTCAGCCAGTCTTGAGCTAGTCCTTTGAGCTTGAGGGCAAGTACTTGACGGCGCCGAGATCGTCTCCATGAGCCATATGAATATGGAGGATAAAGTCCTCAATCCGCACCCCTGTGGTCTGTGGTCCCATCGTCGCGCTCTATGTTCACCGGTTTGAATCCTTCCGAAATTGTGGTCCAAAGACCTCATCGGTGAAACATAGGGGGTGTGCGGCACCGCTGTATTTAGATGTACCATGGCGTTCGGACGGTTGTGGTATTCGGTGTTGATTTTTTTCCGTAGCGCGCTTCCTAGATCCATAGATGGATCTTGTCATACTGGATTTTTGGCGCAAGTCCTCACATAGATCGTGTGTTGACTTATGTGTGGCCTTGTTAGCCGCTCTATCTCGGCCACGAGGTAGTTGATGTGTGGGCTCTGAGGCCTCGTCGTCGAATTCGGGCAATAGCTTGCGCTTTGGATAGCTCTTCGTGTGGTAACTAACACCATACTTTTCTTCGTTGTCAAGCACTTTGTTCCATCTACTGTTGAGCGTATTTTGCACGGCCTTAAGCCTTTGCTTCTGCTCCTTTAGGCTCCTCGCTGTGGCAATAAGCCTTCTGCGGAGGTTCTCTTGTTCCAAGTGCCTTTCCGGATGATGTGTGCATCTTCGTCCGGACTGTTTTCCTCCTCAGAGGGAGGTTGGTGGGTTTTATCCTCGACGTCGTCGTGTTCGGATATCCGATCAGTACTATGTTCGCCGTTTGCGCCTTCGTCGCGCTCTTCCGCTGGGTCAGTGTGGTCGTCGTTTCCTTTGGAGTCGACCGAGGTGTTGTTTTCTCTTTCGTTGTTATCGCTGTTTTTGCCGAGGCGGGGTTTAGCGCGGCGCCTACGTCGATGCTTTGTTTGCTTCTCGATGGAGCTGTTCTTCATTGCTTCTTTCCTTTCCTCGTCATTGTTTTCTTTGGGTGTATCCACCATGTATATGACATGTGATGAAGTGGAGGTCCAGCGCCTACGTAAGCGGTGGTTCTGTTCGCCTCTGCATCGTCGTCCATACCATCGATGTCTTGGTCAAGTCGAGCATGTCAGTTAAATCATCGACAGTGGCTACTAAGTGGGTGGTGGGTGGGCAGCGAATTTCTTCGCCGTCCGCATCCCATTCTAGCCGGACATAGTTCGGCCAAGATTCTCCTGACAAGGAGAGAGACTTTAACGAATTTAGCACATCGCTGAAGGGTGAGTGCTGAAAGATATCCGCGGAGGTAAACTCCATGATCGGTGCCCAATCGGATTTGACAGGCACAGACGTAGGCGGTTCGGAGCCCGTGGCCGGGGACGAATCCAATGGTTCGGCAGCACAGCTCTCGCGAGGGGTAAAGTCAGTATTCGGCTCTATCGCCGCTGAGAGTGCGGCCTCCAAGGTGGGGTCTATCCACCCGTCCTCAGATGGCGCAATTTGCTCCGGATCAAGGGCCGGAGTAGTTGCAGGTGCGATCTCCCGAATACTGCCCGACGGCAGAGCTAAATCATGTTCGTCGTGATTGCGCGACGCACCTGACATGGGCTCGAACCTGTCGAAGATCAAGTCTCCGCGGATGTAGGTAGTGTAATTCAAGTTTCCGAACCTGACCTGGTGGCCAGGGGGGTAGCTCGATCTGCTCCAGATGGCCAAGCGAATTGGCCCGTAGTGTGAAGCCGCCGAATACAAAGATCTGTCCGGGGAGGAAGGCCTCACCCTGGACCGCATTTGTTACCGATGATCTAAGGAGCCATCAAGCCTTACGGTGACGGCACATTGGAACTCTCAATGAAAGCACCAATGTTGGTGGCAAAACCGGCGGATGTCGGGTAGGGAGTCCCGAACTGTGCGTCTAAGGTGGATGGTAACAGGAGGCAGGGGACACGATGTTTACCCAGGTCTGGGCCCTCTCGATGGAGGTAATACCCTACTTCCTGCTTGATTGATCTTGATGATATGAGTATTACAAGAGTTGATCTACCACGAGATCGTAGAGGCTAAACCCTAGAAGCTAGCCTATGGTATGATTGTTCTTGTCCTACGGACTAAACCCTCCGGTTTATATAGACACCGAGGGGGTAGGGTTACACAGAGTCGGTTACAAGGAAGGAGATCCACATATCCGTATTGCCAAGCTTGCCTTCCACGCCAAGGAGAGTCCCATCCGGACACGAGACGAAGTCCTCAATCTTGTATCTTCATAGTCTAACAGTCCGGCCAAAGGATATAGTCCGGCTGTCCGAATACCCCCTAATCCAGGACTCCCTCATGCCCTCTGAATTTGAGACTAGTGTAAAGAGTTTATGAATTCACAAAAGAATTTAAATACTTTGCCTGAAGAAAAATTGCTTAAGGTTGACGAATTGGCTAGGAACGTGGATAACATTTCTCTTGATGTTGATTCTTTGAAACTTAGATCTATTCCACCTAAGCATGATATCAATGAGTCACTCAAAGCCATGAGAATTTCCATTGATGAGTGCAAAGAAAGAACCGCTAGGATGCGTGCTAAGAAAGATTGCTTTGTGAATGCGTGTTCTTCTAGTTTTTATGAGAATTGTAACATCCCAAAATTCTAAATTTTGGAATGTTATAAACAAATAGATAGATTTGATTGATTGCTTGATTGATTGAC
This sequence comes from Aegilops longissima, assembly GCA_021605205.1. Classification (NCBI taxonomy): domain Eukaryota; kingdom Viridiplantae; phylum Streptophyta; class Magnoliopsida; order Poales; family Poaceae; genus Aegilops; species Aegilops longissima. The sequence goes on from CM038679.1 coordinate 462,736,845, forward strand.
TGAAAGTGAGTGAATTCGAAACTTTTTGAAAGTTAGATGAGAGGGAATAAAAGGACTTTCCCAAACTTTCATTTTTCTTTTATGATCTTCGGGAATTCAAATTCTTTTCATCACAAAACCCTGGAGAGAAGATGACATGACTTCTTCCATTTATTTAAATGACAAGGGGTGTTGAAAATATTTGAATTTCATTTGGAAAATATTTTCCAATTCTGAAACTTTATGCAACTCAATGATTTTCACGAGAGAAGATAAAATGACTTCTTCAAAACATATGAAATATGAGTTGGGAGTTTCAAAGAATTAAATTCAAAGTTCCTTTGAATTATTTTCAATTGGAGTTATTTGAGTTTTATTCAAATTATTTTTCTCTAAAAATAAAATATATGGAAAATAGGGTAACATGATTCCCTACATCAGAAAATTGGAGAGAAATTAATTTGAAATTGCTTTGGTATTTTTAAAATGATTTTCAAGGATTTTATTAGGGCAGTAGCACTGTTTGTTTTATTTGAATTTTTATGTATTTTATTTGAAGCTAGAATAAAGTTCATCATGTAGGAAATCTTTTTCTGAAAATTTTGATATATTATATGCCTATATAATATATTTATTTATTTGGTTTTATTATTTTTATTTGTCTCTGTTAAAAAAAATTAAAAAAAAAAAGGAGCGCAGCGCCTTGGGCCAAAGGCCCAACCCGCCTAGGAGCCACCGGCCGGCCACGAGGCCACAACTCCCGCACACGCACCAAGCCAGGGAGCCGCTCCTTTTCCCAAGTCCTAGTAGGACTCCTTTCCTACTTCGTTTATTCCGTATCTATTCCTAGATCTATTCCTCTTATTTCCTAATCCTAATCTATTTCTTGCCCCTACCCCAAACAAACCTCTCCCTCCCAATATAAATACCCAAGCACCCCCTCCAACACATCAAATCAACTCTCCTCTCCTCTCCTCTCCTCTCCTCCACAAAGAAGAAGCAGAAGAAGCACCACCACCGCCGCCCACATAGCCGCCGCCGCCATAGCCAGCCAGCCCTTCCCTCGCCTCCACTCACCAGCCGCCCGCCGCCACCAGCCAGCCGCCGCCGCCACTTGCCGCCGCCGCCGCCCCGCCGCCGCCGCCAGAGCCCCTCGCCTCTTGAGGTACTAGCCCCGCCGGCCACGCTTTTTAGATCGGTTTTCTAGATCGGTTTCCGCCTGTTTTCTAGATCGGTTTTCACTTGGTTTTCTTTCCAAACCCTAGATCGGTTTTCTCGCGGTTTTCTTTCCGGTTTTGTTTAGCGGCGTTAAACTCGATAGATTTTTCTTTTATTTTAATTTCCGTCATGGACCTATCCGTAGTCCCTAATCTTCAAACGGCTATAACTTTTTACTCGTAAGTCGGAATCCAACGAAACCAACGCCCACTTCTTCGTTATGATCTCCTCTATCCAGTAATACAACTCAAACATGTTTTTGAAAGTTTTAAAATTTGAATTCAAACAGATTTGTATTTGAACTTCGCTTGATCATAACTTGAGTTTCAGAATCTCGATTTAGTTGATTCTTTTTGCAAATCGAAGCTCTTGACCTAAACTTTCTGATAAGGCCAAATTCACATAATTTTGGTACTGTTAGAAATTGTTTTATGCTGCAAGAGTTATTTGATTTGGTTTTGACGTTTTCCGAATTGTTTTCTTCGTTCTTTCCGATCTTTTGAGTGATTGCTTATGTGTGGTTACTATTGCTTGATTACGATAGATTGACCGGAGTGTGACGAGTAGAGCTATCAAGAGTTTTGAGTGCGAATCATCTTCATCAACTTTGCAGGCAAGTAACACTTGATCATATCTTTTCTACTACCCAGTTTTTATTGCATTAGATCAAACCCTCAAACACTTGCATGTTTAGGATCTAATTAATTGTGGGGATTGGGAAGTAGATTGAGGTAGTACCTATTACCTGTTTTACTTATGAAACCTTGGGAGTTACTTCTCGCTTGCTTATTATGCCATGCTATGCTAGTAGACGTGGATTGGGTGAGTGAATATCCATGACAGATGTGAGATTGTTAATTAATGGTTTATCTAAGGTGGCAACTTAAACACACATCCGGGTGGATTGAGGCACCTGGTTTCTATCAGACTTGCTGTATTTCTTCGGACCGCCACCCAGGCCCAAAGGGATCATAAGATTATTCAAACTAGAAACTTCCGTGTGCAGCCACAAGCCATTATGGGCTCTGGCATAGTTGAGTAAGTTGTGCGAACTCTTACGGGTAGGCTAGCTGATGTAGGGGATGTAGGTTGGTACGGTCTACCCACATGTAAGGTGCTAGCGCTTCTGAAAGACTGTGTCTCGGTCATCCGTCTCTCAAACACCATGTAGTGCGAGAACCAAACGGAGGCGATCGAGTCTTGTGGGGAAAAGTGCGCAAACCTCTGCAGAGTGTACAAACTAATCATGATTAGCCGTGTCCCCGGTTATGGACAATTTTGAGTATCTAGTACCTGGATATCCTGTTGATCTCAACATCTTACTTCTAATTAATGTTATTTGGGTTTTTAATGAGTACTTTTAATTGGGATTGAGGATGCTGTCAACCATTCTCAATGTTTAACAACCACCATGATAGTTAAATAAATTTATTCCTTTGCAGTAGGAAAAAGATTGGCTTTTTGCAAAAACTGTAACCATAGAGCTTTCCACCAGCCATATATGCATGTAGTATAGCCTATTCTTTCATTACTCTCTATGTGGTACATTGCCAACATATTCCATGTGCTGACCCGTTTTCGGGCTGCAACTTTTCATGTTGCGACTTTTCGATTTGACAGTAAGTGATACGTTAGGGTTACGATTTCCTATACTCAACTTTGCCGTTGGTGTTGATGGGAATCCACAACCTTGTTGCTTCCGCTATGTTTTGGATTGAGGTAATAGTTTTACGTTACTTTATACATGTGATTTACCTCTGTTATAAATCCTTCGAGTATCTTGTGTGTCAAAGATACCGATCCGTGGATGACACGAAAGCACGAGACTTGATCCATTCGGTCGGGTCGCTACAAGATGGTATCGAGCACATGTTGACCGAGGACGTGACCCTAGAAACCGACAAGCCCATAGGAAAGATTTTTCTACAACTTCATTTTCAAAAGATCTTTTACCTCTCTTCTCTTGAGCTTATTCAAATATTCCTTTTTAGTGAGACCATACCCCTTTTCCCTTTTGACCTCGAAGATTTGACCGGTGAGACCACTCCAAGGAGACAAGATATCGGACAACTAAGACCATTTGGAATGAAGATGATTTTACCGTGTAAACGGAAACTACAACGGTGAAGACTCCGAAGACTAGGAGATTTGAAGGCTCCAAATAAATTCCGGATTTGTATGACCTAGGAAGGTTACGCTTATGGAACTCGGCAGACTATGGAAGTTATCAATAACCGAGATCAAGGTGTATCGGAGGAAGACTGGAACATGGAGCATTAGAATTCAAAGCTTTGTCGAAAACCCTAAGGCAGGAGATATTCAACTATGGAATGATAGCTCATGAAAATGACAAGAGCGTAAACACGCTATCCATGATGTTATCGCCGCCTATGCTATTGCCACCGTATGGAGTTAAGCATGCAGATGCATGGAAGGATTGGATGGTAGAAAGTTGATGGAGCATCTATCGCAAACGTTGGAGTTTTAACCTTAGCTGGTGTATCACCAGATCCGAGTATTACATGGAGAAGTTTAAGGTGGATCTGCAGAAGCGAGATTTGATAAGGAAGCAGTTCGTGAAGAACTCAGACCCGAAGCTGAAAGTAGACAAGATGAAGGAGCAAAACATCGAGATACCGGAGATTTGACAAGAATCAAGGACAGTAGGATCATGGATCATGTCAAGGATGTTGAAACCGGCAGTTGGAACGTAACTCCGAAATATTGAAGGATGTCGCGAGAGACTTCAAGCGTCAACAGAGATGATCCGCAAAAGAACTTGAGAAGGACAAGCATGATCGGAAGGAGCCATCGAGACATGATCAAGATTTGAAGAGTTTGATGACTTTGAAGATTTATTGACCGTTAGAAGACCAAACCCTGTTACATACCTACGTTAGATGCATTTATTGTGAGCTGTCATTTGTTTGATGTTTTCCGACAGCCACAATAAAATCTGTCTTTTCAAAACCATTGTTTGTATTGTGTGCATCCTCTCGATCTCTCTTATCCCACCCCAAACCCATGGACCCATTAGAGGATGGATGGAGATGAGCTTGTAATTTCGGACCAATGAGTCAATTGGAGATGCACCGATGGATTCGTAACATGGAGGATCACATGAAGAATAACCCGATAGTCGAAAAGATATGACCCAAAGATGCTCTTCATTGCTTTGAAAGAGGTGCTGCTATCTAGTGGAGGATGTACCAAACCATCAATGTGGCCAGGAGTAACCACTTGGGAAGAATTTAAGTTGACTTTGCTAAAGTCTCGGTTGTGTCCCGAAGTTGAAGCCTTATGGAAATGATATGGAGAAAGTGCATGCAAGCTTTGTGGAGAAATAGGACACAACCATAAAGAAAATAAGGATTTAATACCCTCATAATCGGAGGATTATCAAAGGAGTTAGCCGAGGATTTTCAGGGAACTTTGGTTGAGATTGTTCCCAAAGGTTTTGTTGCAGCAATGGAAGTTCAGTCTACATTGTTGAGAAAGATCCGTGAAGCTCAGAAGGATGACAAAGATATTGTTGAGGTAAAACAGAGGATGAGCAAAGGAAAGGCCAAAAGTTTTCGTAAGGATGAGCACGACACCTTATGGTTTGAGGACAGTGTACATATACCCAATAATGCAAAGATCAGGAAGTTAATACTTCAGGAGGCTCATGACTCACCATACTCGATTCGCCCTGGAAACACCAAGATGTATTTGGATTTGAAGGAGTGTTTCTGGTGGACTGGTATGAAGAAGGATATTATGGAGTATGTAGTCGTAAGTGATGTATGCCGAGAAAGTAAAAGCGAGCATCGAAGCCAGCAGGATTATTGCAGCCTATGCCGATACCGAATGGAAGTAGGATAAGCTTGGCATGGATTTCATTTCGGTTTCCATAACCCGATTGGGATATGATTCTATCTGGGTAGTAGTTGATTAGCTTGACCAAAGTGGCTCACTTTATCCCAAATCTGACGAAAAGAAGTTGGCCAAGATATATTGGACAAGGATCGATGTCCGCATGGAGTTCCGAGGACCATCATAGAGGAACACAGTTTACCTCAAAGTTTTGGAATCAGCCGCACTGACTTTGGGTACTAGGCTAGAGTTCAAGACAGCCTTTCATCCGCAGCATGATGGATAAATCAAGAGAGTCAATCAGATTTTGGAGGACATGTTGAGAGCGTGTGCGCTACATTATGGATCTAGTAGTGATGATAATCTACCCTACGGGAGTTCTCATACAACAACAGCTACCAAGTCAGGTTTGAAGATGGCCCTTTGAAGCTTTGTATGGGAGAAGGAGCCGACACCGCTGATGTGGGATGAAGTTGGAGACCGTCATTGTTTGGACCAAATATGATCAAGGAGTCAAGAGAATGTTAAGTTGATTCGAGATAGATCAAGATAGCTCACCAGCGTAAGAGTTATGCGACTCAAAATGCAAGGAGGTAGTCTATGAAATCGGAGACAAAGCATATCTTTGTGTGCCACCTCTGCGAGGAGTTAAACGATTTGGAGTTAAGGAAAGTTAGCCCGAGATTTGTAGGACCATACCGAGTTTTGGAGCGTATGGGAGAATAGGCTAACAAGTTGAAGTCACCGAAGGACTGTCAGAGTTCATGATGTGTTTCACGTTTTCCGCTTGAAGAAGTGCCATGCGAGATGGCCAATATTTCCTTGTAAGGACGCTTGACCCTGGAAAGGATAATGAGGTTCCACGAAGTGGAGTATGGATCTCATAAGTATAAGTTTTATCGCGGTATGTGGGACATCCCACGAGGATGAAGAGATGAAGTGTTATTGGATATAAAGGAGGTATGATGTTGGAAATATGGATCAATGGAAATTCCATGATGAGTCTGAGTAATCACGTCTAGTTTGGTGCCAATAGAAGGAAAAGAGACAGTACATTTGGATGGATTTTAAGTATGCCAGGAAGTTGGATGTCGGGATAATGATCGATTGCCCAGATGATGAGTTCAAGATTTGCAAGTGAGGAGATGGGCTATAACCCACGTGCCCTGGGACCTGCCAAGAAGCAAGCACACTCTTGTCAAGGAGAAACCCCGAAGAGTTATGATTTTATCAACCGACGATTCTATAGGAGTTTACGCAAAACCCGAGAGTTGTTAAGGAACGATAGATGTTTGTTTGGCCTGCAGAATCAATGGATTTTCCGAACTTGGTTCGTCGACAAGAGAAATTCTGCAATGCTTGTGAGGATGACCGAGTGTTAGAATGCGAGATTCACTAAACCATGTACAAGGTAATGATTTGGGTGCGGGATGGATTGATCACCATACCGACTTACTCTTATTATTCGCTTTGCTATATGGAATGGTAAATCTGAGTGACTTACCTATAGTCGAGAGACGACGATCAAAACCTTGTTTGAAGCTTAGAATGGTATAAGTATTTCCCTTGTACAAGGCAGTTGTTGCCAACCGTAGGATATACAGTGAGGTTCAACCCAGACCCGTTTTCTGCAGGAGAAACCATAAATTGTTGACCACCATGAGATACCGATATTTGTTTAGAATTGGCGCCAGACCCGTCAGCTAAGAAGACCCGATTTCGGGATAACCTTACCAAGAGGAAAGGACAAAGGAATTGAGGAAAAGGTTATGCCACTACCGGAAGAGCCCAGAGAAGGAATTATCCTTAATATCTGAGGAGACCGACACTGTCAGCAATAAGGATGGAGTATCTGAGTTTTGATGGAACCTTAACAATGCTTCTAAGGGTGGTAGCACCCGAGACCCCGGAGACGAGCGATGGATTTTTGAGAAGACCCCAAACCCTAACCTATTTCTTGCTAGCCTCTCCGAATCTCAAGGACGAGATTCATTTTAAGGGTGGTAGTTTGTAACATCCCAAAATTCTAAATTTTGGAATGTTATAAACAAATAGATAGATTTGATTGATTGCTTGATTGATTGACTGAAAGTGAGTGAATTCGAAACTTTTTGAAAGTTAGATGAGAGGGAATAAAAGGACTTTCCCAAACTTTCATTTTTCTTTTATGATCTTCGAGAATTCAAATTCTTTTCATCACAAAACCCTGGAGAGAAGATGACATGACTTCTTCCATTTATTTAAATGACAAGGGTGTTGAAAATATTTGAATTTCATTTGAAAAACATTTTCCAATTCTGAAACTTTATGCAACTCAATGATTTTCACGAGAGAAGATAAAATGACTTCTTCAAAACATATGAAATATGAGTTGGGAGTTTCAAAGAATTAAATTCAAAGTTCCTTTGAATTATTTTCAATTGGAGTTATTTGAGTTTTATTCAAATTATTTTCTCTAAAAATAAAATATATGGAAAATAGGGTAACATGATTCCCTACATCAGAAAATTGGAGAGAAATTAATTTGAAATCGTTTTGGTATTTTTAAAATGATTTTCAGTGGATTTTATTAAGGCAGTAGCACTGTTTGTTTTATTTGAATTTTATGTATTTTATTTGAAGCTAGAATAAAGTTCATCATGTAGGAAATCTTTTTCTGAAAATTTTGATATATTATATGCCTATATAATATATTTATTTATTTGGTTTTATTATTTTTATTTGTCTCTGTTAAAAAAAAACTAAAAAAAAAAAGGAGCGCAGCGCCGCCTAGGAGCCACCGGCCGGCCACGAGGCCACAACTCCCACGCACGCACCAAGCCAGGGAGCCGCTCCTTTTCCCAAGTCCTAGTAGGACTCCTTTCCTACTTCGTTTATTCCGTATCTATTCCTAGATCTATTCCTCTTATTTCCTAATCCTAATCTATTTCTTGCCCCCTACCCCAAACAAACCTCTCCCCTCCCCAATATAAATACCCAAGCACCCCCCCCTCCAACACATCCAATCAACTCTCCTCTCCTCTCCTCTCCTCTCCTCCACAGCAGTAGCAGCAGCAGTGCCACCCCGCCGCCGCCCATACATAGCCGCCGCCATGCCATAGCCGCCCGCCGCCCCCTCGCCGCCGCCCCTCACCAGCGCCGCCGCCACCACCAGCCTTGTGCCGCCACTTGCCGCCGCCGCCTTCGCGCCGCCACCGCCGAGCCCTCGCCTCTTGAGGTACTAGCCTCAGCCCACGCTTTTTTAGATCGGTTTTCTAGATCGGTTTCGCCGTTTTCTAGATCGGTTTTTCACTTCGGTTTTCTTTCCAAACCCTAGATCGGTTTTCTCACGGTTTTTCTTTCCGGTTTTGTTTAGCGGCGTTAAGCTCGATAGATTTTTCTTTTATTTTAATTTCCGTCATGGACCTATCCGTAGTCCCTAATCTTCAAACGGCTATAACTTTTTACTTGTAAGTCGGAATCCAACGAAACCAACGCCCACTTCTTCGTTATGATCTCCTCTATCCAGTAATACAACTCAAACATGTTTTAGAAAGTTTTAAAATTTGAATTCAAACAGATTTGTATTTGAACTTCGCTTGATCATAACTTGAGTTTCAGAATCTCGATTTAGTTGATTCTTTTGCAAATCAAGCTCTTGACCTAAACTTTCTGATAAGGCCAAATTCACATAATTTTGGTACTGTTAGAAATTGTTTTATGCTGCAAGAGTTATTTGATTTGGTTTTGACGTTTTCCGAATTGTTTTCTTCGTTCTTTCCGATCTTTTGAGTGATTGCTTATGTGTGGTTACTATTGCTTGATTACGATAGATTGACCGGAGTGTGACGAGTAGAGCTATCAAGAGTTTTGAGTGCGAATCATCTTCATCAACTTTGCAGGCAAGTAACACTTGATCATATCTTTTCTACTACCCAGTTTTTATTGCATTAGATCAAACCCTCAAACACTTGCATGTTTAGGATCTAATTAAATTGTGGGATTGGGAAGTAGACTGAGGTAGTACCTATTACCTGTTTTACTTATGAAACCTTGGGAGTTACTTCTACGTTTGCTTATTATGCCATGCTATGCTAGTAGACGTGGATTGGGTGAGTGAATATCCATGACAGATGTGAGATTCTTAATTAATGGTTTATCTAAGGTGGCAACTTAAACACACATCTGGGTGGATTGAGGCACCTGGTTTCTATCAGGACTTGCCTGTATTTCTTCGGACCGCCACCCAGGCCCAAAGGGATCATAAGATTATTCAAACTAGAAACTTCCGTGTGCAGCCACAAGCCATTATGGGCTCTGGCATAGTTGAGTAAGTTGTGCGAACTCTTACGGGTAGGCTAGCTGATGTAGGGGATGTAGGTTGGTACAGTCTACCCACATGTAAGGTGCTAGCGCTTCTGAAAGACTGTGTCTCGGTCATCCGTCTCTCAAACACCATGTAGTGCGAGAACCAAATGGAGGCGATCGAGTCTTGTGGGGAAAAGTGCGCAAACCTCTGCAGAGTGTACAAACTAATCATGATTAGCCGTGTCCCCGGTTATGGACAATTTTGAGTATCTAGTACCTGGATATCCTGTTGATCTCAACATGTTACTTCTAATTAATGTTATTTGGGTTTTTAATGAGTACTTTTAATTGGGATTGAGGATGCTGTCAACCATTCTCAATGTTTAACAACCACCATGATAGTTAAATAAATTTATTCCTTTGCAGTAGGAAAAAAATTGGCTTTTTGCAAAAACTGTAACCATAGAGCTTTCCACCAGCCATATATGCATGTAGTATAGCCTATTCTTTCATTACTCTCTATGTGTTACATTGCGAGCATATTCCATGTGCTGACCCGTTTTCGGGCTGCAACTTTTCATGTTGCAGACTTTTCAGACAACGAGTAAGTGATACGTTAGGGTTACGATTTCCTATACTCAACTTTGCCGTTGGTGTTGATGGGAATCCACAACCTTGTTGCTTCCGCTATGTTTTGGATTGAGGTAATAGTTTTACGTTACTTTATACATGTGATTTACCTCTGTTATAAATCCTTCGAGTACTGTGTGTGTCAGCATACCGATCCAGGGATGACACGAAAGCACAGAGACTTGATCCATTCGGGTCGGGTCGCTACAAGAATAAAGATGAAGATCTAAAAGTTATTGATGTGTCTCTTATTAAATCTTTGTTTTGCAATATGAATCTTGATAATTATGGGACTGGAGATGAGTCAACTTTAGTTAAAAGGCGTCCCAAAAATTCGGAGTTTTTAGATCTTGATGCAAAAATTGGTAAAAGTGGGATTGAAGAGGTTAAAACTTTAGATAGCAATGAACCCACTATCTTGGATTTTAAGGAATTTAATTATGATAATTGCTCTTTGATAGATTGTATTTCCTTGTTGCAATCCGTGCTAAACTCTCCTCATGCTTATAGTCAAAATAAAGCCTTTACTAAACATATCGTTGATGCTTTGATGCAATCTTATGAAGAAAAACTTGAGTTGGAAGTCTCTATCCCTAGAAAACTTTATGATGAGTGGGAACCTACAATTAAAATTAAAGATCATGAATGCTATGCTTTCTGTGATTTGGGTGCTAGTGTTTCCACGATTCCAAAAACTTTATGTGATTTGCTAGGTTTCCGTGATTTTGATGATTGCTCTTTAAACTTGCATCTTGCGGATTCCACTATTAAGAAACCTATGGGAAGAATTAATGATGTTATTATTGTTGCAAATAGGAATTATGTTCCCGTAGATTTCATTGTTCTTGATATAGATTGCAATCCTTCATGTCCTATTATTCTTGGTAGACCTTTTCTTAGAACGATTAGTGCAATTATTGATATGAAGGAAGGGAATATTAGATTCCAATTTTCGTTAAGGAAAGGCATGGAACACTTCCCTAGAAAGAATATTAAATTACCTTATGAACGTATTATGAGAGCCACTTATGGATTGCCTACCAAAGATGGCAATACTTAGATCTATCCTCGCTTTTATGCCTAGCTAGGGGCGTTAAACGATGGCGCTTGTTGGGAGGCAACCCAATTTTATTTTAGTTTTTTTGCTTTTTGCTTCTGTTTAGTAATAAATATTTGATCTAGCCTCTGGTTGGATGTGTTTTTATGTTTTAATTAGTGTTTGTTCCAAGTTAAAACTATAGGATCTTGTTGGGTGATAGTTATTTGATCTTGCTGAAAATTCCAGAAACTTTCTGTTCACGAAAACAATTGTCAAAAATCACCAGAACATGAGAAAATACTGATTCCAATTGCAGTAGATCAATAAAAAAATTATCTAGGTCTTCCTATTTTGATAGATGTTTCTGAGTTCTAGAAGTTTGCGTTAGATACAGATTACTACAGACTGTTCTGTTTTTGACAGATTTTGTTTTTCGTGTGTTGTTTGCTTATTTTGATGAATCTATGGCTAGTAAAAGAGCTTATAAACCATAGACAAGTTGGAATACAGTAGGTTTAACACCAATTTAAATAAAGAATGAGTTCATTACAGTACCTTGAAGTGGTGTTTTGTTTTCTTTCGCTAACGGAGCTCACGAGATTTTCTGTTAAGTTTTGTGTTGTGAAGTTTTCAAGTTTTTGGTAAAGATTTGATGGATTATGGAACAAGGATTGGCAAGAGCCTAAGCTTGGGGATGCCCAAGGCACCCCAAGGTAAAATTCAAGGACAACCAAAATCCTAAGCTTGGGGATGCCCCGGAAGGCATCCCCCCTTTCGTCTTCGTCTATCGGTAACTTTACTTGGGGCTATATTTTTATTCACCACATGATATGTGTTTTGCTTGGAGCGTCTTGTATGATTTGAGTCTTTGCTTTTTAGTTTACCAAAATCATCCTTGCTGTACACACCTTTGGAGAGAGACACACATGATTCAGAATTTGTTAGAATACTCTATGTGCTTCACTTATATCTTTTGAGCTATATAGTTTTTGCTCCAGTGCTTCACTTATATCTTTTAGAGCACGGTGGCGGTTTTATTTTATAGAAATTATTGATCTCTCATGCTTCACTTATATTATTTTGAGAGTCTTTTAGAACAGCATGGTAATTTGCATTGGTTTAAATTTTAGTCCTAAAAGTGATGAACATCCAAGATAGGTACAATAAAAACTATCATATAGAGTGCATTGAATATTATGAGAAGTTTGATACTTGATAATTGTTTTGAGATATGAATATGGTGATATTAGAGTCATGCTAGTTGAGTAGTTGTGGATTCGAGAAATACTTGTTCTAAAGTTTGTGATTCCCGTAGCATGCACGTATGGTGAACCGTTATGTGATGAAGTCGGAGCATGATTTATTTATTGATTGTCTTCCTTATGAGTGGCGGTCGGGGACGAGCGATGGTATTTTCCTACCAATCTATCCCCCTAGGAGCATGCGCGTAATACTTTGTTTCGATAACTAGTAGATTTTTGCAATAAGTATATGAGTTCTTTATGACTAATGTTGAGTCCATGGATTATGCGCACTCTCACCCTTCCACCATTGCTAGCCTCTCTAATGTCGCGCACCTTTCGCCGGTATCATACGCCCACCATATACCTTCCTCAAAACAGCCACCATACCTACCTATCAGGGCATTTCCATAGCCATTTCGAGATATATTGCCATGCAACTTACAACTGTTCCGTTTATTATGACACGCTCCACCATTATCATATTGCTTTGCATGATCATGTAGTTGGCATCGTATTTGTGGCAAAGCCACCGTTCATTATTTTCATACATGTAACTCTTGATTCATTGCATATCCCGGTACACCGCCGGAGGCATTCACATAGAGTCATATTTTGTTCTAAGTATTGAGTTGTAATTCTTGAGTTGTAAGTAACAAAAGTGTGATGATCATCATTATTAGAGCATTGTCCCATGTGAGGAAAGGATAATGGAGTCTATGATTCCCCCACAAGTCGGGATGAGATTCCGGACTAAATAAAAAAATATAAAGAGGCCAAAGAAAAAAAAGAGAAGGCCCAACAAAAAAATGAGAGAAAAAGAGAGAAGGGACAATGTTACCATCCTTTTTCCACACTTGTGCTTCAAAGTAGCACCGTGATCTTCATGATAGAGAGTCTCCTATGTTGTCAATTTCATATACTAGTGGGAATTTTTCATTATAAAACTTGGCTTGTATATTCCAATGATGGGCTTCCTCAAATTGCCCTAGGTCTTCGTGAGCAAGCGAGTTGGATGCACACCCACTTAGTTTATTTTGTTGAGCTTTCATACACTTATAGCTCTAGTGCATCCGTTGCATGGCAATCCCTACTCACTCACATTGATATCTATTAATGGGCATCTCCATAGCACGTTGATACGCCTAGTTGATGTGAGACTATCTTCTCCTTTTTTGTCTTCTCCACAACCACCATTCTATTCCACCTTTAGTGCTATGTCCATGGCTCACACTCATGTATTGCGTGAAGATTGAAAAAGTTTGAGAACATCAAAAGTATGAAACAATTTCTTGGCTTGTCATAGGGGTTGTGCATGATTTAAATATTTTGTGTGGTGAAGATATAGCATAGCCAGACTATATGATTTTGTAGGGATAACTTTCTTTGGCCATTTTATTTTGAGAAGACATGATTGCTTTGTTAGTATGATTGAAGTATTATTATTTTTATGTCAATATTAAACTTTTATCTTGAATCTTTCGGATCTGAACATTCATGCCACAATAAAGAAAATTACATTGAAGAATATGCTAGGAAGCATTCCACATCAAAAATTCTGTTTTTATCATTTACCTACTCGAGGACGAGCAGGAATTAAGCTTGGGGATGCTTGATACGTCACCAACGTATCTATAATTTTTGATTGTTCCATGCTATTATATATTCTGTTTTGGATGTTTAATGGGCTTTATTATTCACTTTTATATTATTTTTGGGACTAACCTATTAACCGGAGGCCCAGCCCAAATTGCTGTTTTTTTTGCCTATTTCAGTGTTTCGAAGGAAAGGCATATCAAACGGAGCCAAACGGAATGAAACCTTCGGGAACGTGATTTTCTGAACATACGTGATCCGGAGGACTTGGAGTGGATGTCAAGCAATCAACGAGGCACGAGGCAGGGGGGCGCGCCTACCCCACTTGGGCGCGCCCTCCACCCTCGTGGGCCCCTCGTAGCTCCACCGACCTACTTCTTCCTCTTATATATACCTACATACCCTGGAAACATCAGATACGGAGCCAAAACCCTAATTCCACTGCTGCAACCTTCTGTACCCGTGAGATCCCATCTTGGGGCCTTTTCCGGCGCTCCGTCGGAGGGGGCATCGATCACGGAGGGCTTCTACATCAACACCATAGCCTCTCCGATGATGTGTGAGTAGTTTACCTCAGACCTTTGGGTCCATAGTTATTAGCTAGATGGCTTCTTCTCTCCCTTTGGATCTCAATACAAAGTTCTCCTCGATTCTCTTGGACATCTATTTGATGTAATCTTCTTTTGCGGTGTGTTTGTCAAGATCTGATGAATTGTGGGTTTATGATCAAGATTATGTATGAACAATATTTGAATCTCCTCTGAATTCTTTTATGTATGATTGGTTCTCTTTGCAAGTCTCTTTGAATTATCAGTTTTGTCGGATGTGGGGATCCGGCAAACCCTTAATGTTCGAACACTGGAGTGCGCGCGAAGTCTTTCCCTCCTACTGATCTACGCTCTAGCTCGCTAGGATCTTGCGGACATACTCGACGAACTCACAACACAGAAAGAGACACGTAGTTTATACTGGTTCGGGCCACCATTGTGGTGTAATACCCTACTCTAGTGTGGTGGTGGTGGATTGCCTCTTGGGCTGATGATCAACAGTACAAGGGAAGAGCAGCCTCCTAAGGTCGGGCTGTTCTTGTGGGAGTGTTGGCTTCTCGATCTGTCTCTGTTCTTCCTACTACTGTGGTGGCTAGACCTATTTATAGAGGCCCTGGTCCTCTCCCCAAATGTTGAGCAGGAAGGGAGCCAACAACGGCGGGCAAATTTGAAGGGGACAGCTAGTACAAGCTATCCTGACAAAAGCGGTCTTCGCCTGCGAAAAGCCCTGGGATGACGCCGTCTTGGGCTCCACGATGACCTCCGCCTTGCCGTCCTCCTGGTCTTGGTCTTGTTGCACCGACATGGCAACCTTTGCCTGATGCCGCGGTACTCTTCGTCCGCGCTTGCCTCCTTAGCACCAAAGAGGAAATGGGGACGTTGCGCGCACTGGCGCCTGCCTAGCACCCGCCTGGCGTTGTTCGTCATGGCTCACGTCACGAGTGCCTCGTGAGGTTTGCCCCGCCTTGATATCTTCGCTCCTCGTGAGCCGGCCTGGCTAGGCCACTCCAGAGGAAGTCTTGCGCCGTCCGCCTCGCGAGGCTTGGACCCTCGCAAAGGTATTGGATGCCTTGTTGATGAAGATGGGCCGTACAGCCCGTTGCTCAGCCACGCCGTAGGCCGCAGGCAGGCAAGTCTGGGGACCCCCATTCCCCGAACGCCGACAGTAGCCCCCGGGCCCAAGGTGCGCTAGGGCTTGGCTTCACGGCGAAGCCAAGGGTCAAGTTCGGAGCATCGCGGGCCCCAAAAGCCTGCGGCCTCGGTCGACGCATGGTGGTTGATTGGACGTGGGCGTCTCCGCTTCCCCACGCTGCCTCGGCAACTGCTCGACTTGACAAGTCCCTGCGACATGCAAAGAAAACCATCATTACCTGCGATCATGGGAGACGCCGGTTGGCCTTCTCTCGCTATAAATGGGGAGGGGGGCAGAGCCCCCGTTGCCCGTCTTCTCCTTGCTTGCTTGCTTCGTCCTCCTTGCTCCTCTGCTGACAACAATGGCGCCCATTAGAAGATTTTCCGCCGAAGAGAAAGGAAAAGCTCCCCGTGACGATCCGGAGCCACTTCCGCTGAAGAAGCGGTCGATCCATCGCCGTGACGAAGCGGCGATGCAATTGGTGGCGAGGCCTTGGTGCGAGCGGCCCCCACCGGGGTACCCGCTACCCTTGTACGCTTGAGCCGAGGGCTTAGGAGGACAGAGAGACGAGCAGCACCGCCCGCGCCGTGTCGGGGGTCGCCGCGCCACGGCGCCACGCGCTGTCGCCCTTGGGGTCCACGCCACCGACTCCTCGCGCGAGTTGGTGATGTGGGCGCCGATGCCACCGAGCTCCTGGATCCGCTTCCCGCGGTTCTTCTTCGACGTGATGCCGCCGAGAGGGCCGCTCGAGCTCTGGCTGCAGCATGCTGACTACAGTGCTCCAGCGACCGGAGCGGAGATCGAAGCTGTCCCCACCGGCAAGATCTTCATGACTCGCTGCTGGGGCAAGATCGCGCGGGTTTGCCGTGCGAGGGGGGCCCTCGCGATCCACTTCGAGTACGACGACGCCTCCACGCTCTTCTTCAAGGTCTTCGACGCCGAGGGCCGCCGCTTGGAGTTCTGCTCTGGAGAGGAGCGCCAGGTCGTCGTGCACCCCTATCGCGGCCGCTCCAATAGCAGCAGGAGGTCCTGGGAGTCCGGCAGCTCTCCCGAGCTTTACGAGACTCCGAAGACGAGCGACGACAGCTACGTGCCTCCGAGCTCTCGCCGCGCTCGGAGCAAGGCTACGGCGTCCGGTCGCTGCCGCCGCTGATCTGGATGGGGTTGGCGCCGGCCTCCCGTGGCCCACTGTTGATGATGGCGTCCGCCATGGGGAGGGTGTAGATAGGACTCCCCTTAGTAACAGCTTTTGTTCTCTGCGGAGGATCACGAATCATCCCGTGGGGCATGTAAGGGTCTGTAATGTCTTTCGTGTTCATCTTCCTTGTTGTAAGAACTTGGTGAACGCATGTCCCATTAAGGCTCAGTCCCCCCTTTCTTTCCTCGCGATAGCTTGTTGCTCTACGCTGACAGGTCCCGGTCCCAAGGTGGCTGTAGCCGTCGCTGGTATGCAAGGTCACGTGCCATGCTCAAGGCCAGCAGGTGCGCGGCCCGGGGTCCAGTAAGAGCCCTTGAGGCGCGATGCTCAGGAGGTCCCCCTTAGCGCTCAAGCAGCCATGGTAAAGAGAGAAAGGGAGTTGACGTGGCCACAACGGGGTTGCGGCAGGGCATGAGCGACCATTAGGCCTAAACATTTAGCTGATCCGGGTGCAGGACTTATCTCGCTGATTTTGTGGTGACTCCTGACGTGGCGCCAGAGCTGCGCGCCTACTCGTGCGGCATAGTTAGGCCGGCCCATACGAGTTTCCATTCCCCCATGCTCTCCTTCAGTGCTATACGTCCTCAGGTCCCGGCCCTCGAGCGAGCTCAGCCGCCGCTGGTATGACAGGTCGTGATGCCGTGGTCAAGGCCAGGGGGTGAGGGCTGGAGAGCCAGTAAGAGCTCCTGAGTCGCGATGCTCAAGAGCCCCCCATTTAACGCGCAAGCGTATCACATGAGGAAAAGGAGACTCGCGGTGCCGTCTGCTATCCTTTCCTTATGACTCCCGTGAACAGGCACAAGAAGGAACATGGTTGACTGTTACAGCCGTTAGCCTGCCGTTGGTTGCTCTGGATGAGGCAAAGGCACCGAGGGCCTGGTGAGGTGACGTGTGCGGCGCATGCCGCGAGCCAGAGCTCGACCACTCGGATTTGTCGGTCGTGGCAGGGACGGACCCATGCACCAGCGTCGTGCCCGTGTGAAGGCCCCGGGGGAGGCAATGATTGAGCAGGCGATAGCCGTTTGCAGGTTAAGCATAAAGAGCAGATCGGCTTGGATAAATGCAGGAAGATACATGCCACTGGGTCTGGCCCGAGCGGCTTGGGGATGATGCAGCCCCAGGGGCACCCCCAGCAAGGTAAGCTAAAAACTTAAGCAAAGGGGATACATGCCACAGGGACGGACCAGTGTGGCCTGGGAATAATGTAGCACGAGGGGCGCTCCCAGCTTAAACGAACTTGAAAGATGTCACCTGGTTCTGTAGACGAAGTAGAGTCGATGTAGCTGAAGCCGCGCATTGAAGGAATGACTCCTCATGAGCCACCGGGACCCTGAGCCTCGGGAGGCTCTGGGGGCTCAGGAGGTTCCCTGAAGAGCATCTCCATCTCCTTCTGAACGGCGCGGATACTGGCCTCCTGGGACGCCAGGACCTGCCGCAAGTTGCGCTGACGGGCCGACGCCACGCTCGGTAAGCCGAAAGCCATGCGAACGTAGCTGTGTGGTGGGCCCTCACGGCGGCCCGTACGTGATGGCCAGAAGCGCTCCTGAGATGCGGCCCTGTTGAGCCCTGGAACGTCGACGCAGAGACGCAGCCCATCATCCTCGCCTGGATGGGGAGCTGCGCCCTGTGAGTGGCTGTTGCCGCGCATGGCTCTTGCTTCTTGCAGTTCTTGGGTGGTCTTGGTGATGAACTCCTGGGTGTTGGGCACTCCTTGCCCTGTGCTCTCCTGAGGAAGGCATGCCGTGAAGCATGCTTCCAAGTGGTGCCCAAGCACCTCCCTCGTGAGGTTGGCAAGGTCTGAGGCCCTCCAGGATAGAGCCCCCGAGCCCTGCCCGAGGAGGGCGCCGGGCGCGCCTTCCTATACGATGGAGGGAGGCGCCCCTGGAACGGGCGCTGATCCTGACAAGGCTCCTGACGCGGCGCCATCTCCCTGGGGTCCTGTGCGGCGCAGCACCTTCTTCTTGGGGATGGTCTCCGGAGGGCCTTCACTTCTGCTGTAGGGGTCGTCGGTTGCTACGGCTTGAAAGGCGCGCTCAAGAGAGCACACCGCATCCCTTTCTTCACACGGGACCGTGGTGATTCCTTCGCTTCCTGGCATCTTGAGAACGTTGTAGCCGTGATGAATGACTGCCATGAACTTGGACAGGGCTGGATACCCAAGGATGGCGTTGTACGGCGGGCGGATGTGCGCGACGTCGAAGTCGATGAGCTCGGTGCGGTAGTTGTCGCGCTTGCCGAAGGTGACGGGCAAGCAGACTTGCCCTATCGGTGTGGTGGAACCATCAGTCACTCCTGAGAAAGGCTTGGTTGGCTGGAGCTGCTCATAGGGCACTTGAAGGTTGTCGAACGTGTCGACGGATAGGACGTTGAGCCCTGCGCCGTCGTCGATGACAGTCTTGGTGACTTGCACATTGCTGATGACTGGGGAGCATAACATAGGGTGTGCGCCGGCGGTGGCTGTGCACTTGAGCTGGTCTGCCGAGTTGAAGGTAATGGCACATTGGGACCACCTGAGCGGGCGTGTGGCCTTGAGCTTGGGGAGAGCCGCGTTCACCTCGCGAGCGAGCTGTTTGAAGATGCGTTGAGAGGCTGGGGCCTGTGCACCGCCCAAGATGCAAGCGATCGCACGCGGCTCCTGGAAGCCCCCAGCTCCCTCATCCTGGTGGTGGTTGTCGTTCCTTCTTGGTGGCGGCAGCGAAGGAAGACCGGCATTGCCCTGGGGGCGATTCTCATGAGGCGGGTCCCTCCAAGCGCCCTCGCGAGGTTGGTCCTGCCAGCGGTCCTCGCAAGGCCGGTCGTGCCACTCCTGGCGTGGGCCACGGTCGTCCCAGTTTCCGCCTCCACATCCTCCTTCGCGGCCGTAGCCCCGGTCGTTGCGCTCGGGGCATCGACCGTAGCGCTCTTCTCGTATGGCTCTGAGCTCTTGGCAGTCGCTGGTGTTGTGGGTGTTCAGGTTGTGGAAGGCGCAGAACGGCCGGCTGTTCTTGGACGACTCGGGCTGATCTCTGCCTCTCTTGGTGTCGGGCTCCGCTGCGAGCACCACTGCCTGCTTGCGCTTCACGTCCTTGGCCTTGGTCTTCTTTTCTTCCACTCCTACAGCTGGCAGCTCGAGGAGAGAGAGACGCCCCTCCTCAGCTCTAGTGCACTTGGTTGCCAAGTTGAACAGCTCCTGAGAGGTGCAGAGCTCCTCGTGGATGGCGAGCTCATCTTTCATCTTGACGTCACGGACGCCGTCGGAGAACGCAGAGATGTTGTTGAAGCGCTGGATGTACTTCTGGAGAGTTTCTCCCGGCTGTTGCTTGATGCGGTGTAGATCGCCTGCGGCTGGTGGGCGGTCGCGAGTGCCCTGGAAGTTGGTGACGAAGCGGTCGTGCATCTCGTCCCAGGAGGAGATCGAGCCGTGCTGCAGGTTCAGGAGCCAAGAGCGGGCCCCATCCTTGAGAGCCATGGGAAACGAGTTCGCCATGACTTTTTCGTCGCCGTTGGCTGCTTCGATGCTCAGCTCGTAGAGCTGCAGGAACTCCGCGGGGTCGGCGGTGCCGTCGTAGCGAGGAGGCAGGTCTGGCTTGAACTTGCCTGGCCAGGCAACGCTACGCAGCTCGGGGGTGAAGGCGCGACAGCCGGCTGTGGTTGCCGGGGCCCGCTTCGGGAGTGGAGCTTGGTCTTGACGGGGTTCGTGCTGCGCCACTGCAGGCTGTGCGCGGTCTTGACGAGGTGGTGCGGGGAGCGCCGGTGCAGCTTCTCGCAGCCGCCAGATTTCTTGGCAGCTTCTTTCTTCGTGCGCGTGCGCCGGGCGCGGTGGATCACGCCCGCTGAGGTGCTGCGCTTTGGTGCCAAGGCACCGCCTTGGGGGTGAGTGGTGGAGGCACGCCATGAGCCCTGCCGCCTGCTGCTGGTTGAGGGGCGGCAGAGAGTTGGACGGCGCCGAGAGCCCCGCGGGCGCGGACGAGCTTCGGCGACGCAGTCGAGCCACTCCTCGTGAAGCGCTGTCGGCAAGGGTGGTAGCGCAGAGCTCGTTCGCCCGTGATGAGCGCGGCTTGTGCCTCCATGGGAGCGCGATACACGCTGGACGAAGAACCAGCGAGGTGAGGCGAGTAGCGGTGCGGCCATCTTGCCGCACCGAAGGATGCAGCGAGAACGCCTGCTGCTCGTTCCCCACTGGGCCGGTGGCAGTGTTGGCGACGGGAGACGGAGAACGATGAGGTGGCCCGCCTACAGGAGCCGTCTGAGCGACACGGGCGGAGAGGGCTGCCCGACGCTCAGCTCGAGCACGGCGAGCATCCGCCATGGAAACGACGGAGCGATGGAGCAGCGAATCGACGGAAGGGTAGCTACGGCGCACCCCTACCTGGCGCGCCAAATGTCGGATGTGGGGTTCCGGCAAACCCTTAAGGTTCGAACACTTGGGTGCGCGCGAAGTCTTTCCCTCCTATCGATCTACGCTCTAGCTCGCTAGGATCTTGCGGACGAACTCGACGAACTCACAACACAGAAAGAGACACGGGGTTTATACTTGTTCAGGCCACCGTTGTGGTGTAATACCCTACTCTAGTGTGGTGGTGGTGGATTGCCTCTTGGGCTGATGATGAACAGTACAAGGGAAGAGCAGCCTCTTGAGGTCGGGGTGTTCTTGTGGGAGTGTTGGCTTCTCGATCTGTCTCTGTTCTTCCTACTACTGTGGTGGCTAGACCTATTTATAGAGGCCCTGGTCCTCTCCCCAAATGTTGAGTAGGAAGGGAGCCAACAACGGCGGGCAAATTTGAAGGGGGACAACTAGTACAAGCTATCCTGACAAAAGCGGTCTTCGCCTACGAAAAGCCCTGGGATGACGCCGTCTTGGGCTCCACGATGACCTCCGCCTTGCCGTCCTCCTGGTCTTGGTCTTGTTGCACTGATATGGCAACCTTTGCTTGATGCCGCGGTACTCTTTGTCTTCGCTTGCCTCCTTAGCACCAAAGAGGAAATGGGGACGCTTCGCGCACTGGCGCCTGCCTGGCACCCGCCTGGCGCCGTTTGTCATGGCTCACGTCATGAGTGCCTCGTGAGGTTTGCCCCGCCTTGATATCTCCGCTCCTCGTGAGCCGGCCTGGCTAGGCCACTCCAGAGGAAGTCTTGCGCCGTCCGCCTCATGAGGCTTGGACCCTTGCAAAGGTCTTGGATGCCTTGTTGATGAAGATGGGCCGTACGGCCCGCTGCTCAGCCACGCCGTGGGCCGCAGGCAGGCAAGTCTGGGGACCCCCGTTCCCAGAACGCCGACAAGTTTGGTTTGGCCTACTAGATTGATCTTTCTTGCAATGGGATAAGTGCTTAGCTTTGGGTTCAATCTTGCGGTGCTCGATCCCAATGACAGTAGGGGAAACGACATGTATTGTATTGTTGCCATCAAGGATAAAAAGATGGGGTTTATATCATATTGCATGAGTTTATCCCTCTACATCATGTCATCTTGCTTAAAGCGTCACTCTGTTCTTATGAACTTAATACTCTAGATGCTGGATAGCGGTCGATGTGTGGAGTAATAGTAGTAGATGCAGGCAGGAGTCAGTCTAGTTGTCACGGACATGATGCCTATATACATGATCATACCTAGATATTCTCATAACTATGCTCAGTTCTATCAATTGCTCGACAGTAATTTGTTCACCCACCGTAATACTTATGCTCTTGAGAGAAGCTACTAGTGAAACCTATGGCCCTCGGGTCTATTTTCCATCATATTAATCTCCCATCAACTAGCTATTTCTGGCGCCGTTTATTTTGCATTCTTTACTTTCAGTCTATATCATAAAAATACCAAAAATATTATCTTATCATCTCTATCAGATCTCACTTTTGCAAGTGGTCGTGAAGGGATTGACAACCCCTTTATCGCGTTGGTTGCAAGGTTCTTATTTGTTTGTGTAGGTGCGCGGGACTTGCGTGTGGTCTCCTACTGGATTGATACCTTGGTTCTCAAAAACTTAGGGAAATACTTACGATACTTTACTGCATCACCCTTTCCTCTTCAAGGGATAACCAACGCAGTGCTCAAGAGGTAGCATGTCGCGGACATCTTCTGACACTCACCTTTAGGCGATGTGCTAAACTCACTAAAAAATCTATCCTTAACGGAGGGCTCACAGCCGAATTATATCCGGTTCGAACTGGAGGCTGATGACGGGGAATTTCGACCCCCCATCCGCCACCCACTTCATAGCCACTGTCGAAGACTTAACCGACATGCTCGATTACGGCTCCGAAGACATCAACGGTATGGACGACGATGCCGATGAGGAGCAGAGACAAAACCCGCCGTTCACTAGACGCTGGACGACCACTTCTTCGTACGACATATACATGGTGGATACACCTAAAGAAACTAACGACGATGACAAAGAAGATCTAGTTGAGGATAAACCTCCTGAGACACAGCCCGGATGCCGGCGTCAGCGGCGCCGCTCTAAGTCACGTTGTGCAAAAAATAGCAATACCGGCACCGGAGAAAACAATACTCCGGACGATGCTGAAGACAATGAAGACCCTGCTGAGGCAACTTCCGAACAAGATGAACGGGAAGACGGGCACATTAGCCCTGATGAACAGGCCATACACGAAGACTGGGAGGACAGTAATTATCTTCCACTCTCCGAGGATGAGGAGAGCCTCGGCAATGAGGATTTCATCGTGCCTGAGGAACCCCTCGAGCAGGAGCGCTTTAAACGCCGGCTAATAGCCACTGCAAGGAGCCTGAAAAAGAAGCAGCAGCAGCTTCAAGCTGACCAAGACCTGCTCAACGATAGATGGACAGATATCCTAGCAGCCGAATAATACGGCCTCAAGCGCCCAACCAAGGGTTACCCGAGGCGCAGATTGCTACCTCAGTTCGATGAGGAGGTGATGGAACCTGTACCACGCGGTAGGGACAATGCGGCCGACCGACCACAATGCGGTGGGGATAAAGCGGCAGCTCAAGCCGAACAGCAGCCCGGCTCACCCCAACGAAAAAACAGAGATAAAACAGCTCGGGGTCATACATACCCGGCAGGACCTGTACAGTAGAGCAGGACATACCAGATCGATCTACGGATCGTGAGGACATGCCTCGACACGCAACGTCGGCTACCTATTCGGACGTGACAAGTCTAGTCACGCCCGGGCCGAAAACCGCAGACGGACTCCATTTGAGCTACGTCGCGACGTGGCCCAATGTAGAGCCGCCGCACACCCACTCTGCTTCACTGAAGAGGTAATGGAGCATGAATTCCCAGAAGGGTTTAAACCCGTGAATATCGAATCATACGATGGAACAACTGATCCCGCGGTGTGGATCGAGGATTTTCTTCTCCATATCCATATGGCCCGCGGAGATGACCTCCATGCCATCAAATGCCTACCATTAAAACTCAAAGGAGCGGCTCGGTACCGGTTAAACAGTCAGCCGGAAAACTCTATTGGCAGCTGGGAGGACTTGGAAGACGCATTCCGCGCCAACTTGTCGACTGTCCGGACGCGGAGGCCCTAGCGGCCTTCAAACACAGCGTCCGGGATGAGTGGCTCGCCCGCCACCTCGGTCAAGAAAAATCAAAATCCATGTCAGCCCTTACCGCTCTAATGACCCGCTTTTGTGCGGGAGAAGACAGCTGGCTCGCTCGTAGAAGCAACAGCGCCAGTGATCCGGGCACTTCCGAAGTCCGAGACGGCAATGGCAAGCCACGACGCAGTAAACACGAATGTCGCAATGATAATGAAAGAACACACGACATGGCAGTCAACGCCGGATTCAGCGGTCCCAAACCCGGTCAACGGAAAAAGCCATTCAAGGCAAACAGAGACGGACCATCCAATCTAGACAAGATATTTGATCGGCCCTGCCAGATTCATGGCCACCCCGATAAACCAGCTAATCATACCAACAGAAGCTGTTGGGTCTTCAAGCAGGCCAGCAAGCTCAACGCCGAACACAAGGGGAGGAGGCCGCCCGGTGATAGCGACGATGAAGAGACTCACCGACCAAATACCGGGGGTCAGAAGCAATTTCCCCCCGAAGTAAAAACAGTGAACATGGTATACGTGACACACAACTCTACAAGAGAGCAGGAGAAGCACTCCCTCCGGACCGAGGATCATACTACGGCAACCTTAGCCAAAGCACAAAGCGGTCTTATTAAACCGCATACCTTGTCGGGCATCAAGCCACCGGTCTCCATTCAACAGGATCGACCAATTCCGGAGCGGGACTAGCAGCTCGGCTTCCACCGTCCACCTCATATACCTGCGAAATTTGTATCGCACATACATAACTATGAACTTAAGATACCCTGGGCATCGGCAGAAGCACAATACGGACGAGCCTACAAGTACTCCCATAACTTCTGTTTATTTTCTAACTACTCTTTCTTTTTCATTATTCTTTACCACAGGTGACGCAAAGGCTGGTCATCTCATGGACTCTATCGGAGTTCGGGTCCATACACTCACCTAAGGGCTATTTCCGTCAAGGAGTCCCCTCAACGAGGACAGGCGACGCAGACGTGCGACGGGAGGTCCAAAATAACTTTTTGTAGACCGCACTCTTTATTTCGAGTCTGTAAAGTGTCTTTTTCCTCTGCCCTCGACCCCGGGCATGTCAAATAGACGGGGTTGCGGCTTTGCTATCTATAAAATAACGATGGGCATATCACTCAGGTCCCAGTAAACATAATGCGCATCCAGCATTCGCTTTTTTCCTAAAAGAACCGAATTTGGCTCCTGTGGTTGTTTCACACATACACCTCGGCATAACTTGCCAGGGGCTCGGTATGGGAACAAATGAGTTGCCGACAAGTCCAAACAGCTTTATAGCGTACTTCGGTGTCGCGAATTTGTCCTTATATGCATCAGCTCCGAATCATGTCTTGGGTCAATAGTTGGGTTGCCCGGCTCCTGTGCTTGCTACCTACGTTCCGCTCTATCGTCTAGGGTAGTAAAGGGAGAACTACTGCGATTGTGCTTCGGTTCATCCGGTCAAGCACCTCAAGAGAGAAAGCCAAAACTGATCATGATGCGGCGAGAGCTGATCAACCACTCGATGACTTATCAGAATCTTTCACGATTCCCTCCGTATTATACGAATGACCTTTTTCTTCAGGTCATATATGTAACGCACCGTATTGGAGTAAGCCGTGTACATACTAGGGACTATATCGTAGCCCCCCCATAAAACTCCTATGGCTAAGTGAAAGTGTTAACGCCCTATAGTCCGATTGCCTAGTTCACCGCATTGACACCTCCTTAATGGACCAAGACGTTGGGTTAAGAGTGATCAAATGCTTTTCCGAATACCCCCGTACTTTATACGAGGGGGCTGAAGCCGACGACTGGAAAACTTCCAGATTAATACACAAATGGCCGCACAGGAGGAACAAAAGTTTTAGGCGAAACTACATAAAATAGCCTTATTATAATATTGTTTTTTACAAGCTTTCATACATCTCACTCGAATATCACGTTTTTCGAGCATTGACCCTCTATCAAGCGGGCACCCTCCAGGACATCCTCGAAATAATGCTCTGGTGCGTGATGGTCCTTGCCCTTGGGTGGACCCTTCGCTGCAACATCAATGGCCTTCATCTTTGCCCAGTATGTCTTGACACGGGCAAAGGCCATTCGTGCACCTTCAATGCACGTTGACCGCTTAACGACGATGATACGCAGCACCGCATCAGCAAGTCGCCACACCAAACCAAAATAACTATCCGGAATTGGCTCGTTCAGCCACAGCCCGGTCACGACGTCCTTCATGGCAGAACCGGATAGTCTATGGAGCTCGGACCATTGGGCCATCTGTTCTTTCAGCAACAAGGGGCGTTTTGACGCACCGAATTGTGACCAGAAAAGCTTCTCCGTTGCATACCCTTCTTGCGCCTGGTAAAACTGCGCCGCATTGGAAGCACTCTTCGGCGAGTCCAATAAAGCGTCTGGAGAACTCCACACTTGATTAACCGGAGCATAATTCGGATCACCGAATTTAGTTTGCAATAAAAAGGGCTTACCAGCCGCGATCTCCCCAGCTTGTCGGATCTCCTCCCGGGCCGCCCTAGATTCGTACTGCGCTTCTTTCGCCTCTCGTAAGGCCTTGTCAAGATCAGCCGTTTTGGCTTTATTATCCTTCTCGAGGAATTCACAGCGGCTAGCGGCATCCTTTAACTCACGCGCCGTCTTGGATATTCTCTCCTTGCATTGGCGTCGAGCAGCCTGTTCGGCCCTTAACTAGGTAGATGCCTTCTCGGCAGCCGCATTAGCAATCCAGGATTGCTCCTTGGCCCGGGCCAGCTCGGCCCGCAAAATCTCAACCGCGGCGGCACCATCTGCAGTCATGCATATCTCAGTATACAATATTTTGCGTCATGCTTACATTGCAAAGCACGTGCTTGTAAGGACTGCCCTAAAAACATACCTTGCGACTCGTCAAGATGCCTGTTGATAAGCGTAAGGTCATCTTCCACCACATCAAGCTTTCGCTCTAGATCGGCAACTTCTGTAGTCCGGGCGGATGCCAGGGAGGTGACAGCCTGCGTTTCAATTCATCATATTATTTCCTGGACATATCTTTTTTGATCCTCTGATCACCTCCCTCGGGAGGCCAATCCGAGTCTCAGGGGCTACCACCTATGCACAGGTGCAGTTTGTGAATAAAAACAAATCAAATTTTTTTACAGTACAAACCTCAAAGCCTCTTAGCAGGCTCGTGCATGCTTCATTCAATCCGCTTTTCGCGGACAGAACCTTTTCAACCACCGTACCCATCAAGGCACGATGTTCCTCCGAGACGGACGCCTGTCGCAGCATGTTCGTCAATATATCCGGCGCTTCTGGACCTCCAGAAGCTGTTGTATGAGTATGGCCTCCCTTCGAAGGAATCTATTTATCTGTCCCCAGAGTCGTCTCCGGCTGTAGACCAGACAGTCCGGGGCCTTTATTGTTGACCCCCGGACCCTGGGCTACCGAAGTATCACCTTCGGGTAGTGTCTTCATCACCCCTCGCATCACTTGTTGATTGATAACCCACAAGTATAGGGGATCGCAACAGTTTTCGAGGGTAGAGTATTCAACCCAAATTTGTTGATTCGACACAAGGGGAGCCAAAGAATATTCTCAAGTATTAGCAGCTAAGTTGTCAATTCAACCACACCTGGAAACTTAGTATCTGCAGCAAAGTGTTTAGTAGAAAAGTAATATGATAGTGGTGGTAACGCTAACAAAAGTAAAGACAGCAAAAGTAATGTTTTGGTATTTTGTAGTGATTGTAACAAGAGTAACGAAAAAGTAAATAAGCGTAAACCAAGATATGGAAAGCTCGTGAGGCACCGGATCGTGATGGATAATTATGCCGGATGCGGTTCGTCATGTAACATCATAACATAGGGTGACATGTAACTAGCTCCAGTTCATCAATGTAATGTAGGCATGTATTCAATATAGTCATACGTGCTTATGGAAAAGAACTTGCATGACATCTTTTGTCCTACCCTCCCGTGGCAGCGGGTCCTATTGGAAACTAAGGGATATTAAGGCCTCCTTTTAATAGAGAACCGAACAAAGCATTAGCACATAGTGAATACATGAACTCCTCAAACTATGGTCATCACCGAGAAGTATCCCGATTATTGTCACTTCGGGGTTGTCGGATCATAACACATAATAGGTGACTATAGACTTGCAAGATAGGATCAAGAACACACATATATTCATGAAAACATAATAGGTTCAGATCTGAATTCATGGCACTCAGGCCCTAGTGACAAGCATTAAGCATAGCAAAGTCATAGCAACATCAATCTCAGAACATAGTGGATACTAGGGATCAAACCCTAACAAAACTAACTCGATTACATGATAAATCTCATCCAACCCATCACCGTCCAGCAAGCCTATGATGGAATTACTCACGCACGGCGGTGAGCATCATGAAATTGGTGATGGAGGATGGTTGATGATGACGAAGACGACGAATCCCCTCTCCGAGCCCCGAACGGACTCAGATCAGCCCCCGAGAGAGATTAGGGCTTGGCGGCTCCGTGATCGTAAAACGCGATGATTTCTTCTCTCTGATTTTTTCTCCCAAAGCCAATATATGGAGTTGGAGTTGGCGCCGGAGGGTGTCCAGGGGCCCATGAGGTAGGGGCGCGCCCGGGGGCGGCCCCACCCTCGTGGACAGGGGTGTGGCCCCCGGTCTTCATCTTTACAGGATTTTTATTATTTATTCTAAGACATCCCGTGGAGTTTCAGGTCATTCCGAGAACTTTTTTTTTCTGCACATAAAACAACATCATGGCAATTCTGCTGAAAACAGCGCCAGTCCGGGTTAATTCCATTCAAATCATACAAGTTAGACTCCAAAACAAGGGCAAAAGTGTTTGGAAAAGTAGATACGACGGAGACGTATCAACTCCCCCAAGCTTAAACCCTTGCTTGTCCTCAAGCAATTCAGTTGACAAACTGAAAGAGAAAAGAAAACTTTACAAACTCTATTTGCTCTTGTTGTTGTACCTATGTCAAGCCAGCATTCAGGTTTTCAGCAAAGATTATAACTAACCACATTTGCAATAATTCCCAGGTCTCATGTTTACTCATATCAATAACATAATCAGCTAGCAAGCCATAATAATAAATCTCGGATGACAACACTTTCTCAAAATAATCATAATATGATATAACAAGATGGTATCTCGCTAGCCCTTTCCGAGACCGCAAAACATAAATGCAGAGCACCTTCAAAGATCAAGGACTGACTAGACATTGTAATTCATGGTAAAAGAGACCCAATCATAGTCATACCCAATATAAATTAACAGTAATGAATGCAAATGACAGTTGTGCTCTCCAGCTAGTTCTTTTAATAAGAGGGTGATGACTCAACATAAAAGTAAATAGATAGGCCCTTCGCAGAGGGAAGCAGAGATTTGTAGAGGTGCCAGAGCTCGGTTTTGAAATAGAGATAAATTATATTTTGAGCGGCATACTTTCATTGTCAACATAACAACTAAGAGATGATGATATCTTCCATGCTAAACAAATTATAGGCGGTTCCCAAACAGAATGGTAAAGTTTATACCCCCCTCCTCCACAAGCATTAATCCATGGCTTGCTCAAAACAACGAGTGCCTCCAACATTCAACGGGTCCCAGGGGGAGTTTTGTTTGCAATTATTTTGATTTAGTTTGCATAAAGCATGTGACTGGGCATCCCGGTGACCAGCCATTTTCTCGTGAGTGAGGAGCGGGGTCCACTCCTCTTGAGAATAACCCGCCTAACACGGAAGATAAGGGCAGCCCTAGTTGATATATGAGCTATTCGAGCATGCAAAACAAAATGTTTATTTGAAGGTTTAGAGTTTGGCACATATAAATTTACTTGGAACGGCAGGTAGATACCGCATATAGGAAGGTATGGTGGACTCATATGGAATAAGTTTGGGGTTTAAGGGATTGGATGCACAAGCAGTATTCCCGCTTAGTACAAGTGAAGGCTAGCAAAAGACTGGGAAGCGACCAACTAGAGAGCGACAACAGTCATGAACATGCATTAAAATTAATAAACATTGAATACAAGCATGAGTAGGATATAATCCCCCATGAACATAAATATCGTGAAGGCTATGTTGATTTGTTTCAACTACATGCGTGAACATGTGCCAAGTCAAGTCACTTAAATCATTCAAAGGAGGATACCACCCTATCATACCACATCATAATCATCTCAATAGCATGTTGGCATGCAAGGTAAACCATTATAACTCATAGCTAATCAAGCATGGCACAAGTAACTATGATCTCTAATTGTCATTGCAAACATGTTTATTCATAATAAGCTGAATCAAGAACGATGAACTCATCATATTTACAAAAACAAAATAGGTCGAGTTCATACTAGCTTTTCCATCTCAGTCAGTCCATCATATATCATCATAATTGCCTTTCACTTGCACGACCGAACGATGTGAATAATAATAAGAGTGCACGTGCATTGACTAAGCTGGAATCATGAGCATTCAATAAACAGGAGAAGACAAGGCAATATGGGATCTTGGTTAAATCAACAATGATGCATATAAGAGCCACTACAACAATTTAATCATGGTCTTCTCCTACTGACCCCCAAAGAAAAGAAAAGAAATAAAAACTATATACACATGAAAGCTCCCAATAAGCAAAAGAAGAACGGGAAATATTTTTGGGTTTTCTTTTTAATTATTACTACTACAGCAGGAAAAATAAACTACTACTAATTTTTTGGGTTTTTCTTAAGGTTTATTAAACACACAAGAAGAAAGCAGGACAAAGAAAATAAACTAGCATGGATATTACAGTGAAAGAGTATGAGCACCGACATCTAGCAATGAGTGTGTGAACATGAATGTAATGTCGGTGAGAAGTACGTACTCCCCCAAGCTTAGGCTTTTGGCCTAAGTTGGTCTATTGCCAGGGATAGCCTGGCGGATACCCGTAGGTGTAGCTCGGGTCGCATCTTGTGATGCAGCCGCTATCGCCTCGAGCTGCAGCGTGGCGTCCGAGCCGCCTCCGCCTCCTCTCGTACTCGTCTGCCTCCTCTCTGGTAATAATATATCTTCCTCTCGTCTGAAAATCAAAGAAGGCAGGAGCAGGAAGAATAACATGGACAACATGCCGTTTGTTAAAGATTAGTTGATACAGGAGAGGTAGTTCAGTCCTCTCAACAAACTGGTGGGAAACCATAGAATCAAAATCTAAATAAGTAGGGGGTAACTCCATATCACCCTCACGAATGTCTATCTCAAGAAAATTAGCTTAGCGGGTTGCATTAATTCCTCCAAAGAAATCTCCGTTATGTCTATTATGATGCAACCTACGAGCTACAATGGCTCCCATATGATAAGATTGGTCTCCTAACACAGCACTTCTGAGAATGCTGAGATCAGGGGCACACATGTGACATGCTTCATCCTTAGCATTTATGCATCTACCTACGAAGAGAGAAAAATAATGTATAGCAGGAAAGTGAATGCTCCCTATAGTGGCTTGCGTTATATCTCTAGATTCCCCCACAGTTATTCTAGCAAGAAAGTCTCTATATTCAGATTTAGGGGGATCCCTGACACTACCCCAAGATGGAAGTTTGCAAGCAAAAGTGAAATCCTCTAAGTCCATGGTATAAGATTTGTCATAAAGGTCAAACATTACTGAAGGAGAATTACGCGAAGATGAAAACTCAAACCTCCCCACAAATGAACTTGTGAGGTCATGATACTGGGGAATTTGTCACTTCAAAGTCCTCAAGACCGCATTACGCAAATATGCTAAATTCTTCTTTGGTTCCCGCTGATCCATAAATTTTTTCAAGGCCATTCATGGGGCCTCACAGAGCGTCTCTTGGTGGTTCCTCGTCAAGATCACGCATTGCAAGCCTGGGACCTTGCTTCCTTGAAGAACCACCTTGGAACATCTTCCTAAACATATTGTTTTCTTTGAAAAAATTCTGAAATTTTTAGTAACTTCAGACAAAAGTGAACCAACTTCAATAAAACTGGTAGCAACTACTCATACAAGTGCCTAGAGCATATATCAAGCATTAGAACTACTTGGAACCATATAAATTTGACATGCAAGCTCAAGAACATGGTCACCTATGCAGCACAAATTTGCAAAGAATAAAGCACTAGAACAAAAACTAATTGGACCAATGGAGGAGTCACATACCAAGGAACAATCCCCCAAGCAGTTTTATGAGAGGTGCTTTGAGCAAGGAGATCGAAAATCACAGCAAAAGTGGCTGGAACACGAGCTTGAGTTGGTTTTTCGGGTTTGTGTGAGGCAGAGGAAGAAGATGGGTGCAGGGATAAGTGGAGGAGGGCCACCGTGGGGCCCCGCACGAGGCAGGGGGCGCGCCCCATCCTCGTGGCAGTGTGGCAGCTCCCCATGTAATTTTTGCACTAAAATCCTCAAATATTCCTAAAAAATCATATTAAATTGGCATGGCATTCGAGGACTTTTATTTCCGGATATTTTTATATTGCACGGATAAGTCAGAAATGACAAAAAATACTATTTTACTTTATTTCTTCTAAATAACAGAAAATATAGAGAGGGTATGAAGGTTGTGCTTCTAGTTTCATCCATCTCATGCTCATCAAAAGGAATCCACTAACAAGGTTGATCAAGTCTTGTTAACAAACTCATTCCGATTAACATGGAACCGGAGAAATTTGAAAAACACTATAGGTTACCTCAACGGGGATATGGACATCCCCAATAATAAGTATATCATATTTCTTCTTGACAGTAGGGAGAGGAAATTCAAAACCTCCAAATATAATCGATGGAATTTTTCCAATAGAGTTGATACTATGAACTTGAGGTTGTTTCCTCGGAAAGTGTACCGTGTGCTCATTACCATTAACATGAAAAGTGGCATTGCCTTTATTGCAATCAATAACAACCCCTGCAGTATTAAGGAAAGGTCTTCCAAGAATAATAGACATACTATCGTCCTCGGGAATATCAAGAATAACAAAGTCCATTAAAATAGTAACGTTTGCAACCACAACAGGCACATCCTCACAAATACCGACAGGTATAGAAGTTGATTTATCAGCCATTTGCAGAGATATTTTAGTAGGTGTCAACTTATTCAAGTCAAGTCTACGATATAAAGAGAGAGGCATAACACTAACACCGGCTCCAAGATCACATAAAGCAGTTTTAACATAATTTCTCTTAATGGAGCATGGTATAGTAGGTACTTGTCGGTGTCAAAACCGGCGGATCTCGGGTAGGGGGTCCCGAACTGTGCGTCTAGGCGGATGGTAACAGGAGACAAGGGACACGATGTTTTACCCAGGTTCGGGCCCTCTTGATGGAGGTAAAACCCTACGTCCTGCTCGATTGATATTGATATTGTGGATGTTTACAAGAGTGGATCTACCACGAGATCAAGGAGGCTAAACCCTAAAAGCTAGCCTATGGTATGATTGCTGTGGTTGTTTCGATGTTGTGGTCCCACGGACTAAAGCCATCCGGTTTATATAGACACCGGAGAGGGCTAGGGTTACATAGAGTCGGTTACAATGGTAGGAGATCTACATATCCAGATCGCCAAGCTTGCCTTCCACGCCAAGGAAAGTCCCATCCGGACACGGGAGAAGTCTTCAATCTTGTATCTTCATAGTCTTGGAGTCCGGTCGATGATGATAGTCCGCCAATGATAGTTCGGCTGATGATGGTAGTCCGCTATCCGGACACCCCTAGTCCAGACTCCTCAAGAGCCCCTCAACCAGGCTTCAATGACGATAAGTCCGGCGTATATTGCTTGGCATTGCAAGGCGGGTTCCTCCTCCAAATGATAGAAGATTGTGAACACCAGATAGTGTCCGCTCGCAAAATAAATTCCACATTCCACGGTAGAGAGAATAATAATATATACACAAGTTCAATCTGCGACGTTTTTTGTGGCATGACGTCACACCACTACCAATTCATTACTCAATTGTTTTTACTTTACCACCTCAACGCATTTAGCGAAGCGGTTTCTTGGCACGCCTTGTCGAAGCGAGATCGTGTTTCCCTTAATCCGGGATTCTCATCAATACGGGCGTGGGTAACCCAACCGCGCCATTGATGGTGACGCTTGGGAGATAAGCGAGTTTTACCAGCCGGTGGGGACGCGTAAGACTTCGCCCGCCCATATAAGGGATAAGGATTTACCTTCTCACCCACGCCTTCTTCCTCCTTTGCTTATCCATCTACGCGACTCGAGCTCCAGCGCCCAAGTTCGCAAGATCTCGTCTCAACCTTCTCCGACCATGTCCGGAGCGGGAGGTAAATGGTTGGCCTCCACCGCTAAGGAGGAGCACATCGCCAAACTGCGCGGGCGCCGGATACCTTTCCGGCGACATCACAGACCGGCTGCCCGATGAGGGGCAGCTCATCCCCACCCCTGTGCCCCATGAGAGGGTCGCCTTTCTTCCCCACTTCCTCCGTGGACTGGGCTTTCCACTACATCCCTTTGTCCGGGGGCCCATGTTCTACTATGGCCTGGATTTCCATGATCTGGCGCCGAACTTCATCCTCAACATCTCGGCGTTTATCGTCGTGTGTGAGGCCTTCCTCTGCATCCAGCCCCACTTCGACTTGTGGCTCAAGACCTTCAATGTCAAGCGAAGGTAGTGAAGGGCACTCAAGCGGAGTGCGGAGGCGCCATGTTGGGCAAGATGCCCAATGTCCTTTGGTTCAAGGGCCTTCGTGGAATCCGTCAAGGGGTGGCAATCGGGTGGTTCTATATCACCGAGCAGCGTGACCCTAAATGGGCGGCGGCCCCGAGTTTAGATCTGGTATCCCCACGCAGCTCACCTCCGGAAAGAGAAGGGCTTGCCGTGGGGTAGTTCAAGGAGCCGACGGACTCCAAGCCCAGTATCAAGAAGCCGTGAAGAAGCTCAGCTGGTTAACGTGGTCCAGTCATGCTCGTCCGCGGATTCTCCCATGCCAAGAGCGGGCATTCAATCTATGGGAGTTCGATCCGAACAGCACCAGCGCTGAGCAGGCTCTTCGACACGACGCACGGCGGCGCTGGAAGGTGCTGTTCAAGGGCGCCAAGCCCCGCATCCGCGATCAAGATCGTGGATTTCACTCGCAGCGCCAGCCGACGAGGTAAGTGATTCTACCCTTTACGGACACTTGTTTTCATAGTTTGACTCTATGAGGGTTTTAATTTCCCTTTTCCTTTGACAGACTGGATGAGGAAGGCGGAGCAGATTACCCGTCCGGCCCTATGCCGAAAATCCAGAGACGCCATCTAGCGAGGTTGCTGGTTCCGCACCGCATGTGGTGCCGAGAAGAAGGCCAAGAAGGAGGCCACGGGTGCTCAAGGAGTGCCCGTTTTCAGGTGTCCGACGACTCGGGCGGACTCTCCCCGAAAATGAGGAGGAGGAAGAGGACTCTCTCCTGGAGGAGGAGAGAGGAAGAGGAAGGCTTCCCCAACAGGGGAGGCCAAGGGTCCAAGAGGGAAGGACTATTCCCGGACAGCTCCGCCAACATCAACGCTTGGCGAGGAAGAATGGCCTTCAAGGGCCAGGCCTCCGGCGGATCGTAAGTATCCGGATTCCTGAATAATTTATAATTTCTTTTCTGCGCCACATAGTGTCATTCTAATGCCGCATGCCCGTAGTCCAGCCAGTGATGATCTCCCGCTTCATCGAAGCGGTCGTTGGCTCCGTCGGATGTAGACTCCATCCCGACCGCCTCCACCCTCACGACGCCGAGGACGCCGAGGT
This sequence comes from Aegilops longissima, assembly GCA_021605205.1. Lineage (NCBI taxonomy): Eukaryota > Viridiplantae > Streptophyta > Magnoliopsida > Poales > Poaceae > Aegilops > Aegilops longissima. Next base: position 462,772,829 of record CM038679.1, read on the forward strand.
GGGATCCCAAGAAGGGACCCATCGGGGAGGCTCGGGCGCCACAAGGCGCCCTCCCGGACTTTGCGCCAGACTCCACATCAGAACCCGCAGTGGTTCCGGAGTCCGGCCAGCGGCCCCTTCGACCGAAGGGCAAGATCGTGACGCCGGCGGCTTCCGTCCAACCGGAGGCTCCGAGCAATTTGTTGGAGGCGCTGCAGAGCGCTTCCATCGAGGAAGAACACCGCACTATTATGAGTGCGGTGATCCAGAAGGTACAGCTCGCCAAGAGCGGGCTGACCGAAGCCTGCAGTAGCCTTCTATCAGGCTTTGAGGTAAGAAGTTAAAAATATGCAATGTAATACCGCATAGACAGTAGCCCCAGTGTTCGGAAAGAAAAGCCGGACTGAGGATCTAAAAAAAAGAAGATATACGCGGGGTTGCTAAAAAATTATGTCAATATGGGTTGCAGGCTACGCTGCTGACCTCTGCCAGACCGATCATGGAGGTCGGTGCTTTGAAGCAGAGTCGAGCGGTCGAGCAAGAGCTCGGCCGCCGAGAAGCAGCTCCAGGACAAAGAAGGTGAGTAACACCATTTTGAACTTGTACCTTATGAAAAGGATTTAGGTTGCACCAAAAATAACAAGGATAACATGGTGCTGCAGGGGCCACGAACGAGGTGGCGACCCTGAAGGAGGCCGTGTCCGTGGCCGAACGCAATGCGGCCACGGAACGGGCAGAGCGAGAAAAGCAGGAGGCGCGGGTGGCGGTGGTTCAGCAAGAGCTCCAGGCTCTCATGGAGAAGCATGAGAGTTTGGAGCGTGACTCAAAGACTCGAGAGTCCGAGCTTGCCTCGGCTCTCGAAAGTGCCAAAACCGCCAAGGCCGAGGCCCATAAGTCCCTTCAGGAGATTGAGTTGATGAAGAAGATAGCGGCGGGTAAGGCATTTTTCATGCAAAGCAAGCATGTGAATGTAAATTACGTGTTACTTACCCGAATTCGGAGCTCTCCAGGGGCGTTTGCAGATCTGCCTCGCAGCGTGTCTGATGCCGCCGCATTCTACCGAGCCGAGGAGGGGAGCTCAACGGAGAAGGTCTTCGGTCTCAAGATGCCGAGACCGCCATCCGGTGCCCCTAACGACCAGTGAAGCAGCTGGTCGAGCTTCACAAGGTGGCCGAGCAGGCCATGAAGGGCCTCATAGTCCGGCTGTGGCTGGAGAGGCCATGCCAGGAGCTACTTCGCCTCGTCGACGGCTGGTGGATGCGTGCCCGGGTGGAGGTTATCAAGCGCTCCTTTGTATTGAAGGTGCTCGTCGGGCCCTTGCCCGCAAAGGTGCATTGGGCAAGCTGGATGCGGAGAAGCTAATCAGCGACGCGCCACCAGCGGGCAAGGAACGCCGACGCCCAAATGTACTATAAGGCTGTCTGAAGGGTGCCCGCAAGATTGCGGATGAGTGCCCTGTGGATGTAATTTTGAGTAAATTCGCAATGTGTTATCCTGCGCTGAAAACTTTGTTCATATGCGCTAAGAAATGCTTGTTAATTTAAAATATTACCTTCATGCGGCCGCTTATTAAATCTGAGAGATGGCAAGTCGTCGGCTTCATCCCCATGCCACGAGTCTGGGTGTTCGGGATAAACTTGAGCGCTCTTGTTCCCATTTTGGGTCCATCGAGGAGGCGCCAACACAACGTAACAAGGCAACCGGACTTATAGTGCTTGAACACTCTCACTTAGCCATAGAATTCTATAATTTTAAATTTCGTGAAGCCCCTAGTATTCGGAGGACCGAATTGGGGCGCTATCCACGCCTTCGCCGGACATAATCCGAACTTCGCTCAAGCGGCGAGGTCTTTAAGGACCCGAAGGACCTCTCGAACAGCGACCAGTCTCGCCTTATCATGACAGTCAGTTTTAGCTTTCCATCGAGGCGTTAACCCGGCTCAACCGGGCGCAATCGCAGTGGTTCTCCCAAAGCTACCTTAGCCGATAGAACGAGCGTAAGGTGCCAAACATGGGAGCCGCAAAAACCCAACTATTGACCCAAGACATGATTCGAGCCGATTCATATAATGCTATAAGTTCGGGTGCCGCACTTGTGAAAGTGTGCGGACTTTATCACACCATAATGCGGAGAACATAAGCCCTCGGTGTATTTGGCCGTACTAAAGTGTACGGATGCAACATGTCGTAAATGAACATATATGTATGTATAAGGTAATGCAATTATAGGCAAAAAGGTGCTGCATTTTATTCGAGAAGATATGCTATGAGTGCGGAATGATACAAATAGTGCGGAAAGCAAGGGATTGGATTTAATTAAAGGCGTCTCCCTCCGTGGGTAGGCATGAATGTTTGTATTTAACAAATTTAATGCTCGTGATGGAGACCACCGAGTGTTCGTCGCGCCTTTGTCCTTCCCTGGCTGTTGCATCATGAGTTCGCGGGGTAGCCGCGGACATAGTTCTGTATAAAAAGAGAAAATAAAAGAAAAAGAGCGACACACTTGGGAGCCCCCGGTGTGGTCGAACCGCACTGGTCTGTTGTGGTTGTGCCTTTCCCCTATGCCCATGGTATCTCCAAGGCGTAATTATGTACGCGAGAGCTTCTCTTACAATTTTGCGAGGGCTGGGGTTGAGGCCGCATTGCTACGCTGATGCTCGAACGTGCTGTGGTCTTGGTTGATGTTGCTCCGGCGCGTTTGGTCGTGTCCGGTCGTTTAGCGGCCGGACTCGAATTGCCTTAAAAGGCTGCTCAGATTTCTGCCGCGAGAGCCGCTGTATGTTCCTCCGCTCGAGGGAGCGCCCGTGTTTCCATTGACCGTGATGACTCCACGAGGGCCTCGCATCTTGAGCTTAAGGTATGCATAATGCGGCACCGCGTTGAATTTTGCGAACGGTTCGTCCGAAAGCAGAGCGTGATAGCCGCGAATGGGACTATGTCAAGATTAACTCCTCGCTCGAAATTATCCGGGATCCAAGACCACTTCCATGTAATCGAGCCCGCATAATTGGCCTCGACACCTGGTATGACGCCTTTGAAGGTTGTCTTTGTAGGTTTAATCCTTGAAGGGTCTATGCCCATCTTGCGCCTTCGATCCCGATAAAGCAGGTTCAGCACGCCGCCGTCCCATCGACTCTCGTGAGGTGAAATCCATCGACGATTGGGTCTAAAACCAATGCGCGCGAATCCGCCATGGCGGATATTGGTCGGATGGTCTCTTCGATCGAAAGTGATCGGGCAAGAGGACCATGGGTTGAATTTTGGGGCGATGGCTCCATCGCCAGATCGCCCTTTAGTGCACGCCGCCCTCTTGGGAATATGCGTTGCGTATATCATGTTTACCGTCCGAACTTGAGGGGGGAATCCTTTTGTCCTCTGTTGTTCGGCTGCCGGGTCTCTTCCTCGTCATCGCTGTGTAGCCCTTGTCACTGTTTTGGCGATTAATTTGCTGCTGCTTGAATACCCAACAATCTCTGTTGGTGTGGTTAGCTGGCTTTTCGGGGTTCCATGTATTTGACAGAGCGGTCGAGTATTCGGTCCAAATTGGGCGGGCCCGGAGTGGTTCTTTTAAATGGCTTCTTCCGCTGACCGGGCTTGGAGCCTCGGAATCCAGCATTGACTGCCGATCCTCATTGCTGTCGCGTTAATGCGACGCTTGTTTTGTTTCGACGCAACCTGCCATTGCGGTCCTTGGTATCCGGACTGCCGGCGTTTTTCTGCCGAGGTTGTTATCGCGAGCTAGCTAGCTATCCTCTCCCGCATGTAAGCGGGTCATGAGTGATGTGAGGGCTGCCATGGATTTCGGCTTCTCTGTCCTAGGTGTCGGGCCAGCCACTCGTCATGGATGTTATGTTTGAAGGCAGCGAGGGCCTCTGCATCCGGACAATCGACGATTTGATTTTTCTTTGTTAAGAACCGTGTCCGAATTGCTCGGCCGATTCGTCTCGCTGCTGGATTATGTGGCTTAGGTCATCTGCGTCCGGGTCGCACGCGTCGTGCTCGGAAGTTGTCGAGGAATGCGGCTTCCGTGTCTTCCCAGATCCAATTGACTCTGCGGGCAGGCTGTTAAGCCAATGCCGAGCTGGTCCTTTAAGCTTGAGCGGGAGATATTTGATGGCGTGAAGATTGCCGCCATGGGCCATGTGTATATGGAGAAGATAATCCTCAATCCAAACCGCTGGGTCTGTTGTGCCATCGTAGGATTCGATATTAACGGGTTTAAACCCTTCGAGGATTTGATGATCCATTACTTCGTCGCTGAAGCATAGTGGGTGTCGGCGCCTCAGATTGAGCGATATCGCGACGTAGCTCGAGAGAGCGTTATGCGCTGTGTTCGCCCGGCCGAGTAGTTATATCCGCGCGACGGTGATCGTCGTGGGTCTTGGGGCGCCCACGTGATCCATAGATAGATCTGGATTGTCTTGCCTTGTCCTCCAATATATCCCGCAAGTCCGGCGCGTTCCCCCGTGGCTTCATGCTTTTTGAGCGATGCCGGGGTACGGTTTTGGTGGAGGGCTTGCACGCCTCTCTGCCGCGCCACGAGGTGGCGGTCTGCCAGACAGCGCTGGTGATGCAGGTTTGTATGCCTCCTCCTCTAATCGGGGGAGCAACTTGCGTTTTGGGTAAATTTTGGAGGGGCGTTCGAGTTCATACTCTTCGGCCGCGAGGACCTCGGTCCATCTGTCGGCCAGCAGGTCTTGATCAGCTTGAAGTTGTTGCTGCTTTTCTTTAGGCTATTTGCCGTGGCCATTAGCCTGCGCTCAAACGCTCTTGTTCGACGGGATCCTCAGCACGACGAATTGGCCATCGCCGAGGCTTGCCTCGTCTCCGGAGGGAGGTAACTAATTGTCATCCTCGACCTCTTCGCCCGCCGCCTCTCTTGAGGGCTTGCTTCGCCTCCTCCTCGCGCTGGATCGTCTTTGGAGGGAGTTGTCTTCGGCACTTTCGGGGTGTTATTATCTCCGTGCGGAATCTCCATTCTTGCCGTGGCGGGATTTAGAGCGGCGCCACGACGCCGGCGCTTGGGCGCTTCTTTAAGGAATCGGCCTCTGCTGCTTCTTCGCCGTCCCCATCTTTTGGGGTGTCCACCATGTATATGTCGTATGACGAGGTGGTCTTCCAAAGGTCTGTAGGCGCTGGTTCTTGGTAGTCTCCGCATCGCCGTCCATACCGCCGATGTCTTCGGAGTCGTAGTCGAGTATGTCGGTTAAATCGTCGACGGTGGCTACGAAGTGGGTGGTGGGTGGGCTTTGAATTTCTTCGTCGTCCGCGTCCCAACCATCCTGGCCGTAGTTCGGCCAGGGCTCTCCGGATAGCGAGAGATGCTTCAGTGAATCTATGATATCGCCGATGGGCGAGTGCTGAAAGATGTCCGCAGCGGTGAATTCCATGATCGGCTCCCAATCGGATTCGACTGGCAGGGGCGCAGGAGGTTCAGAGTCCGGCACCTCGGAGTCATGAGCTTTATGCGGGACAAGGTAAGTGTTCGGCTCCATCGCCGTAGAAGTTGCAGCTCCCGAGGAGGTGTCCAGCCATCCGCCCTCGATCCGAGCGATCGGCTCCGGACTATGGGTCGGAGCGGATTCGTGTCGGACTCTCAAGGTGCTGTCCGCGACGAGTTAGGTCATGCCCATCGTGACAGCGCTGCACGCCGGCTGTGGCTCAGATCCATCGAAGATCAAGTCCCCGCGGATATCGGCCGTGAAGTTTAGGCTTCAAACCTGACTGACGGCGGGCGAAGCTTCGATCTGCTCCAGATGGCTGCGAGTTGGCCCGCAGCGCGGCCGCCGAATCGAAGATCTGTCCGGGAGAAAGGTCTCACCCAGACTGCGTCGTTGTTGATTGAAGAGGCCATCAAGCCTATCGGTGACGACACGAGGAACTCTCAATGAAAGCACCAATGTCGGTGTCAAAACCGCGGATCTCGGTAGGGGGTCCCGAATCAGCGTCTAGGCGGATGGTAACAGGAGACAAGGGACACGATGTTTTACCTGTGTTCGGCCCTCTTGATGGAGGTAAAACCCACGTCCCGCTTGATTGATATTGATATTGTGGATGTTTACAAGAGTGGATCTACCACGAGATCAAGGAGGCTAAACCCTAAAAGCTAGCCTATGGTATGATTGTCAGGGTTGTTCTGATGTTGTAGTCCTACGGACTAAAGCCATCCGGTTTATATAGACACCAGAGAGGGCTAGGGTTACATAGAGTCGGATACAATGGTAGGAGATCTACATATCCGTATCGCCAAGCTTGCCTTCCACGCCAAGGAAAGTCCCATCCGGACACGGGGAGAAGTCTTCAATCTTGTATCTTCATAGTCTTGGAGTCCGGTCGATGATGATAGTCCGGCCAATGATAGTTCGCGGACACCCCCTAATCCAAGACTCCCTCAGTATTCCTAGATCTCCAAGTTTCTTTTGTATTCCACCCTTAAAAGTATAATTAGCAAGCATGGTGGAAATTTCAGCTTTCGGTATCTTTCTTTTATTTGTAACAATATCTTTCATATATTTAGCATAAGGATTCATTTTGAGCATATCACCAATCGTGACACGCAAAAAAGATGGGTCTAATCATTTCAGCAAAGCGCTCAAAATCCTCATCATCCTTTTTCTTGGATGGTTTGGGAGGAAAAGGCATGGGTTTCGAACCCATGGTTCTCTTTCTTTACCATGTTTCCTAGCAACGAAGTCTATTTTATCATAACGTTGATTCTTTGATTGTGGGTTATCAAGATCAACAACAGGTTCAACTTCTACATCATTATCATTACTAGGTTGAGCATCACCATGAACATCATCATTAACATTTTCACTAGGTTCATGTTCATTACCGATTGTGTTTCAAAGATCGCACATAGAGATATCATTTGGATTCTCGGTGGTTCAAAGAAGGTTCACTAGAAGTTTGCACAGTTCTATCATTTTTCTTTTCTTCCTTTTAGAAGAACTAGGTATATCAATATTATTTCTCCGAGAATCTTGCTCGATTCTCTTAGGGTGGCCTTCAGGATACAAAGGTTCCTGAGTCATTCTACCAGTTCTAGTAGCCACTCTAACAAATAATCATTTTTCTTACTATTCATTTCATCAAGCACTTCTTTCTGAGCTTTAAGTACTTGCTCTACTTGAGTGGTAACCATAGAAGCATGTTTGCTAACCAGTTTAAGTTCACCTCTAATATTAGCCATATAATCACTCAAGCGTTTAATCATAAAGGTATTCTGTTTTAGTTGTCTACCAAAATAAGCATTAAAGTCATCTTGCTTAAACATAAAGTTATCAAACTCATCCAAGCACTGACTAGCAATTTTGGTAGGAGGGACTTCAGCTTTATCATATCTATAGAGAGAATTTACCTTTACTACATATGTCGGGATATCGGGATCAGGAGGTTCTTCAGTGAATAAAGAATTGAGATCATACACTTCTTCAACAGGCGGTAAATTAAGACCATGTATTTCTTGAATAGGAGGTAAATTATTAACATCTTCAGCTTTAATACCTTTTTCTTTCATAGATTTCTTTGCCTCTGCATATCTTCAGGACTGAGAAATAGTACACCTCTCTTCTTCGGAGTTGGTTTAGGAATGGGCTCAGTAATTGGCTCAGGAGCTGGCTTGGGAGTTGGCTCAGGAGGTGCCCAATTATTTTCATTTGTCAACATATTATTCAATAAAATTTCAGCTTCATCCGGTGTCCTTTCCCTGAAAAGAGAACCAGGACAACTATCCAGGTAATCTCTGGAAGCATCGGTTAGTCCATTATAAAAGATATCAAGTATTTCAGGTTTCTTAAGAGGATGATCAGCAAAGCATTATAACTTGAGAAGCCTCCCCAAGCTTGTGGGAGACTCTCTTCTTCAATTTGCACGAAGTTGTATATTTCCCTCAAAGCAGCTTGTTTCTTATGAGCAGGGAAATATTTAGAAGAGAAGTAATAAATCATATCCTGGGGACTACGCACACAACCAGGATCAAGAGAATTAAACCATATCTTAGCGTCACCCTTTAATGAGAACGGAAATATTTTGAGTATATAAAAGTAGCGCGATCTCTCATCATTAGTAAATAGGGCAGCTATATCATTTAACTTAGTAAGATGTGCCACAACAGTTTCAGATTCATAGCCATAAAAAGGATCAGATTCAACTAAAGTAATTATATCAGGATCAATAGAGAATTCATAATCCTTATCAGGAACACAGATAGGTGAAGTAGCAAAAGCAGGGTCTGGTCTCATCCTATCTCTAAGAGATTCTTTACTCCATTTAACTAGCAGCCTCTTAAGTTCATATCTATCCTGGCAAGCAAAAATAGCTGCAGAAGATTCCACATCAAAAAGATAACCCTCAGGAATAGCAGGCATATCCTCATCATCACTTTCATCATTGTATTCAGTTTCAATAGTTTCTCTTTCTCTAGACCTAGAAATTTGTTCATCTAGAAATTCACCAAGGGGTACATTAGTATCAAGCATAGAAGTAGTTTCATCATAAGTATCATGCATAGCAGAAGTGGCATCATCAATAACATGCGACATATCAAAACGAATAGCGAAGCAGGTTTAGGTGTCGCTAGCTTACTCATAATGTAAGGTGAATCAAGTGCGAGCTAGATGGCAGTTCCTTACCTCCCTCGTAGTTGAGGGATAAATTGTTGTCTTAGCGCCTTTCAAGTTCTTCATAGTGTCCAGCAGATATAAATCCCAAGTGACTCAAAGAATAGAGCTATGCTCCCGCAACGGCGCCTTTAAAAAGGTCTTGATAACCCACAAGTATAGGGATTGCAACAGTTTTCGAGGGTAGAGTATTCAACCCAAATTTGTTGATTCAACACAAGAGGATCCAAAGAATATTCTCAAGTATTAGCAGTTGAGTTGTCAATTCAACCACACCTGGAAACTTAGTATCTGCAGCAAAGTGTTTAGTAGAAAAGTAATATGATAGTGGTGATAACGGTAACAAAGTAAAGACAGCAAAAGTAATATTTTTGGTATTTTTGTAGTGATTGTAACAAGAGCAACGAAAAAGTAAATAAGCGTAAACCAAGATATGGAAAGCTCGTGAGGCACCGGATCGTGATGGATAATTATGCGGATGCGGTTCGTCATGTAACATCATAACATAGGGTGACACGAACTAGCTCCAGCTCATCAATGTAATGTAGGCATGTATTCAATATAGTCATACATGCTTATGGAAAAGAACTTGCATGACATCTTTTGTCCTACCCTCCCGTGGCAGCGGGTCCTATTGGAAACTAAGGGATATTAAGGCCTCCTTTTAATAGAGAACCGAACAAAGCATTAGCACATAGTGAATACATGAACTCCTCAAACTATGGTCATCACCGAGAAGTATCCCGATTATTGTCACTTCGGGGTTGTCGGATCATAACACATAATAGGTGACTATAGACTTGCAAGATAGGATCAAGAACACACATATATTCATGAAAACATAATAGGTTCAGATCTGAATTCATGGCACTCGGGCCCTAGTGACAAGCATTAAGCATAGAAAAGTCATAGCAACATCAATCTCGTAACATAGTGGATACTAGGATCAAACCCTAACAAAACTAACTCGATTACATGATAAATCTCATCCAACCCATCACCGTCCAGCAAGCCTACGATGGAATTACTCACGCACGGCAGTGAGCATCATGAAATTGGTGATGGAGGATGGTTGATGATGACGACGGCGACGAATCGCCCTCTCCGGAGCCCTGAACGGACTCCAAATCAGCCCTCCCGAGAGAGATTAGGGCTTGGCGGCGGCTCCGTATCGTAAAACGCGATGATTTCTTCTCTCTGATTTTTTCTCCCCGAAAGCCAATAGATGGAGTTGGAGTTGGCGTCGGAGGGTGTCCAGGGGGCCCATGAGGTAGGGGGGCGCGCCTAGGAGGGGTGGGCGCCCCCCACCCTCGTGGACAGGGTGTGGCCCCCCTGGTCTTCATCTTTGGCGATGATTTTTTATTATTTATTCTAAGACATCCCGTGGAGTTTCAGGTCATTCCGAGAACTTTTGTTTTCTGCACATAAAACAACATCATGGCAATTCTGCTGAAAGTAGCGTCAATACGGGTTAGTTCCATTCAAATCACACAAGTTAGAGTCCAAAACAAGGGCAAAAGTGTTTGGAAAAGTAGATACGACGGAGACGTATCATTGATCAGGAGAGACCCTCCGGGATGACACCTCAAAGTCGTCCGCCTTATTGGGCGAGGAGACCGTTGGAGGTGTCTCGCTTTCCATCATCTCCGGAAGAAGATCTCCCTAGGAAGAGGATTGGTGAAGAAGACTATTTGCCGAGCCGCAAAAACATATATTCTAGATGTTACCTTGGTAACAGGAAAGGAATGGGATATGTTCAAAAACATCCTTGTTCACTTACGATTCGGCTAGAGGCTTGTCCCCATCGTGGGACTGTGCGAGGACGCCATCCTCCAAGCCCGTGCCGCCCGACTGAGGCACCTTGCCTCGCTTAGAAGCCCTTTCCTCCCAATCTTCGGAGGCAGCCCTTTTCTTACCCTGGGGGGAAGAGACCTTGACTTCTCCTTCACTTTTATCTTCGGGCGATGGAATTTTGATTCCCCCGGACGGAATGTCTGATGTACCTTCGGGATGGAGGCCTCTTTTGGTCATCCCGCTTTCCGCCTTGTCCTCCTCCATAGGCATCTGGTATGGTGCCAGGGCCAGCATCCTTGTTAGTACGGGATCCACTGAGTCTTCGGGGAGGGGGGCCGAACACCTGATTCGCTCTGCTTTCTTTATCCAGCCCTGGAAGAAGATAGTTTTCTCAGTAACATATTATGGCATACTTAACTACGAAGTGTTCGGGAGTTGAGCGCTTATCGTGGTATCCGGATGGTTGTAGTCGAGGCCGATGTCCTCGGTGGTGTCCGACCACTGTTTTCGTTTCCCGAAAAACAACTTCCACATCCCTTTGTGCGTAGTGCCGAAGAAGTGTTGGAGGGTTCGTGGTCCTTCCGTATTAAACTCCCACATGCGAAGAGGCCTACGCTAGCATGGCAGGGCTCGGCGGACTAGCATTACTTGAATCACGTTGATGAGATCAATGTCCTTCTCAAGGAGGGTTCGGATGCGGCTCTGTAGAGTCTGCACTTCATCAACTGATCCCCAGTCCAACCCCTTATTAATTCATGATGCAAGTTGTAACGGAGGGCCAGAACGGAACGCAGGTATAGCCTCCCACTTGGTACCGCGAGGTTCTGTGACGTAGAACCACTCCCGCTGCCATTGGTTGGAAGTTTCGGTGAAAGAGCCTTTTGGCCAGAGAGTATTGGTAAGCTTGCTCACTACAGTGCCGCCGCACTCCGCCTGTTTCCCATTGACCACCTTCGGCCTCACACTAAAGGTCTTGAGCCATAAGCCGAAGTGTGGGGGAATTCAGAGGAAGGCCTCACACGTGATGATGAACGCCGAAACATGGAGGAAAGAATCTGGGGCTAGATCATAAAATCTAGTCCGTAATAAAACATGAGCCCCCGGATGAAGGGGTGAAGAGCGAACCCTAGCCCTCGGAGGAAGTGAGAGATGAATACGACCCTCTCGCCAGATCTGGGAGTCGGAATAACATGTCCTTGAGCAGGAAGCCTATGGGGGATCTCCACGGTCAGGTATCTAGCTGCCCGAAGCTTCGCAATGTCCTCCTCCGTAACAGAGGAAGCCACCCATTGGCCCTGTGGGCTGGGTCCGGACATGGTTGGGAAGCTTGAAGCAACGAAGTCGAACCTTGGGTGCTAGAACTCGAGGTTTCAAAGGCCGAGGAGAGGTTTGGCATGAAAAGAGACGGCCCTTGGCTCCTTTATAAAGGCAACGGGTATCGAACGCCTCCTCCTAAGCCTGAAAACCTGCCTATTCCTAAGGAATCTTCCCAGTGGAACGTTGGGTTACCCACGCTCGTATTAATGAGAATCCCGCAATAAGGGGACACGATCTTTGCTTCGACAAGACGTGCCAATAAAAGCCCCGCCTCGAAACATGGAATGGCAGGACAAGAAATGGTTCGAAATAAAGACCGGACAAGCATGATGTCACGTTACAAAAAGTTGTCAGCAGATTGGACTCATGAAATATTATACTCTTTGCGGTTGCGTGTGGTACTTATGTTGTAGATCCAGACATGATCGTTGCGTCCGAGGAATATCTTGGAGTATTTGGAAAGGGGAACCCGCCTTGCAATGCCGAAGACAATCTGCACGCCGGACACCTCGTCATTCAAGCCTGGTTCAGGGGCTACTGAGGGAGTCCTGGACTAAGGGGTCCTCGGGCGTCCGGCCTGTTGGACATGGGCCAGACTAATGGGCTGTGAAGATACAAGACCGAAGACTCTCTCCAGTGTCCTGATGGGACTCTCCTTGGCGACCAGATATGAAGATTCCTTTTCTTTGTAACCGACTTTGTACAACCCTAGCCCCCTCCAGTGTCTATATAAACCAGAGGGCTTAGTCCGGAAAGATATATAGTCATACAGGCTAGACTTCTAGGGTTTAGCCATTATGATCTGGTGGTAGATCAAATCTTGTAATACTCATATTCATCAAGATCAATCAAGCAGGAAGTAGGGTATTACCTCCGTAGAGAGGACCCGAACCTGGGTAAACATTGTGTCCCCCGTCTCCTGTCACCATCGACCTTAGACGCACAGTTCGGGACCCCCTACCCGAGATCCGCCGGTTTTGACACCGACACTTGGTTCGCCCCCCCTTCCTTGTATAGGCGCCACGGGAAGGAAGGGGGAGGTGGCGCCCCCTTTCCTTTTTCCCTTAAGGAGGGGAAGGAAGGAGGGAATTTCCCTCCCCCCATTCCTTTCCCTAGGGCTGGCCGGCCTGGTGGAGGGGCGCACCAGCCCCTTGTGGGCTGGTATGTCCCTCCCTTGGCCCATTAAGCCCATATCTTTGCCGGGGGTGCCCAAAACTCCTTCCGGTGACCCTATATGTACCCGATACCCTCTAGAACATTTTTGAGGTCCGGATACCATCGTCATATATATATATATATCAATCTTTACCTCTCGACCATTTCGAGACTCCTCGTCATGTCTGTGATGTCATCCGGGACTCCGAACAACATTCGGTCACCAAATCACATAACTCATATAATAATATATCATCATCGAACATTAAGCGTGCGGACCCTACGGGTTCGAGAACTATGTAGACATGACTGAGACACCTCTCCGGTCAATAACCAATAGTAGAACCTGGATGCCCATATTGGCTCCTACATATTCTACGAAGATCTTTATCGGTCGAACCGTTATGACAACATACGTAATTCCCTTTGTCCATCGGTATGTTACTTGCCCGCGATTCGATCGTCGGTATCTTCATAGCTAGTTCAATCTCGTTACTGGCAAGTATCTTTACTCCTTCCGTAATACATCATCCTGCAACTAACTCATTAGTCACTTTGCTTGCAAGGCTTCTTATGATGTGTATTACCGAGAGGGCCGAGAGATACCTCTCCCATACTCGGAGTGACAAATCCTAATCTCGATCTATGTCAACCCAACAAGCACCTTTGGAGATACCTGTAGAGCATCTTTATAATCACCCAGTTACGTTGTGACATTTGATAGCACACTAGGCATTCCTCCGGTATCCAGGAGATGCATAATCTCATAGTCGAAAGAATATGTATTTGACATGAAGAAAGCAATAGCAATAAAACTGAAGATCAATATGCTATGCTAACTGATTGGTCTTATCCATCACATCATTCTCCTAATGATGTGATCCCGTTCATCAAATGACAACACATGTCTATGGTTAGGAAACTTAACCATCTTTGATTAACGAGCTAGTCTAGTAGAGGCTTACTAGGGACACAATGTTTTGTCTATGTATCCACACAGGTATCAAGTTTCCAGTTAATACAATTTTAGCATGTATAAACATTTATCATGATATAAGGAAATATAAGATAACAACTCTATTATTTCCTCTAGGGCATATTTCCTTCAGTCTCCCACTTGCACTAGAGTCAATAATCTAGTTCACATTGTCATGTGATTTAACACCAATAGTTCACATCTTTATGTGATTAACACCCATAGTTCACATCGCCATGTGACCAACACCCAAAGGGTTTACTAGAGTCAATAATCTAGTTCACATCGCTATGTGATTAACACCCAAAAAGTACTAAGGTGTGATCATGTTTTGCTTGTGAGAGAAGTTTAGTAAACGGGTCTACCACATTCAGATCCGTATGTATTTTGCAAATTTCTATGTCTATAATGCTCAACATGGAGCTACTCTAGCTAATTGCTCCCACGTTCAATACGTATCTAGATTGAGACTTAGAGTCATCTAGATCAGTGTCAAATCTTGCATCGATTTAACTCTTTACGACAAACTCTTTATCACCTCCATAACCGAGAAAAAATTCCTTAGTCCTCTTTAAGGTAACTAAGGATAATTTTGACCGCTGTCCAGGGATCTATTCCTGGATCACTATTGTACCCCCTTGCCAAACTCATTGCAAGGTACACAACAGGTTTGGTACACAGCATGGCATACTTTATAGAACCTATGGCTGAGGCATAGGGAATGACTTTCATTCTCTCTTTATCTTCTGCCTTGGTCGGGTTTTTGAGTCTTTACTCAACTTCACGCCTTACAATACATGCAAGAACTCCTTATTTAACTGATCCATTTTGAACTCCTTCAAAATTTTTTCAAGGTATGTACTCATTGAAAGTCTTATCAAGCGTCTTGATCTATCTCTATAGATCTTGATGCCCAATATGTAAGCAGCTTCACCGAGGTCTGTCATTGAAAAATTCTTATTCAAATATCCTTTTATGCTATCCAGAAATTCTACATCATTATCAATCAACAATATGTTATAAACATATAATATCAGAAATGCTACAGAGCTCCCACTCACTTTCTTGTAAATACAGGCTTCACCAAAAGTCTGTATAAAATCATATGCTTTGATCACCTTATCAAAGTGTATATTCCAACTCCGAGATGCTTGCACCAGTCCATAGATGGATCGCTGGAGTTTGCACACTTTGTTAGCACCTTTAGGATCAAAAAAAACATTTTGGTTGCATCATATACAACTCTTCTTTAAGAAATTCATGAAGGAATGCAGTTTTCACATCCATTTGCCAGATTTCATAAAATGCGGCAATTGCTAACATGATTCGGACAGACTTAAGCATCGCTACGAGTGAGAAAATCTCATCGTAGTCAACACCTTGAACATGTCGAAAACCTTTTGCGACAAGTCGAGCTTTGTAGATAGTAACACTACCATCAACGTCTGTCTTCCTCTTGAAGATCCATTTATTCTCAATGGCTTTCCGATCATCGGTCAAGTCCACCAAAGTCCACACTTTGTTCTCATACATGGATCCTATCTCAGATTTCATGGCCTCAAGCTATCTGTCGGAATATGGGCTCATCATAGCTTCTTCATTGTTTGTAGGTTCGCTATGGTCTAATAACATGACTTCCAGGACAGGATTACCGTACCACTCTGGTGTGGAACATGCTCTGTTCGACCTACGAGGTCCAGTGGTAACTTGATCCGAAGTTTCATGATCATCATCATTAGCTTCCTCTCTAGTTGGTGCAGGCATCACGGGAACGGATTTCACTGATGTGCTACTTTCCAATTCGAGAGAAGTTACAATTACCTCATCAAGTTCTACTTTCCTCCCACTCACTTCTTTCGAGAGAAACTCCTTCTCTAGAAAGGTTTCACTCTCGGCAACAAAGATCTTGCCTTCGGATTTGTGGTAGAAGGTGTACCCAATTGTTTCCTTAGGGTATCCTATGAAGATGCACTTCTCCGATTTGGGTTCAAGCTTATCAGGCTGAAGCCTTTTGACATAAGTGTCGCAACCCCAAACTTTAAGAAACAACAACTTAGGTTTCTTGCCAAACCACAGTTCATATGGTGTTGTCTCAACGGATTTAGACGGTGCCCTATTTAACGTGAATGCAGTTATCTCTAATGCATAACCCCAAAACGATAGTGGTAAATCGGTAAGAGACATCATAGATCACACCATATCTAATAAAGTGCGGTTACGACGTTCGGACACACCGTTACGCTGTAGTTTTCCAGGTGGCGTGAGTTGTGAAACTATTCCACATTGTTTTAAATGAAGGCCAAACTCGTAACTCAAATATTCGCCTCCGCAATCAGATCATAGAAACTTTATTTTCTTGTTACGATGATTCTCCACCTCACTCTGAAATTCTTTGCGCTTTTCAAATGTTTCAGACTTGTGTTTCATTAAGTAGATATACCCATATCTGCTCAAATCATCTGTGAAGGTCAGAAAATAATGATACCGGCCGCGAGCCTCAACACTCATTGGACCGCATACATCGGTATGTATTATTTCCAATAAGCCATTGGCTCGTTCCATTGTTCCGGAGAACGGAGTTTTAGTCATCTTGCCCATGAGGCATGGTTCGCAAGTATCAGATGATTCATAATCAAGTGATCCCAAAAGTCCATCTACATGGAGTTTCTTCATGTGCTTTACACCAATAAGACCTAAACGGCAGTACCACAAATATGTTGCACTATCATTATCAACTTTACATATTTTGGCATCAATAGTAGGAATATGTGTATCACCACAATCGAGATTCAACAAAAATAGACCACTCTTCAAGGGTGCATGACCATAAAAGATATTACTCATATAAATAGAACAACCATTATTCTCTGATTTAAATGAATAACCGTCTCGCACTAAACAAGATCTAGATATAATGTTCATGCTCAACACTGGCACCAAATAACAATTATTCAGGTCTAAAACTAATCCCGAAGGTATATGTAGAGGTAGCGTGCCGACGGCGATCACATCGACCTTGGAACCATTCCCGACGCGCATTGTCACCTCGTCCGTAGCCAATCTTCGTTTAACCCGTAGCTCCTGTTTCGAGTTACAAATATGAGCAACCGAACCAGTATCAAATACCCAGGCGCTACTACGAGCATTAGTAAGGTACACATCAATAACATGTATATCAAATATACCTTTGTTCACTTTGCCATCCTTCTTATCCGCCAAATACTTGGGGTAGTTCCGCTTGCAGTGACCAATCCCTTTGCAGTAGAAGCACTCAGTTTCAGGCTTAGGTCCAGCTTTAGTCTTCTTCTCGGGAGTGGTAACTTGCTTGCCATTCTTCTTGAAGTTCCCCTTCTTTCCCTTGCCCTTTTTCTTGAAACTAGTGGTCTTGTTAACCATCAACACTTGACGCTCCTTCTTAATTTCTACCTCCGCAGCTTTGAGCATTGCGAAGAGCTCGGGAATTGTCTTCTCCATCCCTTTCATATTATAGTTCATCATGAAGCCTTTGTAGCTTGGAGATAGTGATTGGAGAAGTCTGTCAATAACACTATCATCTGGAAGATTAACTCCCAGCTGAGTCAAGTGATTATGATATCCAGACATTCTGAGTATGTGTTCACTGACAGAACTGTTCTCCTCCATCTTGCATCTATAGAACTTGTTGGAGACTTCATATCTCTGAACTCGGGCATTTGATTGAAATATTAACTTCAACTCTTGGAACATCTCATATGCTCTGTGACGTTCAAAACGTCTTTGAAGTCCCGATTCTAAGCCGTAAAACATGGCACACTGGACTATCGAGTAGTCATCAACACGCGACTGCCAGGCATTCATAACATCCGCAATTGCTGGAGGGGGTGCCACACCTAGCGGTGCATCAAGGACATAATTCTTCTATGCATCAATGAGGATAATCCTCAAGTTACAGACCCAATCCGTGTAGTTGCTACCATCATCTTTCAACTTAGCTTTCTCTAGGAACGCATTAAAATTCAAGGGAACGGTAGCACGGGCCATTGATCTACACAATAAATATGCGAATACTATCATGACTAAGTTCATGATAAATTAAGTTTAATTAATCAAATTACTTAAGAACTCCCACTTAGATAGACATCCCTCAAGTCATCTAAATGATACGTGATCCAAATCAACTAAACCATGTCCGACCATCACGTGAGATGGAGTAGTCATCAATGGTGAACATCTCTGTGTTAATCATATCTACTATATGATTCACGTTCGACCTTTCGGTCTCCAGTGTACCGAGGCCATGTCTCTACATGCTAGGCTTGTCAAGTTTAACCCGAGTATTCCGCATGTGCAAAATTGTCTTGCTCCCGTTGTATGTGAATGTAGAGTCTATCACACCCGATCATCACGTGGTGTCTCAACACGACGAACTGTCGCAATGGTGCATACTCAAGGAGAACACTTATACCTTGAAATTTAGTTAAGGGATCATCTTATAATGCTACCGCCGTACTAAGCAAAATAAGATGCATAAAAGATAAACATCACATGCAATCAAAATATGTGACATGATATGGCCATCATATTCTTGTGCTTTTGATCTCCATCTCCAAAGCATCATCATGATCTCCATCATCACCGGATCGACAACTTGATCTCCATCGTTGTGTCGTGGTCATCTCGCCAACTATTGCTTCTACGACTATCGCTAATGCATAGTGATAAAGTAAAGCAATTACATGGCGTTTGCATTTCATACAACAATGAGACAACCATAAGGCTCCTGCCGGTTGCCGATGACTTCTACAAAACATGATCATCTCATACAATAACGTATATCACATCATTTCTTGACCATATCACATCACAACATGCCCTGCAAAAACAAGTTAGACGTCCTCTACTTTGTTGTTGCAAGTTTTACGTGGCTGCTACGGGCTTCTAGCAAGAACCGTTCTTACCTACGCATCAAAACCACAACGGTGATTTATCAAGTTTGTTGTTTTAATCTTCAACAAGGACCGGCCGCAGTCAAATTCGATTCCACTAAAGTAGGAGAAACAGACACCCGCCAGCCACCTTTATGCAAAACTAGTTGCATGTCTATCGGTGGAACCGGTGTCATGAACGTGGTCATGTAAGGTTGGTTCGGGCCGCTTCATCCAACAATACCGCCGAATCAAAATAAGACATTGGTGGTAAGCAGTATGACGATCACCACCCACAACTCTTTGTGTTCTACTCGTGCATATCATCTATGCATAGACCTGGCTCGGATGCCACTGTTGGAAAACGTAGCATGCAATTTCAAAAAAATTCCTACGCTCGCGCAAGGTCTATCTAGGAGATGCATAGCAACGAGGGGGAGAGTGTGTCTACGTACCCTCGTAGACCATAAGCGGAAGCGTTTGACAACGCGGTCGATGTAGTCAAACTTCTTCTAGCTCCGACCGATCAAGTACCGAACGTATGGCACCTCTGAGTTCTGCACACGTTCAGCTCGATGATGTCCCTCGTCCTCTTGATCCAGCAAGATGTCGATGAAGTAGATGAGTTCCGTCAGCACGACGACGTGGTGACGGTGATGGTGAAGTGATCCGTGCAGGGCTTCGCCTAAGCACTATGAAGATATGACCGGAGGCGTAAACTGTGGAGGGGGGCGCCACACATGACTAACAATTGATGTTATGTGTGCTAGGCGCCCCTCTCCTCATATATATAGGTGGGAGGAAGAGGGGAGAGGCCAAGGGGCACCGCAAGTGGGGCCGAATCCCACTTGGGCTCCTGCCCTGGTTCGCCCCCCTCCCCCCTTCCTTGTATAGGCGCCAGGGGAAGAAAGGGGGAGGTGGCGCCCTCCTTTCCTTTCTCCCTTGAGGAGGGGAAGGAAGGAGGGACTTGTGTCGGTGTCAAAACCGGCGGATCTCGGGTAGGGGGTCCCAAACTGTGCGTCTAAGGCGAATGGTAACAGGAGGCAGGGGACACAATATTTACCCAGGTTCAGGACCTCTCGATGGAGGTAATACCCTACTTCATGCTTGATTGATCTTGATGATATGAGTATTACAAGAGTTGATCTACCATGAGATTATAGAGGCTAAACCCTAGAAGCTAGCCTATGGTATGGTTGTTGTTGTCCTACGGACTAAACCCTCCGGTTTATATAGACACCGGAGGGGGCTAGGGTTACACAGAGTCGGTTACAAGGGAGGAGATCTACATATCCGTATTGCCAAGCTTGCTTTCCACGCCAAGGAGAGTCCTATCCGGACACGGGACAAAGTCTTCAATCTTGTATCTTCATAGTCCAACAGTCCGGCCAAAGGATATAGTCCGGTTGTCCGAGGACCCCCTAATCCAGGACTCCCTCAGTAGCCCCCGAACCAGGCTTCAATGGCGATGAGTCCGGCGCACAGATTGTCTTCGGCATTGCAAGGCGGGTTCTTCTCCAAATTCTGAATACCTGTTGAGTAGTGTTTGGCTTCCCATAAATGTTGCACTCCTTGGCTTCCGCACCTAATAATGGATATCCTCCACGCGCCGAGCGAATGCGATAAGTCGGGACATTTTTACATTTGCCACCCTAGCCATGTGGGTAAATCACCTATTAAAGAGACGGGGATTCTCTGATCCAGATCACACCATCCTCCCACAGCGAGTATCCATCGGAGCGTGCCCGGAAAAAATCCATTCCAACATGGCCGGCCATCGTAGCTCCTCCTCTCGCTCCCGTAGCCCTATGCCCAGCAATTGGAAGAAGTGTTCCGCCCCGCACAGCCAATTAGTAGAGTTACAGACCCAGGGGTTTCTCCCTCCAGCGTATATGGTCCCAGTTCAAGCCGAGCTCGCCACCTATAATGGCGGGGAGCAAGCGGAGAGCTTTCCCAGCCCATCCATGGGGGAGCGGGTATGCCTTGTCCCTTACTTATTAAGAGGGCTTGGATTTCCAATTCATCCATTCCTCCGCGGGCTCCTGGAGTTCTATGGCCTCCAGCTGCATAATTTCACTCCCGCCTCCATATTACACATTGCTGGTTATGTCGCCCTTTGCGAGCTGTTTCTGGGTTGCGAAGCTCATTTCGAGCTATGGAAGAGGCTATTCTGCCTCGTACCCCATACACAGGAGGGGTCGATATATCAAGTGGGCGGAGCCGAGATATGGCGCATCGCCGGGACCGGATATATGTCTGATACTCCAAAGAAGACGTCCGAAGATTGGCCTTCGGAGTGGTTTTATATGGAGGACGTCCCCCTTCCAGATCCTATTCGGATGGGCCTTCCTGAGTTCGACAATGCTCCCCTGAAGAAACACCTTAGCTGGCGCCCTCGGAGCCCCCAGGAGGAAGATAACGGAGAAGTCCTTTACCTGATGGGCCGAATAAAAATGCTGGCTCAATCAGGACTGACAATAATCGAGGTTATGTCAATATGTATAATGCGGGGGTGCAGCCACTTCAATATCGGGGGCATCCCATGTGGCACTTTAACGAAGAAGATGATGCCACCTGCTGCGGTCGTAAGGGACTGGACTCAGTCGCTGCTCTAGCAAAAATCCTGTCCGATTTGTACAAGGGAGAGGAAGAGGAGTTCATCCAAATTAAGCCACGAGATGGATTCTCCATGTACAACCCTCCAAGCTGGGTGAGCTGTCACTTTTTACTCCCAACCTTCCCGCATTCTTCGTCATAAGTATTTACCTTGCCGTTTCATGGCAGGAACTGCGAAAAGCTGTAAGGGAGGTCCATAGCCCGCCTCCACAACAGGAGGACCCTGACCGGGCCCTCGATCCCGGACTCGAAGAGGATCCGGACATATTTGTGGAGCTGATCGACAGGACATTCTATCAATTGAGCTGCGATGATGCCATGGTGGCCATCATTGCCGACTATCCTGGACTACTCCCTGCATCGCATGTAAGTAAAACCGGAGTCCCAACTTCCAAGAAGGATCCCCTTTTCTGCACTTCACCTACCACACACATATGGTGTCTTATAGGGAAGGCCCTCGGGACGCCATGCCGAACCCGCAGTGACTCACCAACAAGGGGCACCGAAGCCGGGTAGGCTTAAAAGGAAGGTGGTCAGGACTAAGACGCTGTCGCAGAGGTATTATATAGAACCTCGCTCTGTGGTTGTCGTCTTTTAAAATATAATAACATCCATGTTTCCTAGTAGGAAAAATGCTCGCCGGACTATATCCGGAGAGGCTGCCGGTCACGCCTCCACCAATCGGGCTCCAGAGACGGACATGGAGGAGGACGCTAATATGGGGCGAACGCCAGATGTTCCCCCTACAGAGGACGCAGATAGGCTATCCGCTACAAATTCCGAAGTGGAGAGCGCCATGAATCACAGGCGTCGCCGGGCCGTACTTCGTGACGCTTGTTTCTCTCAAGAGGCGTTCGATGCCTTCAATTCAGGAGACGCGTACATTCGAGCTGCTCACAATGGTCTGGCCAGAGCCACGGACCAGCATGTAAAGAATATACGGGTGAGGAAATCTAATAATTATGTATATCAGTAGCCCCTGAGACTTGAAACAGTTGACACAACTGATTTAAGGATCATTATTTGTGCAGGTTCTTACAGAGAAGAATACCCACTTGTCGCAAGAGCTGGAAGAGTGCAAAGCCTAGCTACGGGCCACAGTTGCCGCGTTGAAGGAGTCCGAGAAGGCCCCCTCTAGTAACAATTGTCTCTATTGCAAAGAATGACAGGTACCAGATAGTATGCGGCATTGTAACATCCCAAATTTCCCATTTGGAATGTTTTACAGTTATAGCTAAGCATCTATGCATTACTGTTTGAATTGAGTGACATTTGAAGTTTCAGAAGATTTTGAGTTGATGGAATTTGAATTTGAATTGGCAGTTGAAATTTATTTCAAATCAATGCCTGACAAATACTTGAGAAAAAGTATGAGAGGAGTAAACATGACACTCCAAAAATGTCAGAAGAAAAGTTTTGCCAAAAAGATTGAATTCAAATTTGATTTTATTTGGGATTTCTAGAAAATGTTTTTTTTAAAGTTTGAGTTTTGCCACTGGAAAAATGTTCAAATTGTAGGATAAATTCCCCTGAGAATTTTGATATCTATATGTCCTATATAAAATATATATATTTAATATATTCTCTCTCTCTCCTAATTCAAAAAGGAAAAAAAAAAACCCAGCGCCACCAGCCGAATAACCCGCCCAGCCAGTAGCCGAGGCAGCCCACCAGCTGGCCAGCTCAGCCCAGCCAACCGACCGAGCCGGCCTGCCCGAGCCGCCACGCCTGAAAACCCTCCCCCTCGGTCGCCCGATCAAACCCCTCCTCCTCTCTCTCGACGCCACGCCCCACCCTTCTTCTTCCTCTCCACGCCAAACCGCGTCGCCACCACCACGAATCCCGAGATCTCGGATTCTCTCCCGATCGCTCCCTCCTCCAAGCCGACCGCGCCCTATAAGTACCCGCCCCTCGACCTGCTTCCCACCTTTCCCTCGCCTAACCCTCCACCTCGCCTGCAATTCCTTGCGAACCCGACGCCACCGCCACGCCATTGTTCTCGCCCGCTCGCCTCCGACCCCGAGCTTCACCGACTCCACCCCGACCTCCCTCGCTCCGCCAAGACTACCGACGCCTCCGCCGTCGCCCGGACCACCGGAGCTGCTGCGTCGTCGCCCGAGCCGCCGTCGTCTGTCACTGTCGTCCCCCACCGCGGTGGTCAGCGAAACCCCACCACCGTTCGATCTAGAACCTAGGGCCTAGATTAGATCTACGAAGGGGTATGGTTTATTTTAAAGAGTCCGGTTTAGTTTCGGTTTATTTTGGTTTAGTTAGCGGTTAGTTAGACCGGCCCGATCGGTTTATTCTCTCGGGCACGCTTTAGTTATAAATCGCCTGAGCGTTAGATAGGCCCGTTAGCGATAGTTTTTCTTTTTAATTATATTTTCGTTTCTGTTTTTTTACAGAATAGTTCCAGTTTTGTAAAATCCATATCTTTTAGGTTACTTAATATTTTTAGTTGATTCTTTTTTTGTTAGTTTGCAAATTTGTTGTAGTTTCTGTAGAAAATATGTTTAGCCATGTTTAAATTATTAGAAATTGTTTTATTTTAGTTTTAGACAGATTAGTATTTCTGCTATAAAATGAGTTAGGATTATTTTATTTTAGTGATTCTTTTTGGCACTGCTTTGTTTTGACTTTGCCTAGCAGTAGGAATTTATTTGGGTATTTTAGATTTAATAAAAAAACAGTTTTAGTCAAAATCATGTGTTCTTGTTTATTTAACTAGCTAATGTTTTCCTATTGTTTTATTTAGTAAATAATTTTATTTTACCTATGTTATAGTTTATTTTAGATTAGTTTCTGTAGTTTTAGAACATGAACTTTTATTTACAGAAAATAAAAAGTTTATTTTATTTTCTTGTTAGTTGTTGGCTTGGATTTCTTCGAGTTTTCTTTGGTTTTTGGTTCAATTGTTTTGTGTGTTTTATGTTAGCATGCTGTTATGTTAAGTGATTGTATGTTCTTATGCTTATATGATTGTTGTTTGCCTCGGTAGAATTTCCGGAGTGCGAAGCCTGCTATCACGAGTCCCTAGCTTTCGAAGACCGTCAGCCAGGCAAGTTATTTGACCATGTTTTCCTTTACAATACCTATGATTTTATTGCATTAGAATTATACCTCCCCACCATGCATGCAGTAGGAGAATTTTAAGTTATGTTCTTGAGTAGTATCATGAGGTAGGTTGAAACCAATCCCCCTTGTTACCATGGCCCGGGACGAAGTGGTTTATTTTGCTATGCTCGTAGACGGGGTTGGTTGAGTGATTCATAAGGGAGATGCGAGTCAAGAAGATGACAACCCCATGACTTCAAGCTCAAGATGGACTTCAAAATTCACTACTGGGTGGAGGACGGTTGACGGGCACCCTGGAGAAAACCAGCGGCTGGCCGGGATGCATGGAGAAGCGCCATGACATCTTGCGGAAAGCTTCACCCAGCCACGAAGAGACGGATGGATACCCCATTGACCGAAGCTTACTGCAGCCGCAAGCCATTATGGGCTCGCTTGGTCGACCCTAGGTGTGACTCTGGCGGACGGTGCTACGAGATGTAGAAGAACGGTAGGATTGGATGGGCACCGCGGTGGCCCTGAGGAACTCTTCGGAAGACCTGTTTACTTCGTCCGTCCTTCAAACACCAGGAAGTGCGAAGACTTAAAGGAGGGAACGATTCTTGCGGGTAAAGTGCGCAAACCTCTGCAGAGTGAAGATCTAATCGGTTAGCCGTGTCCCCGGTTACGGACAATTTGAGCCTTTGGAACTTGGAGTATTTCGGATATCTCAACACCGAACTTAATAAATAAATTGAGGGGGTTATTTAATAATTGGGAATGAGACATTGGTTGGCGGAACCATCTCAATAACTACCAACATTTTGTAGTATTTGCAAACAAGTCCTTGTTGTAGGGAAAAACTGGCTTTTTCGCAAAACAATAAAACTTAGAGCCCCACAGCCAAATTGCATATAGTGTTAGTAACTTTCATTGTTGTTCTCTCTTCATGACTTGCCGGCATATTCAAAATGCTGACCTACACGGCTGCAACGCCTTATGTTGCGAGAGGAGTTTTCCGATCGAGTGAGGCTACGATTCACGCTTGGCGATTGCCCTATGGAGTCGGATGGACTCGCTATTCGCTCACGCTTCCGCAGCTTGATTTAGTTTATTTCTCATGAGTTGGCCTCGGCAATTTATTCTATTGTAATAAAGACTCGATATGAGAATCGTAATAAATTCAGGTGTGATTGAACTTTGAATCTTTTCATCAATGTAATGTGTGTGCCAAGATGATCTTGGGAT
Organism: Aegilops longissima; assembly: GCA_021605205.1. Lineage (NCBI taxonomy): Eukaryota > Viridiplantae > Streptophyta > Magnoliopsida > Poales > Poaceae > Aegilops > Aegilops longissima. Next base: position 462,798,489 of record CM038679.1, read on the forward strand.
GGTACAGCTACACGAGACTTCGACCGTTTTGGTCGGGCGCTTCAGAGATGGTATTCAGAGCACACGCTGACCGTGAGGACGAACCCCTAGGATCGGAAAGCCATAGGAAGAGACTATTTATTTTATGTCCTTATCATTCGTAATTCTCCCTGCTCATTTCGACTTCTCTCCGATTTTCAACATTCTAGATGGCCGCGAGTTCACCCCAGCTTCTGCTACGGAGTTTTGCCACCAGATGAGACGATGCCTCTCGGCAAGAAGCTGGTTCAGATCGTGAAGAAGTGAAGATTGCTCTGCCCTCAATCACCGGAAGCCTACCAATGCACTTCCGATGGATACCCTTCATGAGATTAAGGTGCACATTCCAGGAGGACCTTCGGAGGACATTCAGAGCCCATTGACTTTGAGTTTACTGATTTCAATTGGATCCTCGGAAGAGACATGGCGATTTATCGCACTTGGACATCTCCGAGAAGAGTACAGGCCGAGCTCGACCCATCGACCTCGCCATGATTTCTCGCAGCTAGGAATGGAGATATCATCCGCATCAGAGGGACGACTCCATTCTCTCATATGTTCAAGACTTGGAGAGTCTCCTCAGAAACGGGAGATCCGCACTCGCCAGAACTCAAGGTACACAGGAGGCTGTTGTTCCGTGAACTGGAACTGGAGGAGAAAGCACACGCGGACTTCCTTGACCATGAAGAAGAAATCAAGGATTTCATGGAGAGAGTCGACAAGCTGAAGATGGATTTTGCCACATTAGAGGAGAAGATGGACTTGGGAGAAGACCTTTTTCCGAGTGGAGATGACAGACCCCTCGTGAGCAATGACCAGGATTATGAAGAGAGCTCCACCAAAGAAAGCCGCAAGAGGAGGCGCCGCACCAGAGGACGCCGCACCAGAGGACGCAAGGATAATTGATGAAGACATTTAGTCGACCGCCATGTTATTTTATTTTTTTTCGATCAGTTAGGCCGTTATTTTCGATTAGTCGTGAAATTTGTAATCCGAGATTGAACCATGTTTGAGATGATTGAATAAATGATTGGTGTGATTATGATTGTGCATTCATATGGGTAGTGATATTTTCTCATTAGACCCTTGTTCTATTCTAATTTTCTCATCCACTCCAAAACACCAGATGCCTCCGAGACGTGACCCCGGTTTCAACTTTCCGCCGGAGCTCACCCAGCTGATCTAGCAGCAGAATGCCCTTATGCAGATGCTCATCCAGAACCAGAACAACAACAAAAACAATCCACCGCCACCACCCCCTGTTGACAACTTGACCCGCTTCCTAAGGCTGAATCCGCCAGTGTTCTCTAGCAGCACTGAGCCGATTGTGGCCGATGATTGGCTCCGCAAGGTCGGAAGGGAGTTAGCCACTGCTGGATGCACATATGCAGAGAAGGTGCGCTTTGCGCACATCGCCTTGATGGACCTGCAGCCTCTTGGTGGAGAACTACACCGCCACTTATCCCATCGCCACCATCACGTGGATCAGTTCCAGCAAGCTTTCGCACCGCTCATGTATCACCGGAGCCATGAGTCGAAGAAGCGTGAGTTCCGCAACTTACGCCAGGAAACCGTCATCGGGGCAAGACGTGGATGAGTTCAGCAAGTTAGCTCGCTATGCCCCTGGATGATGTGGCCACAGATGCCGCAGCAGGAAAAGTTTCTCGAGGGACTCAATGACGAGCTGGGAATGCAGCTAATGGTGGCTACCTTCAACAACTACCGGAGCTGGTAGACAAGGCCACCATATTTGAAGGCAAGCAGCAGCAGATTGATAGTCGCATAGCGGAAGTATGGCCAGGAAGTACAACTCGAGCTCAGCAGAGCCCGTTATGCCCCATAGTCGGGAGGGCATACCCATCACACCCATGGAGGACATAACCATGGAGGAAATGGGAACAACCGCAACCACGACAACAAGTCGCAATGGAAACGCAATGGCAACCAGATCGCCCTGCCCGGTTCGAAGGATCTGAGTCACATCACTGCTTCAAGTGCCGTAAAACAGGGCACTATGCCACCGACTGCCCGGAGGCCAAGCAGAGGAATGGAAACGGCAATGGAAGCTCAGCAAAGAAGCCCAACCCTTTTCCTCGTGCTCAGGTGAACCACATTGACGTGGAGGACGTCTATGATCAGCCAGACACTGTGGTTGGTAAGTTTTTATTAAATTCACGTCCAGTATTGGTACTCTTATATCAAGGGTAGTTGTGGAAAAGTACGGGTTGCCCACTAGAACCCTTAGAAGCCCTCTTCACGTCAGTTCCGCAGGAGGAGAAATGATGGCAGGCTTAGGCTGTCATGCAACCCTCAACATCGAAAACCATAAATTTCCCGCAGACCTCATAGTATTGGAAACCCAGACCTTGGATATAATCCTAGGCATGGATTGGTTGACGAAGTTTGAAGGAAACATAGATCGTGCCCGCAGAAGACGATTCTCGCTCACCACTCCGGAGCGTAAGAGGATCAAGTATGTATCGCACGTATCCCGATGAGGAATCAGTGAATTCCCTCACGGAGTTGTTCAGAGGAAGTGCCAGAGTACAAGATTTTCCCGATGTGTTTCCTAAGAATTACCAGAATGCCACCGACGAGACATTGAATTTCTGATTGAGTTATTGCCCGCACAGCCCCAATATCCAAGAGACCCTATCGGATGCCCCGAACGATTTGGAAGAGATCAAGAAGCAAATTAATGAGCTATTGGAGAAGGGATATATTCGCCAAGCTCGTCACCTTGGGGAGCCCCATTCTTTTGGTAGAGAAGAAGGATGGAACCACGAGAATGGTTAGGATTATCGCTCGTTGAACGACGTGACCATCAAGAACAAGTACCCTCTGCCGATGATTAATGATCTATTTGATCAGCTAGTTGGAGCCAAGGTATTCTCCAAGATCGATCTTCGATCGTGGTATCATCGATTGAAGATCCGTGAAAAGGATATACCCAAAACAGCATTTACCACCGTTATGGTTTATATGAGTATACCGTCATGTCATTCGGATTGACTAATGCCCCGCATACTTCATGAATTTGATGAACAAGGTATTTATGGAATATCTGGACAAGTTTGTCGTGGTGTTCATCGATGATATACTGATTTTCTCCAAGAGCGAGGAAGAGCATAAGGAACATTTGCGCTTAGTTCGGAGAAACTCCGAGAACATCGATTGTATGCCAAGTTCAGCAAATGTGAATTTTGGCTGAAGGAAGTCGGATTCCTCGGACATGTTATTTCAGGAGAAGGAATAGCAGTTGACCCCACCAAGGTTGTATCACCACCGATTGGCAATCACCCACCTCGACCAAGGAGATCCGCAGATTTTCTCGGACTCGCAAAATATTATCGGAGGTTTATTGAGAATTTCTCGAAGATTGCCAAGCCCATGACCGAGCTGTTGAAGAAGGACGCCAAGTACATTTGGACCGAGGATTGTGAAGCCGTTTCGTGAATTGAAGAAAGCGTTTGGTTACAGCCCAAGGTGATTTTGCGGACATACACAAGGATTACTGGTATATTGTGACGCCTCTCGCCAGTGGACTCGGAGGAGTACTCATGCAGAAGGAAAAGTTGTAGCTTATACCTCCGCATAGCTACGACCACACGAGATGAATTATGCCACACATGATTTGGAGTTAGCAGCCGTAGTGCATGCACTCAAGACTGGAGACATTTCCTTATCGGAAATAGTTGTGATGTTTACACAGATCATAAGATCTTGAAGTATATTTTCACGCAGAAGAGTTGAACCTCAGCGGAGGAGATGGCTAGAGTTAATCAAGGACTATGACATGAGATTGCATTACCACCCGTGAAAGGCTAATGTTGTAGCAGATGCTTTGAGCCGTAAGAGTTATGTGAATACTCTTATAGCGGAGGATTACCCAGAGTTAGTCGATGACCTCGTAGATCTTCGATCGGAGATAGTTCCGAGAGGATATGTTGCAGCTCGAAGTTCAGTCCACTTTGGCCGAAAGAATTCGTGAAGCCCGTAAGTCGGACAAGGAAATTGATGAGATAAAGAAAAGGATGAATGAAGGAAAAGCTAAAGGGTTTCGTAAGGATGAATACAGAGCTATATGGTTCGAGGATCGATTTATGTACCCAATGATCCCGAACTCAGGAAGCTAATTCTTCAGAGGCTCATGATTCACCGTACTCGATTCACCCCGGTAACACCAAGATGTATCTGGATTTGAAGGAAAGTTTCGTGGATGGTATGGAGAAGGATATTGCCGAGTACGTAGCGATATGCGATGTTTGCCAACGAGTAAAGGCGGAACATCGAAGCCAGCAGGGTTACTTCAACCTTTGCCGATTCCCGAGTGGAAATGGGAAAAACTTGGAATGGATTTTATCACAGATTACCCAGACCCGCTCAGTTATGATTCCATCCGGTAGTGGTTGATCGATTGACCAAGGTAGCTCATTTCATTCCGTGAAGACTACCTATACCAGCGCTAAGTTAGCCAAGATATACATGACCAGGATCATATGTTTGCATGGAGTTCCGAGGAGTATCGTGTCGATAGAGGAACACAATTTACCTCAAAGTTTTGGAATCAGTGCATGAAACTTTGGGTACGAGGCTGGAGTTCAAGACAGCCTTTCATCCGCAGCAGATGGACAGACCGAGAGAGTCAACCAGATCCTCGGAGGACATGTTGAGAGCTTGTGCGCTAGACTATGGGTCTAGCTGGGATGATAATTTGCCATACGCGAGTTCTCGTACAATAACAGTTATCGCACCACCTCAAGATGGCCCCTTCAAGCTCTATACGGAAGGAGGTGCGAACACCATTGCTGTGGGATATGGTGTTGGAGATCGAAAACTTTTCGGTCCCGATCTTATCGAGATTCGAAGAGAAAGTCAAGCTGATTCGAGATAGACTCAAGGTAGCTCAATGAGGCGTAAGAGTTATGCCGACAAGAACGCAAGGAAGTAACATACTGAAGCGGAGACCGGGCATATCTTCGTGTGTCCCACTTCGTGGAATCAAGAGGTTCGGTGTTAAAGGAAAGTTAGCACCCGGTTCATTGGCCCTACAAAATCCTCGAACGTCGTGGAGAAGTTGCTTACAAGTTGGAATTGCGGAAGGATTGTCCGGAGTTCATGATGTCTTCCATGTTTCTCACCAAGAAATGCCATGCCGACATGGCCGATATTCCGTTGAGAGACACAAAGGCCCCTAGAGGCCATACAGCTCGACAAAGATCTCGACTTATGAGGAGAAACCCGTCCAATTCTCGAGATCGCGAACAGAGTCACCCGTAGCAAAATCATCAAGTTTTGCAAGGTGTTTGTGGAGTCATCATTCCGAGGAGGAAGCCACCGGGAGCGAGAAGAAGACCTCCGCGAGACCACCCGCACCTATTTGTTAGTTAACCCAATCTCGAGGGCTAGATTCATCTTAAGGTAGGGTTTGTAACATCCCAAATTTCCCATTTGGAATGTTTTACAATTATAGCTAAGCATCTATGCATTAATGTTTGAATTGAGTGACATTTGAATTATTTCAGAGGGTTTTGAGTTTGTTGAATTTGAATTCAAATTGGCGCTTGAATTTACTTCAAAAGAATGCCCGACAAATACTTGAGAAAAAGTATGAGAGGAGTAAACATGACACTCCAAAATGTCGGAAGAAAAGTTTTGCCAAAAGATTGAATTCAAATTTGATTTTATTTGGGATTTCTAGAAAATGTTTTTTAAGTTTGAGTTTTGCCTCGAAAAATGTTCAAATTGTAGGATAAATTCCTGAGAATTTTGATATATATATGTCCTATATAAAATATATATATTTAATATATTCTCTCTCCTCCCTAATTCAAAAAAATAGGAAAAAAAAAACCCCAGCGCCACCAGTTAACCCGACCCAGCCACCACCGAGGCAGCCCACCAGCGGGCAGGCTCAGCCAGCCAACCGACCGAGCCGGCCTGCCCGAGCCGCCCCACCAAAACCCTCCCCTCGGTCGCCTGGCCAAACCCTCCTCCTCTCTCTCGACGCCACGACCCCACCCTTCTTCTTCCTCTCCACGCCAAACCTGTCGCCACCGCCACGGAATCCCGAGATCTCGGATTCTCTCCCGATTCCCCTCCTCCAAGCCGACCGCGCCCTATAAGTACCCGCCCCTCGACCTGCTCCCCACCTTTCCCTCGCTTAACCCTCCACCTCGCCTGCGATTCCTCGCCGAACCCGACGCCACCGCCGCACCATTGTTCTCGCCCGCTGCCTCCGACCCCGAGCTTCACTAACTCCACCCCGACCTCCCTTCGCTCCGCCGCACCGCTGCCGACGCCTCGCTGTCGCCCGACCACCGAGCTGCTTGCGTCGTCGCTGCGAGCCGCCGTCCGTCAGCGCTGCCGCCACTGCATAAGCCGCCGAAACCCCCACCGTTCGATCTAGAACCTAGGGCCTAGATTAGATCTACGAAGGGGTATGGTTTATTTTAAAGAGTCCGGTTTAGTTTCGGTTTATTTTGGTTTAGTTAGCGGTTAGTTAGACCGGCCCGATCGGTTTATTCTCTCGGGCACGCTTTAGTTATAAATCGCTGAGCGTTAGATAGGCCCGTTAGCTTATAGTTTTCTTTTTAATTATATTTTCGTTTCTGTTTTTTACAGAATAGTTCCAGTTTTGTAAAATCCATATCTTTTAGGTTACTTAATATTTTTAGTTGATTCTTTTTTTGTTAGTTTGCAAATTTGTTGTAGTTTCTGTAGAAAATATGTTTAGCCATGTTTAAATTATTAGAAATTGTTTTATTTTAGTTTTAGACAGATTAGTATTTCTGCTATAAAATGAGTTAGGATTATTTTATTTTAGTGATTCTTTTTGTCACTGCTTTGTTTTGACTTTGCCTAGCAGTAGGAATTTATTTGGGTATTTTAGATTTAATAAAAAACAGTTTTAGTCAAAATCATGTGTTCTTGTTTATTTAACTAGCTAATGTTTTCCTATTGTTTTATTTAGTAAATAATTTTATTTTACCTATGTTATAGTTTATTTTAGATTAGTTTCTGTAGTTTTAGAACATGAACTTTTATTTACAGAAAATAAAAAGTTTATTTTATTTTCTTGTTAGTTGTTGGCTTGGATTTCTTCGAGTTTTCTTTGGTTTTTGGTTCAATTGTTTTGTGTGTTTTATGTTAGCATGCTGTTATGTTAAGTGATTGTATGTTCTTATGCTTATATGATTGTTGTTTGCCTCGGTAGAATTTCCGGAGTGCGAAGCCTGCTATCACGAGTCCCTAGCTTTCGAAGACCGTCAGCCAGGCAAGTTATTTGACCATGCTTTACTTTACAATACCTATGATTTTATTGCATTAGAATTATACCTCCCCACCATGCATGCAGTAGGAGAATTTTAAGTTATGTTCTTGAGTAGTATCATGAGGTAGGTTGAAACCAATCCCCCTTGTTACCATGGCCCGGGACGAAGTAGTTTATTTTGCTATGCTCGTAGACGGGGTTGGTTGAGTGATTCATAAGGGAGATGCGAGAGTCAAGAAGATGACAACCCCATGACTTCAAGCTCAAGATGGACTTCAAAATTCACTCTTGGGTGGAGGACGGTTGACGGGCACCTGGAAAACCAGCGGCTGGCGGGATGCATGGAGAAGCGCCATGACATCTTGCGGAAAGCTTCACCCAGCCACGAAGAGACGGATGGATACCCCATTGACGGAAGCTTACATGCAGCCGCAAGCCATTATGGGCTCGGCTTGGTCGACCCTAGGTGTGACTCGGCGGACGGTGCTACGAGATGTAGAAGAACGGTAGGATTGGATGGGCACCGCAAGGGCCCGAGGAACTCTTCGAAGACCCTGTTGCTCGTCCGCCTTCAAACACCGTGAAGTGCGAAGACTTAAAGGAGGGAACGATTCTTGCGGGTAAAGTCGCAAACCTCTGCAGAGTGAAGATCTAATCGGTTAGCCGTGTCCCGATTCACGGACAATTTGAGCCTCTGAACTTGGAGTATTTCGGATATCTCAACACCGAACTTAATAAATAAATTGAGGGGGTTATTTAATAATTGGGAATGAGACATTGGTTGGCGGAACCATCTCAATAACTACCAACATTTCATAGTATTTGCAAACAAGTCCTTGTTGTAGGGAAAAACTGGCTTTTTCGCAAAACAATAAAACTTAGAGCCCCACAGCCAAATTGCATATAGTGTTAGTAACTTTCATTGTTGTTCTCTCTTCATGACTTGCCGGCATATTCAAAATGCTGACCTACACGGCTGCAACGTCTTATGTTGCAGAGGAGTTTTCCGATCAGGAGTGAGGCTACGATTCACGCTTGGCGATTGCCCTATGGAGTCGGATGGACTCGCTATTCGTCTACGCTTCCGCAGCTTTATTTAGTTTATTTCTCATGAATTGGCCCTCGGCTGAATTTATTCTATCGTAATAAAGACTCGATATGAGAATCGTGTAATAAATTCAGGTGTGATTGAACTTTGAATCTTTTCATCAATGTACTGTGTGTGCCAGCATGATCTTGGGATGGTACAGCTACACAGAGACTCGACCGTTTTCGGGTCGGGTCGCTACAGGCATGCATGCAAATCTAACAATAGATTCTGCAGATGACTCCGGAGTGAATCCGGAGGTCGTGATGGGGAATGAGCCGCATGCCCAACGATAGCTAAAGGTTGGTGAGCATGTGCTTAAAAAGGTTAGGCAGGAGAAAAACAATCTCCAAGATGCCAATATCCAGCTGGGCATGGAACTGAAGGATGTTCGGGCCCAGCTTGCTGACTCCATAAAGGAGAATAAGAGGCTTCGACACGGCATTTTCAGTAAGTGCTTGAACGAACTTTTAAAGAGTTCGGCGAAGAAACCGGCTAACAGACTTATATCTGCAGGTATGCTGACGGGTCGTCCCGAGGAGGAGATGCCCGGGTCTGCGGGTGATCTTCTGCCAGAGCTCTCACAACTGCATGAATAAGTTCAGCAGGTGATGCAGGCCATTGCCCAAGCCTTGTGTTCATCTGTCTCCCTGCCAGGAGGCATGGGGGAGCTTGTAGAGAAGCTCAAGGGAGCGTGGCGGCGCTTCCGATTATGGAAGATATCAGCCTGCCGACAAGGTGCGAGGGAAGCCTGGGCCATGGTGAAGACGCGGTATACCAAGGCTGACCCTAACCACATGTCTGAGGTCGGACCTGTGGGGCCTGATGGGAAAGAGATCCCTGTCAGTTTGGTGTATGACCAAGTAGAATTAGCCGCAAAGTATTCCCAACAGGATTGTAGGCTGGACAGCCTGTTGGATGGTATAGAAGAAGAATTTAGTCAGTCTAAGGGACTGTGTACTTCAAGTGACATATATTGTCCCTAGCCGGATTGTAAATCATTTGTCATGGCGGACCTTTTCGCTTTGACCTACGGACCCGATAGTCCGGAGTGTATCCGAATACCCGCCGCTTATGTAAAAACCGGTGCACGCGTGGAAACCAGGCATAGGGGTCATAAGTGCTTGAATGCATAAGTACCCAAATAGCTATGTTATATTACATGGATAGTAAGAAACATCTTCCGTGGAGAATAGTTCCGTAAGGGTTCCTTTCTCGGTACGCATGCCCTAATGTGCATGTTCGAATCATGAAAAGAGACGCAGCTATAAACATCCTGGGGCATGTATTAAAATAAATAAAAGTCATCTTTTGTTCACCGACCGAGTATTCCCTTAATAACGCTTAGCTTTCGGCTTCACCCACCGAGGTACACATCCGGCTGACCCGACAAGAATAATCGCAGAGGTGCTCCCTTATGCCCTAGCCAATTAACGGGAACGAGGGCATAAACACAAGAGCCAACAACCCAGCTTGGCCAAAACTTAAGTCATATCAATGCATATAATGGCGAAAAAAGGTACATGTGGAAGAATAACACATGTGTGGGGCATAGAGCCCGGAGAATAGTTATATTAAGCTTCTGTATAAGAATCCCCCAGGTATAATGAGCGCGGCTAGCGCGTCAAGATTGTGTGGTCAAGACACATCTTAGCCTTTTAAGGCCTTGAAAAAGGGGAGAAAGAAAGAAATAAAAGACAGATAACGGATATATAAAAAATTGACGAAGGTAAGGAGACGAACATAGAGTCCGGCACTAGGCATAGAACCTTCGGAGTGTGGCTGCGTTCCATGGGTTTGGCTCGAATCGATTGTCCGATGCATCCTGCAGACGGTAAGCTCCACCGGTCAGAACTTTGTCAATAATGAAGGGACCTTCCCATTTGGGTTTGAGCTTGTTCCTTTTCTTCTCCGGTAGGCGTAGGACGAGTTCGCCAACGTTATAAGTTTTGGCCCGTACTTCTCTGCTTTGATACCTTCGAGCCTGTTGCTGATAGAATGCGGAACGGGCTTTTGCCACGTCATGCTCCTCCTCCGGGGCGTCCAAACTGTCCTGCCAATCAAGCTCGGCTTATTTCTCTTCATACATGCGCACTCGAGGTGAGTCATGAATTATGCCGCAAGGCAGTACCGCCTCTGCGCCGTACACCATAAAAAACGGTGTGTATCCGGTGGTGCGATTCGGCGTGGTCCGCAGCCCCCATAGTACGGAATCGAGCTCCTCTACCCAGTGCGTGTTTGATTCCTTTAAGGACCGCACTAATCTGGGCTTAATGCCGCTCATGATAAGACCATTTTCTCACTCGACTTGACTGTTAGTTTGCGGGTGATAGACAGAAGCATAATCGAGCTTGATGCCCATGTTGCTGCACCAAAGTTTTACCTCGTCGGCTGTAAAGTTCGAGCCGTTATCGGTGATGCTGCTGTGGGGGACGCCATAACGGTGTATAACCCCAGATATGAAGTCTATCACTGGTCCGGATTCGGCCGTTTTGACTGGTTTGGCTTCTATCCATTTGGTGAATTTATCCACCATGACCAATAAGTATTTTTTCTTATGGCTTCCCCCTTTGAGGGGTCCGACCATATCAAGCCCCCAGACCGCAAAGGGCCAAGTAATGGGGATTGTTTGGAGAGCGGTAGGCGGCATATGGCTTTGATTTGCAAAAAGCTGGCAACCGACGCAATGTTGGACGAGGTCCTGTGCGTCTGCTCGGGCCGTCAGCCAGTAAAATCCTGTACGGAAGGCCTTGCTTACAAGGGCCCGAGCTGCAGCATGGTGACCGCCGAGTCCAACATGAATTTCTGCCAAGAGTTGCCGTCCTTCCTCTTCGGAGATGCACCTTTGAAGGACTCCGTAGTGCTTTTCTTATAAAGCTCTCCCTCGTGGGCCTTGTAGGCTTTAGACCGCCGCACAATGCAACGTGCCTCGTTTGGGTCGTCAGGTAGTTCCTGCCTAGTTAGGTAGGCCAGGAAGGGTTCTGTCCACGGGGCGATGACAGCCATAATCACGTGGTCAGAAGGTGTTATTTCGGTGGCAGAGCCGCCGATTACATCAGTGTGTTCGGTATCTGGTGTTGTGGCCGGGTCCGGACTATTGTTACCGGTCTCTCCTTCCCATACCATGGATGGCTGAAACAGCCTTTCCAAGAAGATATTAGGTGGGACAGGGTCGCGTTTAGCACCTATGCGGGTGAGGATATCCGCCTTCTAGATATCCGCAAGCCTTGTTAAGGTCCTTGAAATCGACACATAGGCGCCAGGATTTATCCTTCTTTGGTACCATCACCAGGTTTGCTAGCCAGTCCGGATGTTTTATTTCTCTAATGAATCCGGCTTCCAGTAACTTGGCTAGCTCCTCTCCCATGGCTTGTCACTTAGGTTCAGAAAAACGCCGAAGCTTGACCGGCTTGAATCCCTTTAGAATGTTAAGGCTATGCTCGGCCAGCCTGCGTGGGATTCCTGGCATGTCTGAAGGATGCCAGACGAATATGTCCCAATTCTCGCACAAGAACTCCCGTAGTGCAGCGTCTACAGCGGGGTTTAACTGTGCCCTGATGAATGCTGTTTTTGTAGGGTCCGTTGGGTGGACTTGGAATTTGACTATTTCATCCGCTGGTTTAAAAGAGGTGGACTTGGATCTTTTGTCGAGTATCACGTCGTCCCTGTCCACTGTGGAGCGCAGCGCCGTTAATTCCTCGGCCGCGAGGGATTCGGATAACGCCTCAAGGGCCAGTGCGGTTGTTTTGTTTTCGGCGTGGAGTGCTATGTCCGGATCACTAGCTAGAGTGATGATTCCATTGGGCCCGGGCATCTTGAGCTTCATGTACCCGTAATGGGGTATGGCTTGGAAGATCGTGAATGCCTCCCGCCCTAGAAGGGCATGGTATCCGCTATTGAACGGGGCCACTTGGAATGTGATTTCTTCGGACCTATAATTCTCCGGCATGCCGAATACCACATCTAGTGTGATTTTCCCAGCACATCGTGCCTCCTGACTAGGGATGATTCCTCTGAAGGTCGTGCTGCTTTGCTCAATGCGGTTTCTGTCTATTTCCATTTTTTGAAGAGTCTCCTCATAGATGAGGTTTAATCCGCTGCCGCCGTCCATGAGTACTTTAGTAAGCCGGAAGCCGTCCACAATTGGACTAAGGACCAAGGCGGCTGGTGCTCGGGCTGTTCGGAATTTAGGTTCGTCACTGGCATTGAAGGTGATAGCCGTATCGCTCCATGGATTTATTGCTGCCACGTGGCAAACTTCGACAAGGCTGCGGAGTGCTCGTTTACGCCAATTATTTGAGGCGAAGGTCTCGAAGACTGTCAATACTGTATTTTTGTTCTCCACAGGATGGTGCTCTGCGGTATTGTTCATGAGGAGATCCTCACCGCTCTTGGCCACCTGCCGGAGTATCCAACATGCTCTAAGGCTGTGTGTTGGTATGGTATCCGTTGTACTGTGAATTTTGCATGGCCCATTAAGCCATCCCTCCAACACGGTTCCACGCCCTGTAGTGGGCTTTTGCTTCTTTGTAATTGGGTCGGGTGACTTACGAGAGTGCACCTTTTTAGTTCGGACTGGGGGTTTTGTCAGAGCCGGGGGATCCCAAAATTTTGTTTGGGTTTTCCAGGCGCTTTCCATTGCACAGTAGTTCCGTACTATGGCCGCCAAGTCAGCGAAGTGTGCTATGTCATGGCGACTTATGGCGTTGAGGATTCCCTTGTCCGTGCAATTATTGCAAAAGAATGAAATTGCGTCTTCCTTGCGACAGTCCTTGACCTTGTTCATTACAAGGAGGAATCGCCCAATAGTGGTGTACTGCCTCCGGGGCTCTTGTCTAATGTGGGAAAGATCGTTTATATCTGGGTGGGTGGGTGGATTTAAGTCCGAACCTTGACCCGATCTGAGACCCAGGGGCGGAGGAGTTTCTGATCTTGGCAGTTCGGGCTCCGGGATGTTGCCCAATAGGTCTGGCCCGCTGCCTGATTCTAGGTTTAGGGTTTGCACGATGTCCTCCCGTAGACGGGTATCCGACTCGGAGAGTTCGGGAATCCGGACATAGTTTTTCCTCATGATAGAGGAAGAATCGCCGCATTGCTCCTCCACCACCACTATCTGATGGGTGACCGGCGGGGAGTTAATCTCCCTTTGGTTGGGTTTAAGCCCGATCTGATCATAGTCCGTAGCGACTCACAAAGCGGCGATGCGATCCAAGAGCTCGTTCAAAGAAGAGAGCTCTATTGGATCCAACTGCTCAGCGAGTCCCGAGCCGACGTGGAGGCTATTTTCGATGACCCGAGAAGTCATCATCGGCGCAGCGGCCGAACAGGCGGTCATGACGAAACCGCCTAGTCGGAGAGTTTGGCCTACAGCCAGGGCTCCCCCAGAGGTGATGTTGTCCTTGACAACAAGGCGAGCCATCCAGCCTTATGATGACGGCACGGTGGAACTCTCAGTGAAAGCACCAATGTCGGTGTCAAAACCGGCGGATCTCGTGTAGGGGGTCCCGAACTGTACGTCTAAGGCGGATGGTAACAGGAGGCGGGGGACACAATATTTACCCAGGTTCAGGCCCTCTCGATGGAGGTAATACCCTACTTCCTGCTTGATTGATCTTGATGATATGAGTATTACAAGAGTTGATCTACCACGAGATCGTAGAGGCTAAACCCTAGAAGCTAGCCTATAGTATGATTGTTGTTGTCCTAGGGGGGGGGCTAGGGTTACAAAGAGTCGGTTACAAGGGAGGAGATCTACATATCCGTATTGCCAATCTTGCCTTCCACGCCAAGGAGAGTCCTATCCGGACACGGGACGCAAACTTGTATCTTCATAGTCCAACAGTCTGGCCAAAGGATATAGTCCGGCTGTCCGAGGACCCCCTAATCCAGGACTCCCTCAACTTGCTCTCCCCCTTTCCTTTCCCTAGGGCTGGCCGGCCTGGTGGAGGGGCGCACCAGCCCCTTGTGGGCTGGTCAGTCCCTCCCTTGGCCCATTAGCCCATATCTTTGCCGGGGGTGCCCGGAACCCCTTCCGGTGACCCTATATGTACCTGGTACCCTCCGGAACACTTCCAGTGTCCGAATACCATCGTCCTATATATATCAATATTTACCTCTCGACCATTTCGAGAATCCTCGTCATGTGCGTGATCTCATCCGAACAACATTCGGTCACCAAATCACATAACTCATATAATACTATATTGCCATCGAACGTTAAGCGTGCGGACCCTACGGGTTCAAGAACTATGTAGACATGACCGAGAGACCTCTTCGGTCAATAACCAATAGCGGAACCTGGATGCCCATATTGGCTCCTACATATTCTACGAAGATCTTTATCGGTCGAACCGTTATGACAACATACGTAATTCCCTTTGTCCATCTGTATGTTACCTGCCCGAGATTCGGTCGTCGGTATCTTCATACCTAGTTCAATATCGTTATCGACAAGTCTCTTTACTCGTTCCGTAATACATCATCCTGCAACTAACTCATTAGTCACTTTGCTTGCAAGGCTTCTTATGATGTGTATTACCGAGAGGGCCGAGAGATACCTCTCCGATACTCGGAGTGACACATCCTAATCTCTGTAGAGCATCTTTATAATCACCCAATTACATTGTGATGTTTTATAGCACATAAGGCATTCCTCCGGTATCCGGGAGTTGCATAATCTCATAATCGAAAAAATATGTATTTGACATGAAGAAAGCAATAGTAATAAAACTGAACGATCAATATGCTATGCTAACGGATGGGTCTTGTCCATCACATCATTCTCCTAATGATGTGATCCCGTTCATCAAATGACAACACATGTCTATGTTTAGGAAACTTAACCATCTTTGATTAACGAGCTAGTCTAGTAGAGGCTTACTAGGGACACAGTGTTTTGTCTATGTATCCACACATGTATCAAGTTTCGGTTAATAAAATTCTAGCATGAATAATAAGCATTTATCATGATATAAGGAAATATAAAATAACAACTTTATTATTGCCTCTAGGGCATATGTCCTTCAGAGCGGCGTCCGGACGAATAAATCTGCCTCAGCTCCACCCCCACATCGGTGGTGCCCCTCATGGCGGCGTCTAGGAGTTGATGGCTTCGTGTATTTGCCGATCCTTCAGATCAGCGATGTTAGGGTTCATGGATGGTGTCGCCGAGGCAGCGGCGGCGACTCCGTCATGTGTGTCTCTCCTTCTCCTCTGTCCCTATTGCTGCGGTGTTGTCTCCAACGTCATGGTGGAGCAGGGAGGTTTTGTCGTCAAGGAGTACGTGCAGACGGTTGTCTACGCAAGTGACAACTGGGAGATGGTGCATCTTTTGCTGGGTTTATGGTTGGAGGCCGACAGTTCTAGCTTCCTCCTTCGACGTTGTCGTCGTGTGGGGGTGTCAGATCTGAAGTTCGATGGTGTATCCAGGGACATGTTGCCATGGTCTGATTCTTTCAACGGCAATGGTTTTGCTTCTGAAAAACTACTCCGGAGGTCTGTAAAGCTACAGATTACCGATGGAGCCGCGTCTAGCTTGGAGTGAAGAGGTGATCTGCCTTCTTTCTCTTTGGTGGCCGCTTTGGTGGTGTCGAAGGAGATGGACAAGCGCTAGTATTTTGCATAGGACTATCCTATCTTTTCACTCCGGTAAGGTCGTGTTTACGTGCATTGTAAGTAGATCTTTATTCTATCAATGGGACACATATTACCATGCAAAAAATATCTTACCTGCATATACAAACCCATGTACGTGGGGCCAACTAACCAACGGTAACCCCTTAGGGGATTCGTAAGGACTTTTTGGACCTGGAAGCACGCCAAGTGGTGCGTCCAGTGGTCGCCACATGTCGCATGTTAGACGTTTCCTTCGGTTTTTGATTTTTCATTTTTTGACGTGTTTTCTGGATTTTGATGTTGTTTTGTTTACGCCTGGTTTTTTCAAGGTTTTGGTAGAAAAAAAATTCTTTTTATGCGAAGCACGGTTGTGCTTCTTAAACATGTGTTTCTACGCAAAGCATAGATTTACTTTCACAAAATGCACAACCCTTTCTTGAAAAAAAAAACATATGTGCTTCCATTAGCAACACAAAATTTCTTCCGCGTGCTTCTCGAAAAGAAAAAGAATTGTGCTTTCAGTAGAAGCGCGGGAAAAAAGTGCTTCCATATGAAGCACATATTTGCTTCCGCGAAAAAGCACAATTGTACTTTTTTCTGCAACTGTGCTTTGGGGCTTTTTTTTTGTTGCCACTTTTTCTGGTTCTTTTTGAATATTTTAGTATTCATTTTTTTGTTTTTTGTTTTTTTTCGCTTTCCGGTTTGATCGTGAAAAAAGTTCATTGAAACATATCGACATGAGATCAAGTTTCGGAAGTCTTGACACAAGAAATTCAATGATGAAAACAATCTAGAATTTGAACGCATGGTTTAAGAGATAAACCATTATGAATAAATAAATTCACAGGTTGTGACAAGTGGTGTACATGCAGTGTACCATTTGTTGTGAAAATATGGAGAATGACCTTTGCAAGAGGTAATCTTTAACTAGTGATTTCACATATATGTATGTTACTTGTAAATATCTTGCCTGAATATACAAGCCCATATACGTACGTCGTCTTGCCTCAAGCATTTTCCCCTTGGTAGCTACTAGGCTGGCCGAGTTTGCTATTTTTTTTCTGTTCGGTCGTAGAGAAGATGCTCGCTCGCTCGTAAATTTCTTTGGTTTTTTCATCCATTTGTTCGTTGAATAGAGTCGGTTTTCAACGGTTTTTTACTTTCTGCTATCTTAATGGGTTTTCCCTTTGGTTTTTTCCTTTGTTTCACTGGTTTTCTTCGCGTTCTTTGTGCTTCTACTTTCTTTCTTTTATGTGTTTTTCTTTATGGTTTTCGTCGATTTTTTTGGGTTTAGAACTGTCGTGAATATAATCTTGACAATAGTACGCGGCATGTACGTTGAGGTAATCGTATCTATCAGATAGTATAGATAGAAGTACGCACAAGAGTTTATATAGCTTCGTACATTCTTTGGTGGGTGGAGGTAATACCCTACTCCGATGGTGCTCTTAACTCTTGACGTTGGGTACAATGTGTGTGCGATCAACCCTCAGCCGGTGCTTCCGTCCCTGCCTATATTAGAGTGCGCTAGGAAGGCGTACATAATGTGCTGGTATTAATGTTGTTTATGGGCCCAAGCGTGCCCGACAGTTTCTTTATTACTGCCAGTAATTGTAGTAATCTATATTATACAGATGTTGGGTAACTACTGCCTTTATCACATCATGGGTGAGGAAGTATCCTAAGTGGCCGCTGATTGTAGAAAAGCTGACTGTGCATGATGACCAATTGTAGGGTCCTATCTGTTAGGGGGTGTAGGGTCTGAGTGTAAGAACTTAGCCTGATCATAAGACACCCCTCTGGTCCTCGATATCTTGGGCTCCAACTCTGATGGTCCGATGTCGATGTCCCTTGGCCTATTATCTTTTGGACCGTATGTTTGATGGGCTATGGCCTATGGCCTTCGGTCAAGCTATTAATATATTTAGGCCTAATAAGTTGAAACGATTTGCCCCATATCAGCCAATCCACCTATGCACGTTTCTGAGTTAATTGATGCGACGACCAGGACTTGGAACAAGCAGCTGCTAATGGACCATTTTATAAGGCCGGATGTGGAAGTGATCATGAATATCCCACTGAGCTCGCGGGTACAACCAGATTTCTGGGCGTGGCATTATGATAGAAGGGGTTTGTTCACGGTTAATTCAGCATACAGAATGATCAGTGGCATTAAACACCAATGAGAAGATTGGCTCGAGCATAGGGCGGGCCATTCTAATAGAGAAGCGGAAGGTAAATCGTGATCGCGACTATGGAAGGTGCATGTTCCATCAAAGGTCAAGATTTTTGTGTGGCGGCTGGCACATATGTCTCTCCCAACTGGTTCAGTTCAGCATGAGCATAAAATGGCGACAACTGCAGCATGCGGTCTTTGTGATGAACAAGCTGATACTTGGCGCCACTCTTTATTTGAGTGCAGGATGGTGCGGTGCGTGTGGGCGCTTGGAGATGAGGAGATCCTTGAGCATGTGATATCCAACAAAAGTGACGATGCATGGCTCTGGTTATTATGGTTGTTTGACACGGTGAATCGGCATGACCTTGCGAGAGTTTTGATTACCATGTGGGCAATATGGTGGGCTAGGCGAAGAGAAATACATTATGATGAGTATCAAAGTCCTATGTCAACGGTGTGCTTTGTAAACCGATACTTGCAGGACTTGGAAATTGCCACCGCAAGAACATCGACGAAACAACCACATAATGCGAAGCCAAGAACTCGGACATGGATCCCATCCAGGGGAAACGAGGCGAAAATTAATGATGATGGTGCTATCTCCCGCTATGGCACGACGGGAGCTGCAGCCGCTGTTTGCAGGGATCAGCACGACAATTATCTTGGAGCATCTGCGGTGGTTTTTGATGGGCTGGTGGACGCTCCATGTTTGGAAGCTCAAGCATGCAATGAAGCTCTTGCCCTAGCGCAAGACTTGATCCTCACACATGCAATAATAACGTCTGATTGCATCCAGGTTATACAAGACATCAACGGATCTTCGAGTTCTTCTTCTTATGCTTTAGTTTTGAATGAAATTAGAGATAGAGCTACAGGTTTTGTTAGCATTACTTTTCGGTTTGAGAATAGGGAGGCAAACTTTGAAGCACATGCTTGGCAAAGGCGGCTTCGTCACTCCCTGTTGGGCGCCACCTGTGGCTAGGGAACCCACCAGACATTATTTGTATTCCTTCTGTGATCATTGAATAAATCCCTAGTTCACCTTAAAAAAAAATTAGGCCTACCCTTGTTACCCCGACAAGAACCCTTTTGATTGATTTTTTTCTTTTGTTTTGTTTTCTATGTGTCATTTTTATCATTTCTTCATGGTTTTCTACGTACATTTTCTATATACACATAAAACATTATTATTATACATGTTCAATATTTTTAAAATAAACAATTAACATTTTTAAAAGAAATATTTTTATGTCTACATTTTTCAGATACATCAAATACATTTTAATACATGATTAGCATTTTGAAATATAATGATCAACATTTCTTTCAAATACATGTTCGTGTCTGCTTTTTCGTAAACACTATACATTTTCATATATGTCAAAATTTATTTGGCTTACATTTAACATTTTTAATATATGACTAGCATTTTATAATGTCACGTAATTTTTTTAAATGCTGGAAATTTTTAAAATGTTGCAAACGTTTTATGTATGCTATCAACATTTTCTGTGAATTAAGCCAACAATTTTTTACATTGCATTACGATTTTTAAAATTAGCGATTCAAATTTAATAAATTAGTTTTATATTTTGAAATATATGTATTCACAATATTTTCTAAAATAAGAATAAAGAAAAAATTTAACAAAGAGAAAAAACAGGGAAAAGACGAACTAACTTGGAACCTACGTGATCCGGCATGGTCACGACCCCCTGACAAGAGCGCACGCTTAGTCTCGTGTTAGGCGAGACATTGGCGCGCCCAGGCAGCAATCCCTATTTGGCGCCTGAAGCTCCCGTTGAAGGTCATTTTGCTAGTGGGCGCCTGACTCGCACCCCCCCCTCCGGCGCTTGGCTGGCCCATTTCACGTTTTGCTTTTGTGTTTAAATCTCAAAATAGGATACGAGGAATGCAATTGACAGGAGAGCAACTAGTTAACGAGCGCTCCTTCGGGAGCCTCGCAATAATCAGCATCACTTGGCGCGCTCTCAGCCATTCGCCACGTGTCGCGTTCTGGACGCTCCCTTCAGATTTTTTTTTTAATTTTTTTGCACGCGTTTTCGGCTTTTAAAACGGTTTTTTCCGGGTTTTTTCGATGTTTTGGTTTTCCCCGGCCTTCCTTAGCTTTTCGACCAAATTTTTTTCGTGAAAAGTCACGATTTTTTCTTCCGCGAGAGGCACGGTTGTGCTTTAGCGAGAGTCACGGCCGTGCCTTTCGGAAACCAAAAAAACGCGTTTTCTGTTTTTTTTCTTTCGCGAGAGTAAGGTTTTACTTCCGCGAGAGGCATGGTTGTGCTTTCGCAAGAGTAACGGTTTTACTTCCGCGAGAGGCACGGTTGTGCTTTCACGAGAGTCACGACCGTGCCTCTCGGAAAGGGAAAAACAAAACGCGTTTTCTGTTTCTTTTTCTTTCGCGAGAGTCACAGTTTTGCTTCCCTGAGAGGCACGGTTGTGCTTTCCCGAGAGTCACGGCCGTGCCTCTCAGAAAGGGAAAAATACGCGTTTTCTTTTTTTTTCTTTCGCGAGAGTCACGGTTTTGCTTTCGCCAGAGGCACGGATGTGCTTTCGCGAGAGTCACTGGCGTGCCTCTTTCGAAAGGAAAAAAACATATTTTTTATTTTTTTTCCTTCCACGAGAGTCACGGTTTTGCTTCCACGAGAGACACGGTTGTGATTTCACGAGAGGCAGGGGCGTGCCTCTTTCAGAAAGGGAAAAAAACCGTGCTCCCGGTTTGTTTTTTTCGTCCGTTTTTTTCATGAAAAAAAAGTTCGTCAAAACCTATCAACATGGGATCTAGTTTTGAAGATCTCGACGCGAGGAATCCAATGATCAAAACGGTTTGAGATTTGGACGCACGGTTTAAGAGATAAAACGTTTTGAATAAACGGATCTACGGAAAAAGGGAAAACTCCCAGGTTGCGACAAGTGGCGCGCTGCATGTGCGCCACTGGTCGTAACCTGGAAATGTGGAGTGTTCTTTGCAACGAGTACTCCTTAATTAGTGATTTCGGATTGACAGGGATCAAACCCGTGATCAATTTGTTCCGAGTCAAATACACTAACCACTATGCCACCTTGACTCTTGTGATTGCCTACTTCTTCTTTGATATTTCTATGTATGGGAAATGAAATGCCCCCCCTACATTTTCTTATTTCTTTTTTTCTTTCCTGTTTATTTTTTATTTTCTTAAATCCATGAACTTATTTCAAATCAATGATTTTTCAAAATTTATGGAAAATTTCAAATTGCAATGAACTTTTCTCAAATTTGATTAACTTTTGTTCCAAATCAATGAACCTTTTTAACTTTTTGGTGAACTTTTTTAAAAAAATGATGAACTTTGTTCAATTCGATTATTTTCTAAATCGAATGAACTTTTTTCAATTTGATGAACTTTTTTTAAATTGGATGAACATTTTTCGAATCTGATGAACTTTTTTAAAATCCATGAACTATTTTTCAAATTCGATGAACTTTTTTTTAGAATAGTTGGACCTTTTTCCCCAAACTTGATGAACTTTTTTTTAAAGTCGATGAACTTATTTTTTTTTCAAATTCAATGAACGTTTTTTCAATGTCGATGAACTTTCTTCATTTCCACAAACCTTTTCCAATATGTGTTAACCTTCTTTTCAAATTTGTGGTTGTTTTCATTATCTTTTAGAATTCTTTTCCAAATTTGTACTTTCTTTTTAAAATAATGTATACTGGATATATATTTTAACTAAAGGAAGGGTCAAATAGGACTATTTTCTAGTTGTAGTCACTGAAATGCTCTTGACCTGGTGGTTAGGAGCAGCAGCCATCAGCGCTCGTGTGGGAGTTTGAGTCCCGCTATTAGCAGATTATCAACAACAATAAAAACTTCTTCTTTTTTCTGCTATGGTTGAGAGTAACTTCCTCGGATTGTTGGGCCGGCCTAGCAGCGTGGCGCGTGAGCGCTAGTTGTAGCAACTGGCACTGAAGGCATTGTACAGGAGGTCCTCGCCCAGGCTGCGTGTCGCTCAAGGCGAGAGTCTCGACACGAGATATCCTCCGGGAGCAACTAGTTGACGAGCATTCCTTCTTCTTTTTTTATGGGGTGAAAGTGAGTTTTATTCCGTAATGATAGGGTTACAATCTTGAGATAACAAGTCCTCATAATATGGAGGGCTCGAGTTCAACCACACCACAATACAAGTCTCGGTACGGCTATAAAATAACAATTGATATGCTACCCTATTTTATCCCTAGTAATCTTCAGAGGAACAAACTCTCTAACAACCATATTTTCTCTAATCTCAGCAGCTAATTGTCCATAAGCCGACTTGAACAAGGTGTCGCCTGCAAGAATGGCTAAAGCATTAACAGAATCTTATTGTACCACCATCGGAAAATTTGTATGTTGAATGGCCATTGCCATCCCTTGCATAATCGCATGTATTTCCGCTTCAAGAGTGTCATTGCAATGAAATATGTATCTATATGCCATGAAAATCAACGAGCCATCTTCCCTTCGTAAGACCATTCCGGCTGCTGCCCGGCCATCCATGCTCGAAAAAGAGCCATCAACACAAAGTGCCACCCAGCCTGACTGCGGTGGTGGCCACAACTTATGGAGCTGGTTCACTTTTAGTTGATAAACCCGACTATCATCACGCATCACCATCTTTCCTTTCATAATTTCCTCCATACTATATTTGCTGACAAGATTTAGAGATTTGTAGTAACTGTCCAAATATTGCACAATCGCCTCCACCGGGTTCTCCTTTTTCCATGCGCTATGTCATTGCGAAGCTGCCAAATTCGCCAGATAGTTATGATTACTCGATCATGGATATGATCTTGACAATTAGATACCACTTGCAACAGAAAATCCTTCCATATCCACAAGAACCGAGTCATCTGGCAAGGACCAGATCATACATAGAGCCTCCCACACATGCCGAGCATGCACACATGTGATAAGAGCATGAAAACTGTTTTCCCTCTCAATACCACAGACCGGGCAAGTACTGGACGCCGGAATATGTCACTGGTTATTAGCCAAATTAGTGGCCAATGACCCCGATGTTGTCCTCCATGCCATAATCCGCATTTTTAGGGGAACATGTGAATTCCAAATATTGCTCCAGATTGTACGCACACCATCCGGACTTGTGCTACTTGCGCCACTAGCATGCACTACATCATGTGCTTCTGTTGCCAAACGATAGGCCGATTTGACCGTAAACATGTCGTGTGATTCAAGAAACCACCCAATGAAATCGCTTATGTTCCTAGGCGAAGTTCAAATTTTGAGAATTTCGACAACGTCCATTGGCCAGAAATGTTCCTTAAGGCAATCAATGATCCATGCACCACTTTCATTAAAAAAATCAGAAACACGGTTAAAACGACAGTTCCTCTGAGGAGTAATGGGACAAAAATCAAATCGTCGAGGGATCCAGGGGTCCCTCCATGTCCTGACCGAGGCCCCATCACCAATTCGCCAAATTATACTCCCTCCGTTTCTTTTTAGTCTGCATATAAGATTTGGTCAAAGTCAAACTTTGTAAAGTTTGACCAACTTTATAGAAAAATATATAAACATCTACAATACTAAAGCTATACTCTATGAAAATTAATTTCATGATGCATCTAACAATATTAATTTCATAGTGTGAATCTTGATATTTTTCTATAAATTTAGTCAAAGTAAACAAAATTTGACTTTGACCAAATCTTATATGCAGACTAAAAAGAAACAGAGGGAGTACCTTTTTTGACAATTTCCAACCCATGCACTATGCCCTTCCAAACAGCCGAAGAGTGTCCTGTAAACACGGTATCAAGAATGCTACCATTCGGATAATATTTCGCCTTTAACAAACGAGCAGATAAACTTGCAGGAGCATCAATTAATCTCCATGCTTGCTTAGGAAATAAAGCTTAGTTGAAAGCTCGCATATCTCTGAATCCCATACCTCCTTTATTCTTTGGTAGCCTTAACTTATCCCAATTCAACCATGCCATGCTCTTTTTTCCATTCTTAACTTCCTATCAGTATTGTCTCATCATCTTAGTTAGCTCATCGCAAACCGAGACAGGTAAGCAAAAAACACTCATAATGTACGTAGGAATCACCCTGGCTACAACTTTGATTAATATTTCTTTGTTTTCAGTAGGCATAAACTGTTCGCTCCAATCAACTAGTCTTTTCCTCAATCTTTCCTGAGTTGTCTCAAATCTCCCTTTTTGCATCCTCCCTTCCAGAACTGACAGACCTAGATATTTAGGCTCAAATGCTTCACTAGTGATCTAAAAATATGTTTCACTTTTGAAGATATATACCACTTCAGAGCAATTACTAAGGAAAAGGATGAAACACTTTGATGGGTTTATAAGTTGACCTGTAGCCAGTGCATAAGTGCTCAACAAACCTTTTACAATAGTTGATTGTTGTTCTGAAGCTCCAAATAACAATAATGAGTCATTCACAAACAACAAATGAGATATTGTCGGTGCCCAACGACATGTTGTAACCTCCTCTAGTCCCTCCTCCAAACATGCTTTGTTGACCACGAGATAAATAAAAACGGTGATAAAGGGTCACCTTGTCTGAGGCCACGAGAAGGGGTGAAAGCCTCCAATAATTTTCCATTCAACTTAACCGAGTACTTCACCGAGGACACACATGCCATAATCCAAGAAACCCATTGTTTTGAAAAACCCAACTTTACTAGGGTCTTCTCCAAGAAAATCCAATTCACTCCATCATACGCTTTGGACAGATCCAATTTATAAGGGTAGCATGTCAGAGAACCTTCTCCAACAGATTGGATATAATCAAGACAATCTAATGCATGCAATTATAGAATTATCCATGATTAGCCTTCGAGAAATAAAAGCACTCTGGTTCTCCGTAATAAGTTCCGGCGAAATAGGACGAAGACGGTTTACCATACATTTGGAGACTATCTTATAAACCACATTACACAAGCTGATAGGCATAAAGTCCTTTAGTTCTTTAGGAAACTGAACTTTCAAGGTTAAAACAATAGTCGTGTCATTAATCCCATCTGGCATCACTCCAGTTACAAGGAAGTCCTTAACAGCAACTATAATTTCATCTTTAATCACACCCAATTACACTGATAAAAACAAGCAGGAAACCATCCGTACCTGGAGCTTTAAGGGGACCAATCTGAAAAAGAGCATCCGAGATCTCCTTATATGTAAAAGGAGCACACAACAATTCATTCATCACTGGTGTTACCTTCTCTTCAATGCTTTTAATGACCACATGAGGTGTTAAAGTCGGGTCCTTAGGCTAATCATAGTGGGAGTAACATAAATAGTAACATAGATGCCACATAAGCAAAAAAGATGATATGTCATGTAATTAAAGAGGAGAGAGACAAATAGAGTAACATAATATGTTACCATCACATAGCGGTTCCCAACATAAAATGAGTCTACAAAGCAATAAATGAAGACATATGTGTTACTACACCTTTGACACTTCCCACTATGAAGGTAGTAACATGGACTAGTAACATATGTATGTTACTAGTCTAAGTTACTCCCCACTATGACCAGCCTTAGTATACACTTCCTGAAAATATGACCTTGTCATCAATTCCATCTCTGAAGGTACATTGCACCATGTGCCATCCACTTTACGAAGCCCTGAATGTAATTACGTCTAGCTCGCCAAACAGCTCTCCGATGCAAATACTCAGTATTCCTCTCTCCCTTTTTCAACCAAGTGATTCACGAGCGTTGCAACCACAACATTTCCTCTCAATAATGAAGCCCATCCAACTCATGCATTTTTTGCCGAATTAAAGCACGTTCTCATTACCTTCCTGTAAGCTTGAAAGTTTAGACCAGAGTCTTTCAATATCCCTTAGAACGTGTCCAAAATTCTTCCTACTCCATTCACGCAGATTCTTCATCAACTGTTTCAGTGATGTTGCAACTGATCCCAACCTCCCATCCGGTCTGTTTCTGTTCTAAGAACAAGCGACAACGTCCAGCAAGGTGGGATCACGTTCCCATATTATTTAAAGATTTTTATTTCTGTGCCCCTGGTTCCTTAACTCTACTCATTCATCTCCACTCTATTAACTTTTGCTCATTTTTCTTCACTCCCTTACCCGAAACCCTCATAACTGGTTATAACAGACGTTGCCGTCGAGTCAATGCCTTTGACCGTTAGCTGACACATTTTGACGGCGCCGACAAAAAAACTATGCATGCATATTTAAAATAAAAATAACTTAATTAAACATTAAAGACGACCAGGAAGGCCGGCGAGAGTCCATGCGACCACATTAGCATTAAAAGAAATTAAAAACAACCTAACTACGAGGCGGCGCGCTGCCCAGCGCGCCCTAGGCGTCGTCGTCGTCCTCGGGGTGAGGTCGATGAGCATCGGCGCAAGGCCGGCCCAGGGGAACGTCGTGTTCTAGGCGGCGGCGATGTAGTCCGCGGGCAGCTGTTCCGGCGGGGGCAGTTGAAAGGACATGCGGTGCCCCCATGTGTGGTTTTGATAATTGATGACATTCTCTATGGACTAATGGTTGCATTGAGTTATATTTGAAGGATTTGTCCATAGG
The DNA here is from genome assembly GCA_021605205.1 of Aegilops longissima. Lineage (NCBI taxonomy): Eukaryota > Viridiplantae > Streptophyta > Magnoliopsida > Poales > Poaceae > Aegilops > Aegilops longissima. The sequence continues at coordinate 462,825,246 of CM038679.1, forward strand.
CATTTCTTGAAGTCGATGTGTTGGTTTCAAGGAGTTTATGTGTTGACCAAGGTGCTATTAAGGAATTATCCAAAGATTGGTCATGTGAGTGTTGAGCTTATTGCAAGCATGTCTTGAAGAAGAAGATTGTGTGATCATTCATGTTTACCTTCAAGACATCATCCAAACGAATAGATTTGAAAAGATTCAAGGTTGATCAAGACTAAGTCAAGAATGAATCAAGTTGATCAACTCACAAAGCGTAGAAGATGTACCGAGAGGGATCAAGTGATCCCATGGTATGGTAAGCATTATCCATTGCACTTTGTGTACTAACCCATGGTCTATGTGAGAGTCTATGTCGGGTTAGGTACGTGTCCATGGGCTTGCGTCAAGAGGAAGATATCATACAACCCATGAAAAGGATGACATCAAGTGGTGATCGTCATCAAGATTGCCGTGTGCAAGTTCAAGTGGAGCATCACGAAGAGATCAAGTGCTTGAAGCTTGCCATCCATTGTGGTGTCAATGGACTTGTGAAGATGTGCCGAAGAGTGGCTCACCCATAGTGGAGTATGGGGGAGCAATCATCTAGTCTCCATCGACCCAACACAATCAAGAAAGGTGGTCCATCTTGAGGAGGACAAGATCATCATCATCTAGCTCAAGTGGATCATGTGCAAGGCAAAGGTTTTCCCTTGATAGGTTTTCTATTTTACCGGTCTCATGGTGGTAATTGGGAGACCGGGTTATAGGATCAATAGCCGTACTATCAAGGGGGGCTCTCAAGTGAGTAGCTTGATCGTATCGTTCGTCGAGAGCTCAAACCATTGCATCCTTGCATCATGTTTCTTGGTTCTTGTTTGGTTCTCTTTGTGAGTCTTAGAGCTTATGGTCATCTTTATGACAAGCTTGAGTTCATCAAAAATGGAGTTTGCATGCGTCTTCTATGATGTTTTCGGTGTTGGAGGTTTTACCGATCTTTTCCGAGGAAGGGTTCTCACCATTTTATTTTGGGCCTTTTCTCATTTGCTTATTATTGGTATTTCTCTCAAGATTGTGTTAGCCCTTGTCTCTAGCTTTCCAACAAACTTGGTTTCGTCGAATTCAGAGTCCGAATGCAGAAGTTATGGTAGTTTTGGTGTTCTGAAAAGGCTGCAGCGGTAGGAGCGGAAGTAATTTTTTACTACCGCCCTTGGGAGCGGTACTACCGCTCTTGGGAGCGGTACTACCGCTCTTGGGAGCGGTACTACCGCTTGGAGCAGTACTACCGCGGCTACTTCCGCTCGGGACCAAAAACTCGTCACAAGTCCAAATGTGGTAGGCACGGATGTAATTTTTAGTACCGCTTTCATGAGCAGTAGTACCGCTACCCTTAGCAGTAGTACCGCTACCCCTAGCAGTAGTATCCGTGATGCCGAAGCGGTACTACCGCTCAAAGGCGGCTGTGAGCATAACGGTTGGATTTTTCCCCACCTATAAAAGGGGTTCTTCTTCTCATTGAACCTTATCCTTCGAGCTCTTGTTCTTCCCCCATTGTTGACCTTCTTCGAGCTTGCTATCTCTTAATCCCTCCATGGATTCTTGCTAGTTTTGAGGGAAAAGAGAGGAGATCTATATCCACATTTCCACCAATCACTTTCTCCTCTATGTGAGGGGAACCCTTGGATCTAGATCTTGGAGTTCTTGGTGTTCTCCTTCTTGTTCTTCCTCTCATTTTCCTCCCTAGCATTAGTTGCTTCGTGGGATTTGAGAGAGAAGGACTTGGGCACTCAGTGTGCCCTTGCCATTGCATTTGGTGCATTGGTTTGAGTTCTCCACGGTGATACGTGGAAGTTACAAGTTAAAGCTTATTACTCTTGGGTGCTTGGTGCCCTTGAGCTTGTTCCTCTTGGGTGCTTGGGCGCCCTAGACAGTTGGTGGTGTTTGGAGCTCAATCATTGTGGTGTAAAGCTCCGGGCAAGCGTCGGGGTCTCCAATTAGGTTGTGGAGATCGCCCCGAGCAATTTGACGGGTACCGGTGACCGCCCCAAGGGTTGCCAAAGTGTCTGGTTCGGTGACCGCCCCAAGGGTTGCCATTTGTAATGGTTTGGTGACCGCCTCAAGGGTACCTTAGTGGAATCACGGCATCTTGCATTGTGCGAGGGCGTGAGGAGATTACGGTGGCCCTAGTGGCTTCTTGGGGAGCATTGTGCCTCCACACCGCTCCAAACGGAGATTAGCATCCGCAAGGGTGTGAACTTCGGGATACATCGTCATCTCCTCGTGCCTCGGTTATCTCTTACCCGAGCCCTTTACTTATGCACTTTACTTTGTGATAGCCATATTGTTTCTTGTCATATATCTTGCTATCACCTAAGTAGTTTTTCTTGCTTAGCATAAGTTGTTGGTGCACATAGGTGAGCCTAGTTGTTGTAGGTTTTGTGCTTGACAAATTAACCGCTAGGTTTATTCCGCATTTGTTCAAGCCTCAACCGTAATTATTTTAAAGCGCCTATTCATCCCCCCCTCTAGGCGACATCCACGATCTTTCAGCAGTGCCAGCGCGGGGGGCTGTGCGGCCGCCTGTGCAGCCGCGGCTTGGCGCGCCTCCTCCTCAGCCTCGCACGCCTCCTCCTCGAGGTCACGCTTGAGCATCTCCTCGTACTCGCTGCGATGGCGCTCCTCGGCGAGCCGTCGCTGGCGCCACATCTCAAGGTACGCCGCCTCCTACTCCGGGGTCGCCCCCATCCAAACCGGTGGCGCGGACACCCACTCACGCACCACTCCCGTCTAGGAGAAGCGCGCGATGGGCTCGGGCTTCGGCTCGGGCTCCGGCTGCGGCTCTGGGTTGGCCTTGACGAGCCATTGGGGAGGGGACGGCGGGGCCATCGGCGGCACAATGCAATCGCTGGCCGCGGAGAGGGCGAGGGCCTACGCCATGGCCGCCTCGTAGCGAGCCTCCTCTTCCTCCACCGCCTCCATCTTGCGCCGCTCGTCCTCCTCGCTCTCGCAGTAGACCGCCGCAAGGGCCGCCTGGTAGGCGGCCTCCGCCGCCTGGTCTTCCTCCCGGACGACGAGCGGGGGCGGCGGCACGCTGCGGTCGACCTCCCGCACGCCGCGTCGCCTCGCCTCCTCATGCTTGAAGGCGAACCACCTCGCCCAGTTAGGCGAGTCGGTGACGTAGGTGGCGTCGCGGCGCTGCTTCGGCGTCAGCATTGCCCGCAGGCGCCGCACCTCCTCCGCGTGCGCCCTAGTCGTCCGCGGCACCACCGGCACTGGGATCCTCTCTGGATCCAGATGCCAGTCGTGCTGCAGGGTGATGTCGGGGTACGGCAGAGGGACGCGGTGCTGCCAGTGCCACTCCGCCTGGTGCACTGGCACGCTCACTCACACCCTCTGCCGGCGAGCCGGCGCCGGCGGAGGCGGTACGAACTCAATAGGAAAAGGGACGGCTGGGGCCTTGCCCTTGGACTTGCTGCTGCCGGCGCCGGAGAAGAGCCCCATTTGGCTAGGGTTGGATAGGGGTTTTGCTAGGGTTTGCCGGCGACGGGGGAGCGATCTTGCCTAGATGGGGACGGCGAGTTTGGATGAGGACGGCCTCGCCGCACGGTCGGCTTAAAAAAGGGTGACCGCAATCGCTGACGCGTGGGCCCGTGGTCATAAATTAAGCTGATCGCGAGTGGGCGGCCGCGAGTGGGGACGCGGCGGACAGCGAGAAGGCGCGCGTGGCGTCCGTTCGATGTCCGCGCCGACGCATTTGGGTCAGATAAATTTGAATTTGAGAAAATCTGCTCCAAATGAGCTCCCAGGCTAGGGTAAACAGCCCTTTTGTAATCAAGTTTTTTTGAACCTGCTCTAAATGAGCCAAATGATTTTTTATTTACACATATTCACTTTCCATAGTGTAGATTCGAAGTCTCACTATTTTTTGAATTAATCTTCATATTTTTATGTTTTCTTTTGAAAACATACGCTTTAATATAAAAACTATTAAAAACACGTTTTGAAATATGAAAAAGGAAAACTAACTTCAGATCCTTCTTAATCACTTTAAAATAAAGATTTAGTGATTTTTTTGTTTTTTCTTAAATTTTCAACAACAGAAGGTAACACCACCTCCTCTCCTTGAACTCTATGAAATCATGTACATGATAGCTCATATGTGTGAAGGTTTTCTCATGAAAATGACCATAGAGCAAGTTTATGATTTTTGGTTGGTAACATGTCACATAAGACAACATTGTGCGCAGGTTTTGTATTTTTTTGATTTTTTTAAAATTAATGGTGCTCATTTGACCTCGATCATGCCAGCTAGGGTTTTTTTTCATGAAAATGACCATAGACCAAGTTTAGTATTTTTCCTCGTTAGTTTGTCTTATAAAACGACGAACGGCGAAGGTTTCATATTTTTTTTTGATTTTTTAAAATTAGTTATGCTCAGTAAAAGCCTTCGAAAACCCGTTGACCAGCTCAAAACCCCTCTAAACCCCGCGGGGTTTTGCCTAACCCTAGCTCCCAATTAGCCGTCCGATCACACCCTCGCGCCAAGCGACAGCCCTCAGATCTGGCCTTCTAGAAGGAACTAGGTGGGCTGGCTGTGTGCAGGCTCCGCGCCGTTGGATCACAAGGACGGCTCCGCATCGTTGAATCATGGGGCGATCCGCGAGAGGCGATCCTATTGGTTGTGCTTGGCTGCTTGCCCACCACTGACTTCGTGAAAAAAAATGTTGTTATTGGGCCCAAAAGGAAACCAAGCTCTGGTTGGGCCGTCGAATTGCGTCGTTTTTTTCATCGTTTGCTCTGTTTTTTGTGAACATGCTGGCTCCGTATTTTTGCATTGTTTGCTCTATTTTTTGCATCGTTCTTTTTGTTCTATACAAATGTAAAATGACCAAATTTATAAGGGCTAAATATTTTTATCATTCAAGCCCTCTATCTCTTTTTATCATGCAAAATGACCAAATTTTTATAATGGGTCATTTTGCATTTGTATAATGGCCACAAGCCCTCTATCTCTTTTTATCATGCAAAATGACCAAATTTTTAAGGGCCAAATTTATTTTTATCATTCAAAATGGCCACAAGCTCTTAAAAAATTGTCTCTTTTTGTTCATATAATATAGGGTTTGACCACGGATTGCCGCGCGTGCAATTAACTTCTTTTTCTTCTTCTTTTCAAACCACCGTTTCCCACGCATGTACGCTCCTGATGCTACGGTGGGTTTGAAAACGGGCTACTAACTTCACATTTGACCCCGTTATTGCCACGGCCAAATAACACGTAGCACTACGACTATTTAAGCCACCCTCTGCCTCTACTATCCCTCATCCATCTGCCCTTCTTGCTCTTCGACCCCTTCTCCGTCTTCTGCACATCCCTCAGCCATGCAGTACACCGGACCAACCTACCGGTTCCCACCCCTTATCAAGTTCTATTATTAAGTTTTCCATCTATTCTATCATGATGTTACTCCTAGTTTCAACTATGTGATCGTGCTATGGGCTTGATGGCCCTATCTACATGTATGTTGATTGTTTTCTTAGAGAGCTCGCTAACCACCTAGTGCATGCAACCACAATGAACCCTTCTTTTCTTACACAAGCCACAAATATGTAGCCACCTAGCTAGTGCATGTAGCCACAACATATTTGTTCAGTTTATTTGTCGTAGCAAAACGGGTTCTAAATCGAGGAGACAAGTGTGCGAGAAGATAGGAACCAGTGGCAGAGACCGTCGCTGCATCCGTGGCGGCTGGCGTGCACGAAAGTGGCTCGATCAGTGCATCGTGGCGGCATGCATCAGCGCATGTAGGCTCGGTCGGCGCATCGTCGCATGCAGGCAGGCTTGTTGGGTGCATGGATAGCAGGCTTCTGTCGTGGCGGCGCGCGCAGGCGTTTAATGCAAGGGACGGCCCAGCGAAACCACGGCCCAACGGTCGAACAACTACACCCCCAACGCGGCCCCACTCATCAGAGTTAACGGTCAAGGCACTGACCCGATGATGATGTCCGTTGTGACCTCTTCTGAGGGTTTTGGGAAAGGGAGTGGGGAAAACTGATAAAAAGTTAAGAGCGTGGGGATGGATGAGTAGCGCTAAGGAACCAGGGGCACCGATGTAAAAATCCCTATTATTTAATACCTAGAAGCACCGCGACGTCTCTGCTCATCAACCGACACCATCTCAAGGACAACTAGGCAGTGGTTCGGGCAAGAGGACGCAAGGTGTACCACTCTCGACGCCGGAAAGAGGTTCCGTCATTGTTCGTTCGCATAGACCCAGTCCAAACGCACACGAACATTACTGTTACCAAGCTGCCCATTATCATAAGTGTAAGGCAATCCAGAAAAACCCAGGTCTTCCAACCCACATAACAACAAGCAATCCCGGAAAGCTGCCATCTGAGACTCGGATCTCAACGCCCTTGACATATGCTCATGTTGCCACAAGGCTTCATTGAAATCACCACATACGAGACAAGGATCTTGTGACACCGATTTCAAATGAGTGAAATGATCCCACATGCCGTGCCGATTCTCAACCTTGGCTCTCCATATACAAAGGTCATACGCCACTTTTTATCACAACCCTTATCCTCTAGGGAAACATCAATAAAACGCTGACACGAGTCCAACACCGTGACTAGTAACGATTCATCCCAATATAGAGCAAGGCCACCATTTAGTCCCACAGAAACCTTTCAGACCTAGCCTCCACCTTAGCTTTTCCATCTTATTAGCTGCTTGCCTTGTCTCACAGAGAAAGACAAGCTTGGGGACATTGGTTTTAGAGAGGGCCAACACCTCACGAACTATCCGCGGTTCCCGCCCCCACCCCCCCTGCCACCCGACAGGTTCCAAATCAAGGAATTCATTGCTCCCGCCGCAACTCCTCAAGGGAGCCCACCAATTATGAGTATCATCACCAAAGTTCAACATCGTTCCTGCCCTCTTAACATCGGAGCTCAACGTTGGGGAAGAATTCTGCATATCATCACCGATACTGAAGTTATAGCAAGCAATGATTCCTTTGCCTCACCCTGACACTTGACCTGCACACCCCCTAGAAGAAGGAGTTTCCTAACACCTTTGTCCTCATCCATACTCACGTTTACATGATTGTCAATCCCTTGCCCCGCTGGAACCAACACAGCAGCATGGTTTTTACTTGGGTGGGGTCCCGTATCAGTTAAATGCTCATCAACGCTTGCAGCCAGTGGAGGAGCAAAAGCCCGACCACCTCCTCCAATCTCAGCTTTGTTCATGTTTGGTAGATCTGCATATAACCAATCCCCAAACTTAAATTCCTTTGCTGTGTAAACACCCAATCCACACTCCTTATGCTCATGTCCGATTTTACCACAGTGCTTACAAAAACGTGCAAGTTTCTCGTATCTCACAGCATACACCTGCCTCTCCTTTCCTCTAATGATACCGACGTGCTTTGTTAGAGGTTCTCTGACATCATGTTTCACTCTAATCCTCCCATAATCTCCTCTAGAATTTCCTGAAAGTCTGAACTCCAAGATCTCACCAGCCGTGCGAATCAATTTTTCCACAATATCCATACTACAATAACTGTCAGGAAGTTTGTGCATATGCAACCAAATGGGAAAATGAATGAACTAAACATCATCCGCCCTGCTGAATCCATCGTATGGGTGAAGAGGCACAACCCAAAATCAAAAAAGCCATGGCCCTTGGAACATGATCCGCTCCCAATCGCCAAGGCATGAAGCCTGCACCACAAACAGATTGGCACCAACTGGCCGGAATCTCACCGGCTGCACCGGGTTCCAAGCTGGCCGCATGTCCTTGAAGAACGCCGACTGGCTGAAGGTCTTATCAATGTGTACCCGAGTAAGAGCCATACATCGTACATGGTTATTGATCTCCAGAATTTCCTCTTCGATCACCAGATCATCGAACACCTCATCTTCTAGGTCAAGCTGCTCGAAGAAATCATCTAGGTTATCCGTTTTGCCACCTAGAGACCCGCCACTCGCTGCCAAGCGTGCGTCCGGAGGGGTTGCCATCGCAGCTTCCGTCGCGCAGAAGCCTTGCAGATCGCCGGAGAGAAGGTAGGACTCAACGGGGATCAGGATCGTTGAGAGGAGACAAAACCCTAGCCGCCGTGTAGGGGAGTAGACAATTGATGAGCGCTCCTTCGGGAGCTTCCAACGATCACTTGAGTGTGGGTTGAGAGCGTGGCACGTCACGCGCTCTCAGCCACCGCCATCTGTCGCGCTCTGGTCGCTCCCTTCGCATTTTTTTTATGTATTTATCCGCACATGTTTTCGACTTTTTAGATAGTATTTTTTTTGTTTTTTCACTTTTTGGTTTCCACCGAACTTTCTTAGCTTTTGGACAAAAAATTTGGGAAACTTTTTTTGCGCAAAAGCGAGCCTTTTTTTTGTTCCCATGAGAGGCACGGTTTTGCTTCCGCGAGAGGCACGCTCGGAAACGAAAAAAACACATTTTTTTTCCATGAGAGGCACGGTTTTGCTTTCGCAAGAGGCACGGTAGTGCCTCTCGGAAACGAAAAAAACACATTTTCTCTCTTTTTTTTCTGTGAGAGGCACGATTTTGCTTCCCGAGAGGCACGGCCGTGCCTTGCGAATACGAAAAAATGCATGTTTGTTTTTTTCCTTTCGTGAGGGGCACGGTTTTGTTTCTGTGAGAGGTACGACCGTGCCTCTCAGAAACAACTTCCGGAAAGGGAAAAACGTGCTTCCGGTTTGGTTTTTTCTTCCTTTTTTGGTCCATTTTTTCGTGAAAAAAAGTTCGTCAAAACCTATCAGCATGGTATCTAATTTTGAATATCTCAACGCGAAAAATCCAACGGAAGACGGTTCGAGATTTGGATGCATGGTTTAAGAGATAAAATGTTTTGAATAAACGGATCTACGAAACAGGAAAAACTCCCAGGTTGCGACAAGTGGCGCACATGCAGCGCGCCACTTGTCACAACTTGAGGAGGTGAGAGTGATCTTTGGAAGGAGTCCATCTCCATTAGTGATTTCGCCTTCACTCACGATAGCTTATAACGCCACATATGGCATAAACCGGTGTAGGGCGCCCCCTAGCACCCTAGCTCGCACCCCCCAGCTCCCCTGCGTACCTTCTGGGCCGACCCATGTCGGGTGCGAGGTCCCCTAGTATTTTTTTAATTTTTCATTTCTCCTTTTATGTTTCCTTTTCTATTTTTTTCTTTTTTTTCTAATTTTCCTTTTTTCATTTTTTTTCAACTTGCAAAAATCCTTTTCATTTTCTATTTTTTCTTTTCTGTTGTTCTTTAATGTACTAATTTTAACTTTTTCTCCTTTTATATTTCCTTTTTTTGGCATGTTTCAAATTTGCGAACAATTGTTCTCAAATTGTGACTATTTTTTGTGTAAGTGTGAACATTTTTCAAACTGCCAAACATTTTTTAGAAATTTGCAAACATTTTTTTGAGTTGATGAACATTTTTTACAAATTCGTGAACATTTTTGGAAAAAGTGAACATCTTTTCACAATCATGGACAGTTTTTGAAATTCAAATTTTTTTATTTTTTGAACATATTTTAAAACCATGAACATTTTTCAAAATCACGAACATTCCTTGAATTTTTTTACCTTTTCTGGAAAATATGAAAGTTTTTTTTGAAAATTTCTGAATTTTGTGAACAATTGTTTTTAATTTGGGAACATTCTTCAAAACTGTCAAATATTTTCGAATATAGTGAATTTGTTTCCAGAAATTCATGAACAGTTTATTGAAATTGTAAAAAAAATTGAATAGACAAACATTTTTTGAATCCGCGAGCATTCATCATTTCCTGAACATTGTTTTAATTCACGAACTTTTTAACAATTTGCAACTTTTTTTAAAATCCCAAATTATTTTTGAAAATTAAAAAGACTCTAAAAACAGAAAAAATAAAGAAGTCCTAAGGGACTCCCACCCCACACATGGGCTGGCCCATGAGGGCGCGCGGGGGAGCGGGGAGGGTGCACGCTCGAGTGGCTGCCGGCGCGTACGTCGCCATATAGGAGGTCCCGCATATAAACCGTATAACACACAAACTGTCCCTTCGTTTATTAGTTCTAAGTTGGCCGGCCCATTAAGTCCTTTCCCACATTGGTTTTGGGAACTTTAAAGTCGAAATCACTAATTGAGGAGTGCTCCTCCCAAAGATCACCTCGCTTCCCAGGTTGTGACAAGTGGCACCTACATGTGTCCCACTTGTCGCAACCTGAGAGTTTTCCCTTTCTTCGTAGATCCGTTTATTCGAAACGTTTAATCTCTTAAACCCTGCATCCCAATCTTGAACCGTTTTCATTGTTGGATTCCCCGCATCAAGATCTTCAAGACTAGATCCCATGTTGATAGGTTTTGACAAACTTTTTTTTTATAAAAAACCAGACAAAAAATTGAATCAGGAGCACGCTTTTTTCCTTTTCGGAAGCCGTTTTCGAGAGGCACGACCGTGCCTCTCGTGAAAGCAAATTCGTGCCCTCATCGAAGAAAAAATAAAATAAAAAAGAATTTTTTTTTCGTTTCCGAGAGGTATGACCATGCCTTCCGTGGAAGCAAAACCGTGCCTCTCAAAGAAAAAGAAAGAGAAAACATGTTTTTTTATTTCCAACACGGAAGCAAAACCGTGCCTTTTGTGGAAGAAATAAAAAAGAGAAAACGCGATTTTTTCCGTTTCTGAGAGGCACGACATTCCTCTCACGGAAGCAAAATCGTGCCTCTCAAGGAAGAAAAAAAAAGAGAAAATGCATTTTTTCGTTTCTGAGAGGCATGCCCGTGCTTCTCGCTGAAGCAAAATTGTGCCTCTCGTGGAAGAAAAACCACGCCTCTCTTGAAAAAAAAATACATTTTTCCGCGCAAACCTTTTATCGAATCTATAATACCTAAATAGTTCATCCCCACTATGTTATTTCTCTTGACATGCAAGCTATCCACATCAGCAATAGACATGCAGCCGTTAACCTTTAGCAAATCTGCCACATCAGCAAAAAAATCCGCGAAACTAATCACGTGATTTAAAAGTCGCTTTGTTAATTTATGGGGAACCACTAGCTGGCCTCTTTCTTCCTTGAGACGCGAGCGTTTTGTTTCCCTCGATCCCCAGAGCAGCCCTAACGCCCCCTCAATTACTTCCATGTCTACTGATTTCCGCTGATCTCTTCACCTCCACCAAATCTACATCCTCTTCATCTCCTGCTTCTTCCCCTGACCTCCATTGAAGGACTACGGGTTGGTATGCCACCATTATATAAGACACAGCCGCAAAGACTCTCTCGACCGATCTGGCTCTCCCAGACTCTCTGCCTCCACCATTTTCTCCGTTCCATTCTCGCGCCCCTCTGCTTGATCTCCTTCAACGTGAAGCATCATCTATTTTTCCAGCTCTCCCTTTACAGAGATTGTACTCACCATCCATCTCCAAGTAGGACTGACACGACCGCACCATGTCGTACTCGCTGCCGCCATCGCCGTTCAGGATTGAAGTTGCTCGCTCTGCGAAGTTGGTTTCCAAACCATCCTCTGCCCGTGAGGATCCCCGCTGGCCGCTGCTGCACAAGGTAGTCCCCATGGTCTAATCTCTGATGCATCCTGACGGACTCCTATATCCTTTAGGAGCTTTTTTGGTCTGCAGTTAATACTGAACAGGGTGTTCTTTCTTGGTCTGCAGTTCATCTCTCTGTCTCTCATGTTACTACTGAACCTTTTTTGGGTGTCATATCTTCCATTTATATATATTCATGTGCTTCTTAATAGTTATGGTGATTGAATTATCTTAATAAACTATAATGTTGGCAGATAGTTAATGGGGCTTGGAAGTTTAACGGGCTCGATTCATGGATATGGTTTAGCATCTACATTTACAGAAAATATAATGGAGAAGCAAAATATACTGAGGACCGCACCATGGCCCTAATAAACAACATATTCTGTATGTATCTTGATTAATAATTTATTTTATCATCTTTGTTGTATACTTTGGAATTAACACCATTTGTTGTTTGTAGATCTAAATAATTGATGTATTAGTGGGATGCTCTCTTTCTTTGATTTTAGTGTAAGCAAGCAATTGCATATCTCTTATATGTTGCCTTTTTTTGGAAAAGGTAAAGCATTTTTTTGCTAGAAATAATGTTACATAACTTCTACTTACCAAGAAGTAATTTCGCTTTGTTGTGTTAATAATGAGCGGTCTTTACTTTTCCATTGTAATGGATGAATATAATGGGCTTGCATACTTATCCGAGTGACTAACATAAGATGCCATTATTGGTTTCATCTACAGAGAAAACGACTTTGGGGAGATCTTGCAGTCTTAGTAGATGAAAGGCATAATATAACTATGCTTCTTAATTATAGAAGTACAATATAAATTTGTTTAGTCAGACCTACTCTTACTAATGTGAAATTGTTCCATGACTTACTATGTGGCAAAATATTTTGATAAGCACATTAGACTATAATGATGCTGGTCCGAATGGACACATGTACTTGCTAAGCTAATGCACAATCACTATGTTCTTTTCTTTCCAGACTCAGGAAATTGGTTTTACAATTTGCTGCAGAAATACAAGCTAGCGCTTCGTCTCAAATATTATAAGGGTGCTTGCATCTAAGAATGGAATGTTAGACAACCTCTATAGTCTAGAGAGCACATAATCTCTTAAAGCTGGGTGACCCACATCTAAAGAAATACCATTTGGCTCACCAATGTCCCGCGGCAACGAGCAGGGTATCATCTACTATTTGGCTCACCAATGTCCTGTGGCAACGCGTGGGGTATCATCTAGTTTATTTCAAAAGCTAAGGAAGACCGGTAGAAAACCAAAAAGTCAAAAAACCCGGAAAAACCTCATCATGAAAGCAAAAAAGCGTGTGGAAGAAAATTCGAAGGGAGCGTCGAGAGCACGACACATGGCGACGGCTGAGAGCGCGCGAGGCGCGCTCTCAGCCCACCACATGTGATCCTTGGGGAGGCTCCCGAAGGAGCACTCCTCAACTAGTTGTTCTTCCTTAAGGTTCTCCCTAGAGTCTTTTGGTCCGTTGTCCTGTAGTTTATTTACGATCGTTTTTTTGTATGTTTCCTTTTCCTTTCTTTTTTTATTAACTTGTGATTTTTTTCCTATTTATGTAATTTTGTTTTTAAAATTTATGAAATATTTTAAATTTCTCGAGCTAATATAGAATTCGTCAATTATTTTTAAATTCTTCAACTTTTTCCTAAATTCATGAACTAATTTTGAATCCATGAAACTCTTTCCAATCAGTGAATTCTTTGCAAATTCATGAAATCTTCTCAAATTGCTGAACTTTTTTCTAACTTTTAAACTTTTTACCATATTCATGATTTTTCTTTAAATTCATGATTTTTTCCCAAATAAATGAATGTTATTTTGAATTTCTGAATTTTTTCAAATTTCATTAACCTTTTCAAATTTCCTGATTTTTTCAACCCATAAATTTTAATTGATGTGTAATTTTTTTTGAATTTATGATTCTTTTTGAATTTTTCATAAACTTTTTGGTAGAATTTAATAGTCAACTACCTGGTGAGTGGCGCATGTTCGTGGTCAACGGTCTTCGATCGACCTGGGATCGTGTGACGAGAGATCTGGGCGGTTCGTATTTAGCGCTTCAGGCGCTGGTTGCAGTTCGTTTTGCAAATCGGCGCACATATCCCTCAGTTTTGGGCCAGCCCATTTAATTTCTTTTCTTCTATTTTAAAACTCCAAAAAGGGGCGTGAGAAAGTGCGGGTGACTAGGTTAGAACCCGATATCTCACTGTTGTGAGGGAACTAAAATAACCACCAGGCCAACTTGTCACTGGTGCATACCAACTTCCTTTCTTATATTTATACGTATAGGAAATGCCCATGTTTTCTGCTTTTTTCCTATTTATTTTTTATTTTCTTAAATGCATTAACTTTTTCCAAATTTATGTTTTTTTTGAACTGATGATTTTTTTCTAGGACGCGACTAACGTCCAGACGGCAGGAAATTAGCAATTCGCACGATCGATCTCCACCTCCACCTCGCTCCGGCGACTAGAGCATGCACCTCACAAATCATGCATGCAGTGCAAACTCCCTCGCATGCTTATATAGACTCCTCCTGTTGTATAATAGTTGCATGCCAAAAAAATAGAAAAGCTGATGTCATCAAAGGTTCCATCTAAAAATATATATTCAAAACATTTTGTAACTCAAACCGTCGCTCCGATTGAAAAAATGTTTTCACATAAAAGATTCGTCACGACGAGACCTTCAAAACTAGATCCCATGTTGGTATGTTTCGACGACTTTTTTTGGGGTCAAAAGTTACCAGACCCAGACTAAGTAAGTTATCACGTATACGATACATAATTTACCATCTTATTTATATAGAAATTACCGGGGCATAAAAAGTGGTCCTCTAATTCTCCCCTATGCAAATGATTTAGAAGACTGAAAAGTTGATTTCATCCTTGATTCCCCCTTATTTTCAAACTCCAAAATGTTTTGTAGTTCAAACCTTCGGTCCGATCAAAAAATCGTTTTCACATAAAAAAACACACCACGAAGAGGGCATCAAAACTAGATCCTATGTTGATATGTTCCGATGACTTTTATTTCGGATCAAAAGTTATCACATATGGGCTAAGTAATTTTTCACACATGTGCTACATATGTTACAACATTGTTTACACAGATATTACCGGGGCATAAACCTTCTAACCTTCTTTTCAGCTCGGGTTAAAGTTATTGCGGTGATTATGCATGTGTTATCATGTATACGATGCTTATAGTACCAAAAAATTTACACGAAAGTTGTCGGGGTATGTTATTAAACAACTCCTTCGCCAAAGTTATCAGGACCGAGACACATAAGTTATCATTCACGCCTTCAAGCTCGAGCCGGTGAGCTCCACATCGAGCGGATCGACGTTGTCTTCAACCTCGCTATCGTCATCGACCATCGAGGCACTAGTGGGAAAACGACTAGCCACAACTTTCGTTTGTGGTGCGCCATTTTTCATCAATGCCAGCACTATTTTTTTCAAATAGTGCTGGCGTGTTCCAAATTGGTACGCATCTATAAGTTGCTATTGCTTACGCTGGCAATACTTCCTACGCCACTACTATGTGGGCTCAGTTGTCGTGACCAGTTGCAGTATATTACTGTCGTGCGATTTATAAACACGCCATAGATACTTAACTTTGTGCTGTTGTGTCTTCGTCCGAACGCCATCACTAAGTTGTGCCTATATATAGATGTGTTGGCAGCCCCCTTGTTCTCAAATACATTCACTTCCATTCTCCACAAATTCTACTCCCTCTTAGTCAGCTGCTTTGGTGACAATGGACCCACCAGAGCTTGTCGAATTGGCACGAGCCCCCCGTTCGAGCCCACGTCGGCGGAGCGTGTCGCAAGTTTGGGACTCCGCCGCCTTGGTCGAGCTCTTATCTCGCCCTATTGGCCACGACATGCGCTCACCATGGCCAATGCAGCTAGCCATGTCTGGCGAATCATCCCGCTGCAGCACGACGTCCCTTTGACGATCCGGCAGCTATGCCACCGGCACTGAAGCTGCCATGAATCGAGCGAGGGCACATGTGCTGCTTTTTTGCGGTTGTGGACGCCCTGCTGATAAGCATATGTCGCACACACAAAGTAATCTAGAGCGAGAGTTCTACATCTGCGGTAACTGTGAAAAGGTAATATGACAGAAAATATCTCGATATTCTGCTAATTTGCACAATTCGCGATCATTAATATATGTTTGTGTATATTGTGATCCATAGGCGTTAGGGACAAAATATTGCTACACATGGATATGGGTTGATCTCGTGCAAAAGTACATGAGCGAGTTGCTCGAGTACTCCATTGGTGAACTAAGACAACAAATAGATGAGATGCAACTGAAGACTGATGTGATGCGCGGCCAAATCCAAAAATTAATGATGCTTCGATATGCCCTTTTAGCTAGTGTTATGCTTGGCCTCGTTCTCCCTGCTAGATCGGCGGCACCTTATTTTCTCATGGGAATCATTACACTGATTATGTTCTTAGTCTAGATCAAGAGTGTGTAGTACTAGAAGTTATATATATATATATATATATATATATATATATATATATATATATATATATATATATATATATATGTGTGTGTGTGTGTGTGTGTGTGTGTGTGTGTGTGTGTTATTTTCATCCTTCAACAATTATGTATCTATGCTAGATTAATGAGATCGATCGATGTTGGCCGGTGTTCTCTAATTATTGGTTTTCCTTGTATATGGTTACATATTTACACAAAATAATTAGTAAAAATAACAATATAATAAACAATAGGAAAATAAAACAATACAATAAAGAAACTAAACGTCTATACAAATATAAAAAACAACATGTCTAACAAATAATTAAAAGTAAAAAAAAACAATATGTGTAACAGATAGCAATGGCTTTGGCCGCGTAGGCCAACGTCAGCAATTACCCCGCCGCCCCCGGCAGGAGATATTGATTAAATTAACCCCCAACCGTCGATCCCCACTAAATCGCCGCTACCCCCGTCGCCCTCGCCTCCGCTGCTTCCACTGCTGGTGCCGCCTCCACCACCGAAGTCCTCGTCGCCTCCGCCTCCACTGCCGAAGTCTCCGCCCCCGTCGCCATCGCCTCCGCATCCACCCTGGCCACCGCCGCCTTCCCCGCCGCCGTCCCCATCGTCGTCGCCTCCGCATCCATCCCGGCCACCGCCCCCTGCCCCGTCGCTCACAATGCCTCCTCGCCGTCTACCACCGCCGCGGGTGAGTTCTACTTAATGTAGTGCAATAGTGGTGTAGAAAAATATCGAATTTTAATGTAGTTGTAGACTATGATTTTAGATAGTGTAATTTTATTGTATTTCTAGTACTGTACTTGTGGTGAAAGAATGTAGTGTAGTTCTAGACTAGCTATGATTTTTGATAGTGTAATTTTATTGTATTTCTAGTAGTGTACTTGTGATGAAAGAATGTAGTGTAATTGTAGACTAGCTATGATTTTAGATAGTGTAATTTTATTGTATTTCTGTTAGTGTACTTGTGGTGAAAGAATGTAATGTAGTTGTAGACTAGCTATGATTTTAGATAGTGTAATTTTATTGTATTTCTAGTAGTGTACTTGTGGTGAAAGAATGTAATGTAGTTGTAGACTAACTATGATTTTAGATAGTGTAATTTTATTGTATTTCTAGTAGTGTACTTGTGGTGAAAGAATGTAGTGTAGTTGTAGACTATGATTTTATATAGTGTAATTTTATTTTATTTCTACTAGTGTACTTGTGGTGAAAGAACGTCTTATGCATTGTAGGTTTTGCAGGTACTCGTTAATATGCCCACTTTTACTAACTTGTTAGTTATATATATGCATCATCACAGATGGCCCCGAAGTTTCGTGGTGTGCGACAGAAGTGAAATAAGTACTATGCCACCTTTAGGAAGGACAATGTCGTCCACGAACTTGGCCATTGGGACACTCCGAAGTTAGTGGCGCGTGCTTATGATGCCATGGCAATAGAGTTCTTTCAGGATGGGGAGAATGTGAACTTCCCTGAGTGTCGTGAGTTCGTGATGTTCCTCGCGCCTGAGGACATGAGGATATGCACTAGGGTTGGGGAGAAGGAGAGCAAAGAGGCCGAGATGTAGTTCATCGACCCATTGGTGAGCGAGCTTGCGAGAGATGACAAACTCATGGAGGCCAACAAGATGATGTTACTTTAGTATGCAGCTAGGAAGAGTGCAGAGGAGGATCACATAGACTGGAATTCCTTGGAGCGTGAGGAGGAGGGTCAGCAGGGGTGTCGTCGTAGGTCGACTAGGCACGACCACGAGGCCGGTTCCCCTGGACACTAGCTTAGGGAGCGCTACCTATTTCATATGAACTGTTTAACTTTATGCATGTTTTATGTTTGAACTACGCATGGTTTGTAGAACTGTTTTATTACAAGTACGGATGTGTTAATAACTAGATGGGCGGATAGCGCTGATTGCCTGATTCTTACTAACTACTTAATTATGTTGCAATATATTTATGTGCATCTTATGTATGCTTATTTTTCTCAACTTCATGCATGAAAGCAGTAAATGGATGCCCCATGTGAGACCTGTGGTTTGGTGAGATGCCAAAGGGATAAGAAGTTCTTCATAGATATGCCGAATGACTTCCTCACTAGGACAATATGTTTTAGTTGAACATGTTTTGATTGAGTTTCACGCATGATGTATACGGTTGTACCCAAAATTGTATAACTAGCTAGCTACTTCTTTCTTTCAATTTTGCTCAGGTCATCCCTTGCAGGGCAAGGCGTGACTTCTTAGAGAAGTTTAAAGTTCCAGTTGATGCCACCATCACATTCCAGTGCACCCTCATGAAGATGCTGACGGGCCAAAAATTCAATTGTCTTGTCACCAACGATGCAAACCGCACCTACTTTGATTGCCCTGGTTGGAAAGCCCTTGCAGATGCTTACGAGATGGAAGCTGGGGGAGAGAGCCACGTTCTACCTTGACTACGATCGTGACGAGATCATGGTCTACTACAAGTCTGCTGGCAGCAATGATGGTTCACTTACTCCGGACTATGAACCTGACTCCGCCCACCGAAAATTCATAGTTAGCTAGTTGGCATGCATGGAAGATATCATGTTATTATCACCTATATTTATTTGAACTTGTACATTCATATGTGTGTTACTTTGCCTACTTTGTTAAACTATATCAATAAGTGCATTGTTGAATTTAAATGCTGTCACTGGTCTATTTATAGTTGATTTATTGACTATTCTTAAACTGGATTATGTTATCATTTTGGCTGAAATCGCTGCTGTACAACTTTTATTTCAAATTTGAAAATCAAATTACTGGCGTCGAGAAAACATGGAACGTCACAACTGATGACTAATACTGCTGGCGTGGACAACGCGGAACGCCATTACCGTCCAAAATACTAATGGCGTAGGTGCCAACGCCAGCGCTAATTTTTAACGCTGGTGCCATATTGGTGGCGTCGGGTGTCCACGCCATCAAGGCTGTTTTTGGCACGCCGTAGCTAGGATTTTCTCCACTAGTGAGGATTCGTCGCCTCTGCTGCTCCTAACCTCTCGCGGTCCGTCGTGTGCCTCCCCTGTGAGCTCCTCGCTCCTCGCTCCGTTGCCCTCTCCCCCTGTCATAGGCCGCCGCACCCCCCGCTCGAGCTCGCAGTCGCCACGCATGTTGCCGCGCTCCTCACACCCCCTATGATGCCAGGGCGTGCGCCCGATGTGTCCTGGCCACGCCCGGCTCGCGCGCTACTGCCCGCGCCCCCACGTGCCCCGCACTCGCTCACTTTGGTGCTCCTATCTGCTGCCGCTGCTACTCGCCTGCCGCTGCCACTACTGCGTGCTACTCGCCTGTCGCCGCCGCCGCTGTGTTGCTACCGCGCCCGGCCGCACTCGCTGCTGCTCGGTGGACCACGACCTTCTGCGCGCACCCGCCGCTCCCCCCGTTCTTGCACGGCCATGGCCGAGCCTCCCTTATGTGCGAAAGTGCACAACCAGGGGCTGGCTTGTGCCACTGCTAGCGGGCCCCACCCAGTTTATTTAGGCCTAAAACCGGTTATTGTAATCACCCTTGAAATAAATCATGTGCCCATGACATGTGCCCCCTCTCTAATTAGCCTAATTTATTTAATCTGCTAGACTAACAGTCAATGACATATGGGCCCCATTGTATAGTAACCGCAGTTGACCATTCAACTGTTGACTGGGTCAACTGGGCCCTCTGGACCCACCTGTCGTCCACTGTGGCTAGCCCACAGTGGGTACACATAGAAATCATTGTTTAAATTTGAATTAATAATAATTTCTGGAAATGCAACAAACCTTAGAAATTCATAGAAAATAAACTGTAACTCCGATGAAAAGAATTTATATACGAAAATGATCAGAAAATAAGACGAATGCAAATATCCTATCCACATACTTATCACATGCCCCCAACACAACAAACATGGAACCTTCCCCTCCGGATCGTCTGACCGATAAATGCCTTCGTTTATAACACTTATCACTACATTAGGTCACCCCTAGCATTGCCTACTACCATTTCATGCATCGTGTTGCATCTGTGTGCTTTATATTTACTGTTTCTTCTCTGGTAGACCCCGAAACCGAAGCTGACGCCACTGAGTAATACTACGCTGCAAACGTTCAGCCACTTGCAGCAGAGCTTCTAGGCAAGCAAAACCCCCTTTATCATTCATATATCGCCCATTCTTTCTCCCTCGTGCTTGCATTAGATTTTGCTACTGTTGTTCGATAGCTCCTATTCTAATGTATAGCCTAATTTTGTAACATGTTGTTGATAATTCACCTGTTGTGCTATATGCTTAGTATAGGCTGGTTAGTGATCCATCCGTGGCCCCACACCCTTGTCCTTGTTGCCATGCTGTACTACCGGGTGTCTCGATCAATGTGATTGATGTATGGAGACCAAACACACTACCAGCACCCCCCTTAGTTGTAGGACTTTGCAGAGCTACTATCGAGTGCCGAGGGTGATGCCTTGTTTCTCACTTCCAATGATATCTCAATAGTGTAGCACCTCAGTTGTGGTTTATTGAGGGTGATTCCTCGCTCACCGCTCCCGATGATGACTCTGTCATGCAGCACCTCAAGCATGAACCCATCGAGGGTGATTCCCCCAAGTTCACCTTGACATTTTACATCGAATGAGAATCTAACGATGGTGATGATGACCCACAAGTATAGGGGATCTATCATAGTCCTTTCAACAAGTAAGAGTGTCGAACTCAACGAGGAGCAGAAGGAAATGACAAGCGGTTTTCAGCAAGGTATTCTCTGCAAGCACTGCAATTATCGCTAACAGATAGTTTTGTGATAAGATAATTCGTAACGGGTAACATGTAACAGAAGTAACTAAGGTGCAGCAAGGTGGCACAATCCTTTTTGTAGCAAAGGACAAGCCTGGACGAACTCTTATATAAAGCAAAGCGCTCCCGAGGACACATGGGAATTACTGTCAAGCTAGTTTTCATCATGCTCATATGATTCACGTTCGTTACTTTGATAATTTGATATGTGGGTGGACCGGTGCTTGGGTGCTGTCCTTCCTTGGACAAGCCTCCCACTTATGCTGTCCTTCCTTGGACAAGCCTCCCACTTATGATTAACCCCTCTCGCAAGCATCCGCAACTACGAAAGAAGAATTAAGATAAGTCTAACCAGAGCACGAAACATATGGATCCAAATCAGCCCCTTACGAAGCAACACATAAACTAGGGTTTAAGCTTCTGTCACTCTAGCAACCCATCATCTACTTATTACTTCCCAGTGCTTTCCCCTAGGCCCAAATCATGGTGAAGTGTCATGTAGTCGACTTTCACATAACACCACTAGAGGAAAGACAACATACATCTCGTAAAAATATCAAACAAATACCAAATTCACATGATTACTTCTAACAAGACTTCTCCCATGTCCCCAGGAACAAACATAACTATTCACGAAGCATATTGATGTTCATAATCAGAGGAGTATTAATTATCATTAAGGATCTGAACATATGATCTTCCACCGAATAAACCAACTAGCATCAACTACAAGGAGTAATCAACAGTACTAGCAACCCACCGGTACCAATATGAGGTTTTGAGACAGAAATCAGATACAAGATATGAACTAGGGTTTGGAGAGGAGATGGTGCTGGTGAAGATGTTGATGGAGATTGACCCCCTCTCTATGAGAGGATCGTTGGTGATGACGACGGCTTTGATTTCCCCCTCCTAGAGGGAAGTTTCCCCGGCAGAACAGCTCCGCCGGAGCCCTAGATTGGTTCTGCCCAGGTTCCGCCTCAAGACGGCGGCGCTTCGTCTCGAAAGCTTCCTTATGATTTTTTCCAGGTCAAAACACACCATATAGCAGAAGATGGGCACCGGAGGCCTGACAGGGGCCCACAAGGTAGGGGGGCACGCCTAGGGGGTAGGGCGCGCCCTCCACCCTTGTGGCTTTCTGGTGGGGCCTGTTGGGGATATAACTACCGAGTGTAAACCGCCCTGAAGGGGCCGGGTTACCCTCGTCCATGATCATGGCCCACGGAGGAGGCCCAAAGCCCAGAGACGGATTAGGGTCTATTCATGTAAACCGCCTTAGTCTTGTAACTTGAGCTGTAAGATAAGAAAGAAGAGACCGAGCCGGACACTTGTATGAGCCGGATCGGGACTCAGAGACCGCCAAGCGTCAACCTGTATATAAGGGGATGACCGGCGGCGGGTTAAGGGACGTACAATTCGAGGCTTAGGCGGCTATTGCTCCTAAGTCGCGAAATCACATCAATCCCATCACAACTAGGCGTAGGCTTTACCTTCATCGAAGGGGCGAACTAGTATAACTCCGTGTCTTTGTGTCGCTTTAACCCTCTAAGTTAACCCGTTCGATGGCCTGCGACTAAGTCCTTTCACGAGGACATCTGCCGTGACAATTCCACGACGGTTGGCGCCACCGTGGGGCTATCGCACGATGGTTTGATGATCTTAGAGGGCAAGTTCGAAGGACTCGAAGGCTATCTTGTGGGCGGATGACTAAGAGTCGTCG
Source organism: Aegilops longissima (assembly GCA_021605205.1). Taxonomy (NCBI): domain Eukaryota; kingdom Viridiplantae; phylum Streptophyta; class Magnoliopsida; order Poales; family Poaceae; genus Aegilops; species Aegilops longissima. The sequence continues at coordinate 462,847,830 of CM038679.1, forward strand.
CGACAAAATCTACATCGACGATGCGGATTTGGGCCCCGAGGCGGCTCGATCGAGTCGGGTACCGGGTCCCCTTTGGTGGCATACGTGTTCATCGGCAAGATCGGCGAGCCAGGCTGGGCCGGACATCTGCACCGACCTCGTCGAGACGGCTCAGCGGGCGAAGAAGAGTCCTGCCTCGCTAAACCGGTTGCCAAACGTGCTTTCGTGGGAGTCATCCACGGAGACTATGAGGGCGGATCAGCATCTGGCGGCGAAACCGTTGTCTACTCTGGCGACGAGTCATCCGCCGGAGAAACCGAAGTCTTTGTACCAGGTACAAGATGGCGGATCGGGGCTGTTCCGACGGAGAGAGTATTCCGGACCTTTGATCTACCCAGCCGGGTTGGAATTTTCATGGCGGTACACAAGCGGCGCTTCACTCTTGACCATGGCGCCCATCGTCGCCCGGTTCAGCAGCGGTGGTGGCAGCGGGAAGGAGGCCCCGTCGCTCGCCGCTCAAGTTTTATCGAGTTATTGACGCATTGGCTGCGCTCATGGCGGAGGCTAACCCGGCGGATCAGGACCTGCACAACGCAGATTGCAAGGTGAAGGAACAGATCGTTAAAGCTAAAGCGAATCTGGCAGCCGCGGACGTAAGGATGGCTGCGGACGGGCGCTTTGGATGCATGGCTTATAGGCTCATCTTTGGATCGAGTGCATCACATGAAGTCATGAAAAGGAAGTACAGATCCGTTTGCCTTCGGTTTCGAGGAAGAGCTCTTCAATACTCGAGGCGGGACGATAATCCGCCACGGTGGTAAACCGCCGGAAGCACTGGGGCGGCCGCGCCGTTCAGCCCGTGTGATAGATCAGCCTCGCCATCATCTTGGCGCGCCCGTTGTCACGAACACCTCCGGTCACTACTCCAACCCGATGGATAACCTTGTCGCGGCTGCGGCGATTGAGGCGATTCGATCGAGGGCGATTCACCACAAACGGTAGAAACACGCCGGGTCAAGGAGCTCCTCAGGACGGCCCTGGCTCAGCAGGAAGCGTATTCATACAGTCGGGATCGGATCCACTCCACCCCCCGCCCAAGCCGGAGTTATAGCCGGCGCGCAGATGAACCGGCCGTATCAAGCAGCGCGCGCGGGTCCGCCGAGGCAACAACCCGGCGGTGGCTTCGAGGACGCTCAAGTGGTGGTGGACGGGCGAGGCACGTAGGGAGGCCGAGTTAACGGCACAACATGAGGACCATCCGCTTCGCACCGGTTCGTCAGACCATCTTGAACCGGGGTCACGTCGGCTCATTGGGGTGCCTTGCCTCGTCCCGCTTTACGCAATGTGCGTTTGCCCAAGGACTTCAAAGGGCCACGCAAGGTGCCCAATTATACCGCCGATTTGGCTCGAGCGTGGATAGAAAGCTATGAGATGGCCATGGAGATCTTTGGATGTGGGCGAAGCTGCATGTGCGAAGTATTTCACCATGATGTTGGAAGGTGCGGCCCGTGCTTGGTTGAAAAATTTGCCGCCTAACTCGGTTAGTTCGTGGACCCGATTCACGGACCGGTTCATTCAAAATTTCAAAGACACCGTAAACAGCCCATATCTGTGGTGGATTTGGCGGCTTGTGTCGGCGGAGGAGAATCTACGACACATTGGGTGCGCCAGCGTTTGGAGGTTTTACACTCATCGGACCGGATCAACCTGATTCCGCTATCTTAACCCTAGAAGCCAACTGCCGGTTCGAACCGTTGAAGTTGAAGCTGGAGTCGCATGAAGCGTTTTGCAATGACATGGGCACGCGCTCATGGGCGTTTTGGTAAAGTATGCTGATTACGATAGTACCAAGGATCCCGAGTGCGAGGATGACGAGTAGGGAAGGAAAGCGAATAGCAACTCCAGAGGCCAGCGAGATCATTCGGCGAGCAATGGGGAAACAAGCATAAGGCTAACGGTAACATGGGCTTCGTAGCCAACACCAACGCTACAGACAAGGGTCGTGGCGCAAAGGTAAGCAATCAAACCGGGCGGTGCACAAGGTCACAATCCGGATCGTTTGAATTATCTATTGAATCAACCTGTCCAAAGCATGGGACGAAGGAGGTGCCGCAAACCACCTCCGGAAGGATTGTTATATTATGCAGAGTTCAAAAATTCTAATGCTTTCGGTATGATCAAGGACCCGGCGGCGTTCGTGGTCTGCCCGGGTTCTGGTGGAGAAATTCGGCCCGAGGTTCGTGGTAATCCGGGCGGGCAAGGCAATCGAACAATCAAAACAATCGAACAATCGTAACCAAGGGGTTACAATCAACAACAGCAGCAATCGGGTTACCAAAGTAATCCGGCGATTAAACGGTGGATGCGATACCATGTCTTTACCACCAGCTTGATGACGAGACCGCCTGAAGCGGGCGGTCGGTGTTGAACCGCCGCACCGCATTACTGCGCTGGTCGAGCAGCCTATCGTATGGAGCGAGAGGATCATCCTCCCGGGTTTACAATCCGGTCAGCTAGCCCTAGTGGTGGCACCTCGGTGGGAGGATACAAGTTTACCAAAGTACTCATGGATGGAGGGAGCAGCATCAACATCACGTACTACGAGACCTTCCGGCGTATGGGGTTGACGGATAAGCATCTCGGGCCATCCAAAGATAGTGTTTCACGGCGTGGTGCACGGCAAGTCAGCATACCGGTCGGTAAGATAGCTCTGGAGGTAGCCTTTGGAGATGAACATGACTCCAGATCGGAAACGTTGACATTTGAGGTGGTGAAGATCCAAAGCCCTTACCATGCCCTGTTTGGGCGGCTGGCTTATGCTAAGTTTATGGCACGACCTTGTTATGTTTATTTGCAGCTGAAAATGCTGGGTCACAAAGGGACGATAACGGTTCACGGGAGCCGCCGGATTGCGTTGGAATGCGAGGAAGGTGATGCGGCTTATGCAGAGTCGGTTTGTGCCACCGAAGAGCTAAAGTACTATAAAGACAATGTTGATCCGGCAGATATGACCCCGTTGAAGAAGCCAACTACAGAGCACGATCCGGATTTGAAGTTTAAATCGGCGGCTGAGACTAAACTTGTTGATTTTGTGCCCGCGATTCATCCAAGCAGTTCACCATCGGTGCTAACTTGGATCCTAAATAGGAAAGCGCGCTCATCGAGTTCATCCGTGAGAATCGGGACATTTTCGCATGGAAACCTTCCGACATGCCAGGTGTACCGAGGGAACTCGTGAGCACACTCTTAATATTGATCCCAAGTACAGACCGGTAAAGCAGTTTATTCGCGGTTTAACGAGGAAAGGCGCAAGGCCATTGGAGAGGAGGTTGCCGGGCTCTTAGCGGCGGGGTTTATCGTTGAAGTTTTCCATCGAGTGGCTTGCTAATCCGGTGTTGGTCCTTAAGAAGAATGGCACTTGGCGCGTAAGCGTGGATTATACAGATCTTAACAAGGCTTGTCCAAGAGATCCTTCGCCCTCCCGTATTGATCAGATTATTGATGCTACGGCGGGTTGTGGCGTTGAGTTTTTGGATGCATATTCGGATATCATCAGATTAAGATGGCGGTTAAGGACCAGGAGAAGACGGCGTTTATCACCCCCTTTGGAGCCTTCTGCTATATATCTATGCCTTTTGGGCTCAAGAGCGCCCAAGCAACTTATCAACGTTGCGTACAGAATTGCTTGCATGAACAGATCGGCCGTAATGTGCATGCTTATGTGGATGATATTGTGGTTAAGTCAAGGAAAAAGGAAACACTGATTGAGGATTTGAGAGAAACCTTTGACAACTTGCGGGTGTACAAGATGATGCTTAACCCGACCAAGTGTGTTTTTGGTGTTCCGGCAGGCAAGTTATTGGGTTTCCTTGTGTCCAACAGGGGGATCGAAGCTAATCCGGAGAAGATTACAACTATCACCTCCCTGGCTAAACCAAAGTGTATCAATGATGTCCAACGTTTGGCAGGTCGGATTGCTGCGCTAAGCCGGTTTATCAGCCGCCTAGGAGAGAAGGCCATTCCTTTGTACCAGATCTTTGAAGAAAACGGATCGGTTAAATGCGAGTTGACGTGATGAAGCATTGGAGGACTTAAAGCGGCATTTGGCCAACCGCTTTGTTCTCGCCGCTCCCATTGACAAGGAGCCGCTCTGTTATATGTTGTTTGCTAATGCGGGGCGATCAGCGTAGCCATTGTGGTGGAGCGAAAGGAGGCGGGGAAGGAGTATCCGTTCAACGGCGGTTTATTACATTAGCGAGGTCCTCATTGAGTCTAAACAAAGATATCCGCATTGGCGAAGCTGGTATATGGAGTTTTATGGCAAGCGGAAGCTGAAGCAATATTTTCAAGGGCACCCCATCACGGTGGTCGATTCAGCTCCTTTGGAAGATATCATCTGAACCGGAAGCGGCGGCGGATTGCTAAGTGGGCTATAGAACTTGGGCGCGACGGTTTAAGGTATGTGCCTCGGACGGCGATAAAGTCTCGAGCACTTGTGGATTTCATTAATGATTGGACGAGTTGCAAGCGCTGAAGAAAAGCGGATCATACCTATTGGACCATCCACTTTGATGGGTCCAGCAATTGGAGGGCTCGGGGTCGAGTCGATTAACTTCCCCACGAGGTGACAAGTTCTCATTCGTTCTTAAGCAATGTTCCCTGCACTAACAATGCAGCTGAGTATGAGGCTTTGCTCCATGGTCTCCGGATGGCTAAGGAGATGAATCTAAGCGGTTTAAGTGTTTTGGTGACTTCGGACTTGGTGGCCCGGCAAGTATCGGTACTTGGGATTCCAAAGATCCACTCATGGCTGCGTCTCGTCGGGAGGTGGATATTGTTGCAGGACACTTTAAGGGATATCAGTGGACGATGTGGATCGTCGAAAGAACGGCGGCGGATGCTCTAAGCGGCTGGGCTCTCAACGTAAACCGGTCCCGCCTAATGTCTTCCTTGACGTCTTGCACAATCCGTCGCTTAAGCTTCTGATGAAGTTGATTTGGCTATTCCTGATCCGGAGGCTCGGTTGGTGGCAACCTTGCATGTCATTCGGATTGGGCGCTCCTTATCTAGCATACATGAACCGGGCGAGTTACGAGAAGATGAGGCGTTGGCCCGACAGATAGTTCGGCGGTCTAAGTCTATGACCATATATAAGGCGAGTTGCATCGTTGCGGCGTGTCGAGGCGTTTCAGCGTTGTGTGTCCCCAGCGAAGGCCGTGAGATATTGCGAGATCCATGAAGGGGCTGTGGTCACCACGCCGGTTCAAAGTCCTTGGTGGCCAAGCGTTCCGCCACGGTTTCTATTGGTTGACTGCCCATGCCGATGCGAAGATCTGGTCGACGATGTGACGGTTGCCAAAAGTTTTCGAGACGTGCTCATGTACCGCCCAAGAATTGAGGATGATTCAATTACTTGGCCATTTGCGACAGGGGCTGGATATGGTTGGACCTTTCAAAGGTCCAAGGACAAGAAGACCCACCTATTGGTGGCGGTCGACAAATTT